>ML685903.1:6178709-6203304 GCA_007922175.1 Pelusios castaneus
CTCTGCCCCCCCCCCCCCCCCAGAGGTGTAGAAGGCTCTGACCCGGAACCTAGAGAGCTGGTGAAAATTCCTTTGCCCAAATAAGGACAGGAGGAACCGGGCAGCCTTTCGCCCCACTTCCTACTGCAGCGAAATCTGGCCAATCACAGCCCTCGGCAGGAAGCAGTGGCCTAGGCCATAAAAGCTACCATGCCGCATGGAGCAGAGAGAGTCTCTCCTCGAGTTAACTACTAGGCCTGATCACCCTGCAGTAGGAGTCCTCCCGAGAGTGCCGGCCTGAGTCGATTTCAACCTCCACCTTAAGACGTCATGCTATTGCTAATCACCTGCCTGATAGTCGTGGTACGTATGTGACCCCGAGTTATCCCCCATGTTTACTTCTCATGATTGTTTCCCTTCCCTTTAAATGTATATAGTTGAATATGAATAACTCTTCTACCTCAGTTTTAACCCAAGGTATTACAATTGGTATAGGTTTGGGGATTATTGTTACGCTTATTGTTTTATGTATTGGATTCTGTCTTTTTATACTTTGTCTCCGGACTATCAAGAGAGTCCAAGAGGAGGGATTATTCTGAAAGTTTTATTCCTGTGTAAATCATTGTATGTTAAACTGTTGGGTAATCATCTGGGGTTATCTTGTTACCTGTGAAGCTGACTTCCGAGTCTAGCTCGGCTAGCAGCACAACTGTTAACCCTTTGCACCCCAAAGAAGAAGACTAATAAAGTTTATTATTTTGGCCACCCACTTTAAGTTTCCAGGAGCCCTCCTTCTCCCATCCTTTACCTACTGCGGACAATTTCAAAACTCTGCACTAAAAAAAAAGCTAATTTCAAAAAATAATGTTGGGAAAAATTGCCTCTTTTTCTGACAAGTAAAAGGTACATATTTTCCTGTTTTCTGATTGTCTCTTGTAATTCAAATTGAATTTGTGTCTATAAGATTAGTGTATAGATAGTACAATCTCAGAATGGAAATGCAGTTTTGAAACAACTTTCTTTTTATGTCTCTATAAGAGTTATACTATTATATACTATTACTAGTATTAAAAAGATAAATTATATTCCAAAGCATCTAGAATCTAATTGAAGCCAGAAGTACCTATGCCAGACAGTATAGATTAAAAAGTGAGCATCCATATCCAGAGAAGGACATGGCAAAGATGCCTGTGGAGTGCCTTATAATCCCCATATTAAAATTAATGGAATGGTAGAACAATATTGGTCCAGAAGGTCCCACCCTCTCAACATCTGCTGCTGGGCATGATCTCGATGGAGGACCAGCTTAAAAGGTAACTCTGGCACTCTACCTGGAGGGAAGAGTGAAAGAGTGACTGAAAGAAGGCAGACAGACAGTAGCTACTGAAGTAGTACAGTCTACTGGGGGAAGATTGGGAATGTAGGGTTTCAGCCAGAAGATGGAGAGGGAGCAAATTATGTTCCTTTTCCACCTTTGCCCAATCAGGAGAAACAACTGGACTTGGAGTGAGCTGCAAGGGGACCTGGAACTCTGCTGCATTGCAGTATTTATTTATCAAGTGATAATGAGATTGGCTGCATGAGGCAAAGTTAGGCAACTAAATATAACACCTTTTCCCTTCTTAGTGAACACTGTTCATAGGAAACTTCTCTATCACAAAGCAAAGGTATACAAAAATATGCATATCATTCTACCAGTTTCCATTGAAAACTAATTGGTTCTCCATAAAATTGTCCGTGGTTTTCTAAATTCATTCATTTGATTTATTTCATTTAATTTAATTCATTCTAGGCCAATAAAAAAGCAATTTATATCCTCAGTAAGAGAGGTCATGATATATTTCCCATATTAGTAAAACAGTTGTTTATACCAAGTTTTTTAAACTTCTGTATGCATTTAATCCTATAAAAAGTAAGATACTAAATAATACACTGTGTACCTGAAATAAAGTAGTCTTTAAATTGTAATCTTTATGTTCTCTATAAGGGATTCTAAAACTGGGGGTTGTGACCCTTCAGAAGCTCCACAAGCTTATTATGGAAGTTCAAAAGCTGTCAGCCTCCATACATGCTGGTAAGGATGGCATGGTATAGGAAAGTCATCACTTTGGTAGTGGGGAGGGGAAGGTCATTATAGCCTAAAATGTTTTCAAAGGGGTGCCAGCAAAAAAAAGTTTAAGAACCCTTTTCTGTATCTAGAATCCTAAATTTAAAACACTATGCAACAATTTAGCTATCATGATAAAAAACCCCTTGCAACTCCAAAAGCACACAATCCCATTGGCCCCACTTCTATATGTTTTGTTAAGAACTATATTATTTTCTGTCATTTTTTATATTTCCTAACATTTGGTATGCTTTGTTGATTTGTAACAGGGCCTTAGGCTCCTGCCTCCGCTATAGTCCACAAACTACTCAGAGACCCTTGTGCTAGTTAAATAGTTTGTGCAGTTTATTTACATAGTAGATTCCCAACACCTTCACAATATATACAGTAGTCCCTGGGGGCAGAGGGAGGGAAGACGCTTCTGTAACATATAGAGAAGAGCAATAACTTTCTCCTCTCCACCAGGCTTTCTCCCCATTCCACTGCCCTCCGTGACTCTTTGTAGGCTCTGCCTACTGGCCTAATTAGCCCTCCACTTCTGCCTCATCCACAAATTAGGCACAGCCTGCTTAATCAGCTCCATTCTTCCCTGCCTGATTGGAGTTGCTATGATCAGAGTGCTGAGTCAGGCCTTCTAGCCTCTCACTCTGTCACATCATTCTACTGTGCAATGAACTGGGCTTTTCCTTCACTTCTTCACAGTGATGCCTGCCTGAGTCTTTCTCCTTAATTGCTGAGTGAATGTATAATGTAGCATGAGTAGTTAATTCAATACAGTTTTCCCCAGTGTTACATTACCTCACATTTGTCAATAATTAAATTTATCTGCCCTCATGATGACACTACACCCAGCATTGTTAGGTTCCACAACCTTCTGTTCTCTTAAGTAATCAACAAAATTGTGCCTCTTCTATAAATTTTGCCACCTTACTGTTCACCCTTTCCCCACATCATTAATGTGTTCTCTCATTGGCTCCAAAATGGAACCTGATGGGGCAACCCTGCTGGTAGCATTCTGTCTTGTTGAAATTTAACCATTTATACCTACAGTTTATTATCTGTCTCTGAGCCCATTTCTAATGAGAGTACTTTACTCTCACTCCATGACTTCGTCATTTCCTAAACAGTCTCTTGGAAATGTCAGGTATCTATTAGACATATGCTAAACACTTTGTTTTTATATGCTTCTTCTCCAGGTGGCATTATGCCTGTTTACTCAAATTTTCAACAAATCCTCCAGGTTTCTTTTGGGTTTTGTTCTTTTAAAAAAAATAATTAAATTAAAATTTTTAAAAAGGCATTGAATTAAGTAGTAAAGTTTCTCTAAAAGCCATGCACAAAGGCTGTTTTTAACCAGATTTTCATTTTTCATGTTTTTCAGCTCTTCCTTTCTACTTATCTTTATTTTTTGTAGACCTTAGAGTTTCAGCTTTGCAATCATACTCCCCCCGGAACCCAAAGACTTTGGTTTCCCGTAAGCTGCCCAGCGGGTCATGGGAATAACGCCGCCGGATCGCTAGTCAGCATCGTTTATGGTCGGAACTACGACGGTATCTGATCGTGTTCGAGTCTTTCAGAGTCTTGATTTGTCTTGCATACCCCAAATTTCATCTCATTTAAAAATTACTTGCTTACAAAATAAGACATAAAAATACAAAAGTGTCACAACACTGTTACTAAAAAATTGTTTACTTTTTATTTTTTGCAATATAATTACAAAATAAATCAACTGGAATAAAAATATTGTATTTACATGTCAATGTATAGTACATGAAGCAGTAAAAACAAGTCTGTATGAAATTTTAGATTGCAGTGACTGGGCTGAGGTTTTGTTGTTGTTTTGTTTTAATGTAACATTGTAAAGCTATGCAAATATCTAGATGAGTTGATGTACCCTGTAGAAGACTTCTGCCTGTATCCCTGGTTCAGAACCACTATTTTGTTGGACAAAGTTCTGTTAGTGAAAGAGAAACGCTTATGAGCTACGAAGAAATCTTTCTCTGGTCTGGGAAAGATATTCAGAATGTCACAGCTAAATATGAGGTCAGACAGATAGAATATGTGCAAACCACTTATACTAAACCAAGGGACCATTCAAAGGTGAAGTAGCCCTCAGAATATGGGTTAATTATTTCTGATAAACTGTCTGTTCAATCTTATAGTTATTACCTTTCCCAGACCTGAGGAAGAGCTCTTTGTAGCATGAAAGCTTATCTCTCTCACCAACTTGGTCCAATGAAATATATTACCTCACCCACCTTGTCTTTCTAATACCTGGGACCAAATTCGTTACTAATAATTTTAATAAAAGATTTACTATGAACCTGAGAAGTATCACTTTTCTGTGCATGAGCCTGTGACGGAATGCACATCTGTGCAGCCCTTGGGCGTGACCTGTATAATCTTTCTGTTCAGTTTTGCAGTGTAATTGTGTTATTTGATGACAATTACACTATACCAGGTTCCTCTGTGAATGCTCAGAACATGTGCCACATGATTACCAGGGTGCCATGTTCCCTGCTGCGACATGTATGTATAGATGTGAAGCATGTTACAGGGTTCAGACTCTCAGGGCTGTCTCTAGCACAATGGCTGATGATTTACACATCAAAGGGAATGCTAATGCCCTCCCCTGCTCAGGTAGGAGTGAAGAAAATCTCACAACAGGACAGTGAGGGGGAGGGGCTGTCAGCAGTTTGTAAAAACAAAGACAGAGACGGTGAATGGGAGAAGCTGCAGGCTTTCAGCCTGAGAAGACACCATCCTGCAACCAACCTCAAGCAAGATCGGGGCCCTGCCTAAGAACAGGCAGAGAATGGCTGCAAGACATCAGACAGCCAAACACCATGTGCATAATCTTGGACTCTGAGGTTAGTTTAGGTGAAGATGTTAGAGTAGTATGCGGTTTATACCTTTTATTTGATAGTGGTCACTCCTGACTCATTTATAGTATGGTTCTGCCTTGATTGGCCATATTCTCACTTGAAATCAGACTCTGATCAATAAACTAGTAGTTGTTTTACCTAAAGCTGTGTGGTCTTTAGAGGGTGTGGATGTGGGAGGCTGGGCACAATCCACTTCTTTGTTAAGTGGACGGACTGGAGACTAAGGTGATTGGGAGGGGGTCCCAATCCCTGTAAGGCAGTGGCTCCCAGTGTAGTGTCTGGGGCTGGGCGTGCTTGCTTGGGGACCAACGCCTGTGTGGCTAGTGGACTTACACCCACTGCCTGGGACCAATTACACGCTGGTGGCTGGTGTGAACTGACTCAGGAGTGAGTGGTCACCCAGCAGAGCGGGGTAAATTGGGGTTCAGGAGTGGGGTTCAAGCGGTCATAGCAGCACACCAGACTGGATTTGGGGAGCAGCCTGTCACAGAGCCTAATGCTCAAAGAGCACCTACACGATAAAGAAACAAGACACTTGTAGTCACAGCAAATACAACATATTGTCTTGAAACTCCTGCACCCACATATCTGTGGAACATAGAAATTGAAGAATATTACAGTGTGCAAAGTATTACAGTAAGAAAGAAACACATGTCTCACAGAATCAAGGTCAATGGTGCAACAGAGAAAAATAAGCAAACAGAGGGGAGAATTAAACTTAGTCATTGTAATCCATAATTTAGCAAGGTTTATAACTGTTTGGTCCTGGTGGAGTTGTCATAGACAATAGGTGGAATGCTGAGCCCTAAAAGAATGAGTAGTCTTTGTGTACATAACTGGGCCCTGAAGAAAAACAACTGATATTATATTGCAATCTCATTTATATTGTGTGGTCTTTACCTACTGTTCAGGGCCATCCCCAAATGCAGCGATAGCTACTACACAGACAATTATGATTATATTAGAATATCATTTATTTTCAGATAATTTTCACCTGTCTTTCCTATTCCTATTTGATTAACTAATTTAATATTTTTATTTTAATAATGGACTTACCAAAATTAATATTGGAAAAACAAAAGAAAACTTCCATTAATTGGTAGGCTTGAGATGAAATACCATATATGCTGTGACTATATTGTTGGATTAAAGGCTTTATCCTGCTCCCACTGATGTTGATGGCACTTTAGCCATTGACTTTTATGGCGGCAAGATTCAAAACAGGATACTTTTTGGTTTTTTGTATTGATTGGTTTGTTTTCTTTTATTCCCAAGGAAAAAAGAGTGATATGAAAAACAACAACAACAACAAAAGAATTTAAACTTTGTATTATATAACTGACATTTAATAAAACTATTAAATATTGTGAACAGTCTAAAGGTTTTACAGTGAATTTCAATTTGGCCTGAATACAGTAACATAATATGTAAATTATTTTCCTTAAGAAGTACTGTAGAAAAATCAATTTCAGTGACATTGTTAGAGGTCTTTGAAATACTAACCTTGATGTAATGACCCATTTAGAGGTTAAAGACAAAGATCATGCTAATGTTCATTATATGAATCTGGAATAGTTTTACCCATCACTGGTTCTGACAAAATTTTCATACAAATTAGTTGGGGTTCAAGCTTCCTAGGTACAGTTTTCTTGTATAGTGTTTGCAAATTTAATTGAATAAGTCTCTTCAGGTCACATACAACTTTTTTTCATATTCCTCCAAGTGTAAAAATAAAGTAAAACAAGATAGAAATATTCAATTCAAATGCCATAGCCTGTTTCAATCAAAATATATGATCACCTCAGCTTCCACAGAAGGGAATTTGACACATAACCATGAAATCCAAAAGCAAATTTACTAATTTTCTTTAAAACATTCCCTGTGTGAGGCTGTCATATGATTCTTTAGACACTAATAAAATTGGTAGGGAGAAAGGTGTCTCTGGAGCTCCTGTTTTTAGCTGATGACAGATTTTATAAGCTAATAAATAAACCCTTGGAAATAAGGTACACTCACATTATCTTTAATTGGAGCATGGTAGGATGGATGGTAATACCATAATAAAAGCTGCATTTTGCATTCTCTGGCCACCGCAACAGGTAAAGTCAGATTGCACATGCTTATTTTTAATTAAGAGCCATTCATTTCTTCACTAATTCAGTCTGTCATTTGTTCTCTTTTTCATTCACAAGCGACCACTGGCAAGACATATTGTAGTGTTTGAACAAAGAGGGTAATTGGTGAATGTGGAAAGGGTGTAAGAAGCCCTGCTGTCTCTCTTATGCACAGGAGATAGCAGCCATATGCTAGCAGGGGAATAGAGACACAGTTAATGGTTAGAGCTCTTTGATTATCTCTACATGTAATAGTAGCATGTTCATGCTAGTTCTCATTGAACAAGTATGCCTAAAATACTAGTGTACACAGAGTGGCATGGGCACTGGTGAAGAAAAAGGGTCTAGCTGCCTGCATGGACCCTGTGGATGTCTTCAGGGAGTCCACAGGCCATGCTGCAGCTTGCCACTTCCCATCCTACCATGTAAACATTATTTAGCACACTAGCTCAATGACACCTAATGAGAATATGTCTATGTAAACTGTGAAACACACCCTGAGATTCAAGTCTATAGATAGTCTTGGTGGCATATACCTGAAAGTGCTAAGAGGGCAAGACCCTGTGTCAGATGTTCTCTCCTTGTACTGAACAACAGAACAGTAGTTTGGCAAGGTTCAGTAGGAAGACAATGCATAATACAACCTTTCACACACTGGTAGACCTGCAGCTCTAACATGAGCTTTTCCTTATCTCTTGAGGATTTCTGGACAAGATTTGCCAAATTCCTGTTGAGATTCCCATTGCAGCATGACCCACTCCAACATGGCTAGTGTCTTAGAAATTAGCATTTGGCTCTCCATGTTTATCATGGCACATAGTGCTGAAATTTGTCCTGGCCTTACTTCTGAACAGGTCAGTCTATTGTAGGTTCCTTCCAAAGAGTTTTCAGGTTATTCTATAAACAAGTGGTTTATAGACAATACAGATTCCAGATCTAGCTAACAGATCTTTTAGATTAAATGGAAATGGGGCACCACCTAGTGATTTCTGTAAACAGTGTGCAAAGTTGTTCATATATATATATATATATATATATATATATATATTTAAATGACCAGTTGCTCCTAATAGGAAATGAATTTCAGAACAATTTTGTAAACATTCTATTTATGTGACTTATTGATAATAATGCAGTTGGAGTTGACCTTTAACGTATTATTTTCTATTTTGTTTGCTGTGAAACTGTCTTAGAAAACGATGGAAGGAGGAGAAATAAAATGTCAATCTCACTTTTATTTGAACTGCCACAAATCTTTTCCAATAAAAGTCACCATTTTAAATTTCAACTCCGCTAGGACTGGGTATCTATTATTGAAATCTTTTGTGAATCATACAGTTTACACAAATCTGCTGTACACTTTCAGAGATAAGCATGCATTTCTTAAAAAAATTAGAGTTGCTGGAAGCTGTTTAAAAATGATTCAAACTGTGCTGAACAAATTCCTCAAATCTTACCATCTATTGTAATTGCCATTTTCCCTTAAGGCTTGTGCCGCATTATGGGAAACATTGTATAGGCTTGGAATAAAGAGAGAGAGCATAAAAAAAAATCTGATGAGTTATACTCTCCATACCTTGAACAGAAGCTAGCTACATTAAGCAGGGGAGCAAACTGAGCAACTAACATTAGAGAATGTTGAGAGAGAGATCAATGTCTTGGAGTCATTAATTCTAAACATGCCTATTTCAGTGGAGGTGAGGGTGCAGGCTGAAATCAGATTCAGTATACTACATATATCCCAGAAGGAAAGAGAGAGGGGAAAAAAGTACAAGGGTTTATACTTGCAGTTACAACAGCATATTGTCTACTGGATTACTTTCACATGTTCTAGCAGGATATTCTGCTCCTGAAGATTTTATAGGAAATTCTGAAAGCCTATTTTACAGGTGCCAAATACACAGTATTTTGCTCCTGGAGCTTGACCGACTTCTACTGAGGTCAATAAAAGTCTTTCCATGGAAAGAATGCTCCACAGACCAATGCTCCACAGACTACACCGGCTTTCAAATTGTTTTCTGGGTACAGACTTTTGAATTATAAAACCAGAAGTATAAAACACGATCCTGTGTTTTTGTTTGTTTATTTTTTTTTGGGGGGGGAGAGAGTTGTTTGTTTGTTTGTTTTAAATGACAGGCCACTTATTTTTATGCACTCTGTCCTTACAGACTGACTAGCCAGGAATCTCCCTTTTTATATTAGTCAGAGGCGTAAAGATGATAGAGGAATCGCATCATTTTTGAATAATTTTGCTGCCATAGGTTGTGAAATTGCTTAGCCTCTTATGTCCCTAAGAAATCTAGCCACCATTCTGTTCACATTCTTCTCATATTGTTCAGTCAGGTGTTCCCTCACAGCTCCCTGCCAGACCCTGTGTTAATACATGTCCAACCACACACTTTATTTTCTCCTGAAAAATTTGAAGGATCAGTTTCATTAATTGAATCCCTTTATACATTTCCAAATAGTGTTTTTCAAGGTGCACCACCACTGGAAAGCACTGTGACCTGTGACAGGGCCCCACAGCATACAGCAGTGGAATCAGATGCTCCAATAACATGTTCTTCCTTCCATGTCAACTCAGGCTTGTCTCATCATGGGACCCCAGTTGCAAACTCTTAAGGCAACTAGGATGCCCATCTATGCATATAATAAACAATCCTGTGCCCACAGATGAACACCATTGTCTTCATAGCTGGTCTTCCAACATCTGGAAAGAAATTGCAACACAATGTTGACTCACTGCTGAGGCCACACACACATTTTGTATGTTTCTGAATGCCAATACCCGATTACCCCACCCTCAGACCAGCTGTACTGAAGCTGTTGTGGCCCCAATTCCAAATGAGTAGGGATGGATTTGATAAGGTAGTACCAGCCATACTGTCTTCTCATTAGCTAACAAGTCCTACCCAGTCTCCTTGATCAGTCATTGACAATTGCAAGTGTAAGGATGTAAGCAAGGTTAGGAATCTGAGAGCCTCTCTTGCTTAGCAGCTAAGTAGGGAGGGGGGCCACTGATTTACCTGTGCTTGGTATTTGCATGACACTCAGCATAATTTCACCCAGAGGCTGGGCATGATGGGAGTTGGTATGTGTGACTGGTTCAAATCCTCTAAATCTGGTGTTTTATCAGAAGGGGGAAAGGAAATATTGTTCTTTCATGATATGCCACCCTTTGATTGTATATCTGTTATTGACCAAGGAGCTGATGGAAAAGTCACCATCAGCAATAGAGAACTTGGAAAAGTGAGCAACCCTAGTTTTCAGACTTGTAAAACCAGGTGGGGAGGGGTGTGAGCACTAGCTCTGCTGGAGCTGTGCCTTAAGTCAACACCTATTTCCCCACCCATTGTTAAAGAATAGACCTAAAGATTCCTTGTAGAGGCTCTATTGTTACTTTGATTGAGCTGGAATCACCAGGGAAACAGAAACTTCCCAGCGAGCTGAAATCACTAGGGAAGCAGACACTTCCTAGCGAGCTGAAATCACTGATGAGGAGCTGAAATCACGAGGGAAGCAGACACTTCCCAGCGAGCTGAAATCACGAGGGAAGCAGACACTTTCCAGCAAGCTGAAATCACCAAGAGCGGACAGCAGGTGTGACCAGTGGGCGGTGCGGTGGAGCCAGCGGACAGCAGGCAGAGCCAGCGGACAGCAGGTGTGACCAGCGGGCGGTGCAGTGGAGCCAGCGGACAGCAGGTGTGACCCAAGGCCAGTGGCAGAGCCGGCGGACCCAGACAGTGTCTGCGGACAGTGGGTGTGAGTGGCCAGTGGGTGGTGTGAGCGGACCTTGAGGTGGCAGAGGACAATTGGAGGGGAGGACTGAGGGCTGACTCCCCCTCCTCCCCTTACTGGTGGAATGAGTTCTGTCTATTGGGTTTTGTGGGAATCTTTGCACTGTATCCCAACCAGTGCTGCGTTTTGATGTTGCCTTTATATAGTCTTTATTAAACCTTTTATGTGCTACACTCAGACTGGTGCTTGCGAGAGGGGAAGTATTGCCCTTCTAGGGCGCCCAGGGGGTGATGTGTAATTTCCCAGAAGACTGGGTGGGGGCTCGAGCCAATTGTTGGTGTAACATTATTTGGGAACCCCTAGAAACAGAACCCGGTCCTTTGCTGCTGCCGTCATGGCTCGGCAAACGGGTTACACAAGTTTAATATGCTTGCTTGCCCCAGCCAATGTGCATATAACTGTTTCAAGTGTCCTCTTACAGAGCCCACACAGGACCCAGGGATTAAATTGTGACAGGGAGCCATTTCTAGTATCATATCCACAGTAAGAAACCCCTCTGAAAGCAGCTCCTTACCTTATCCTCACACAGCTCAGTTGCTATGGCAGTGGAGAGGACACCGTTTCCTCTCTTCCCTCTTCTCCCACCAGGGACTAAGTAACTCCCCCTCCCTTTCTCTCACTGCTAATGTACTCCTGCCTTTCTGTCTTGGGAAAAAAAGGCAGGCTTCCTCCCCTCTCCCTCTCAGAATCCCAATTCACCAGCTTGCAAAGTTTAGCTGAGCTGAACTAAACAAACAAGGATCTGGTGCCACTTTTAAAGACTAATAAATTCATTTGTCACATGAGCTTCTGTCGGAGAAAATCTCAGTTCATCAGTTGCTTGAAGATGGCGAATGTACAGAATGGGAGGAAAATAAAAGCCGGGAAGTGTAAGTCATAGGATCTGTAGACTCTTACAGCAAATCAAAGCAGTTGTTTAGATTCAAACAGTGGAAAGCTCATGCTATAAATACATTTGTTAGTCTTTAGAAGTGCTGCAAGATGCCTTGTTTGTTTTGCTAAACTAGACTGACATGGCTACTCCTTTGGACCTGAGCTGAGCTGTGACTGCCCCTGCCCCTCTTCCCCCATGCACAAAAAGCCGAACTGAGCCATGCCCTGGAGTCAACTCTCCCATTGCTGCAGCCTGCTCCATGTAAAAGGGGGTTTCTAGCACAGGGCAGCCCCTTTTAAAATCTTCCATGCAGGGGATGAGTCAGTGTTGCCATGCTGTCCCCTTGTCCCCAGCTGCTGCAGCAGTCTGACCTTTCTCTTGTCCCCCAAAGCCATAAAGTATTGTTCCTTAATTCAGTCAGACAGACAAATTCATCCCACAGGATGCACACTTAAAGATGAGGCATAGTCATTTTCAAAAGTGAGATTACAGACCTTGAGTTTTTGGTTGTCTTTCCTGAGATCAGAACATGCCTTCCTTTCTAGTTCATGGATTTTAGTATTTAGACAGAAATAGCATTGCATCAAAGATTTTTCTGAAAATCTTAGGGTATGTCTACACTTGTAAATTAAGTTGATTTAAGATTGATTAAGTCGACTTAATTTACTCTGTGTCTATACTACACGTTCCCTAAGTCGACTTAAGCAGCTGCGTAAGTCGACTTACGGAAAAATTAAGTCAACTTTATAAAACCTCGTTTTAAGTCAACTTTCTGCTTAAGTCGACTTTCTAAAGTTGATTAAGCCAGTGTAGACATGGAGTACACTAAGTCAACTTTAAGTCGACTTAGGGGACTCCAGGGCTTCCCCACTGCCCTCCCTGCCAGGGTGTCTGGCACAGGGAGAGCCTGGCATGGCCCCCCAAAGGGCAGGGCAGAACCTTGCCCCTATGCCCTGCCAGGGTCCCTGTCCCCCCTGCCACCGTGGACCTGTCCCAGGTCCACCTAGCCCCTAGAAGTCGACCTAGGCATCCAGTGTGGATGCTCTAGGTCAACTTTGTAGGGTCCCCTCAAAGTCGACTTAAAATTTAAGTGTGAGCATGCTAAGTCGACTTAAGAAAGTCAACTTAAAGCTGACTTTGTTAAGTCAATTTAGCTACGTTGACCTAACTTAACAAGTGTAGACATAGCCTTAGACTCATTTAAGGTTCTTTAGTATTAAGATTTTACATTTGAGATGAAGTCATATTTTGTCAGTACAGCTTTCACTGATGATACATTTCTTTCAGGAGTATACAAGAGCACAAGCTAACAATTTTGTTCCATTTAATGAAGGAGATTTTGATATAAAGATTTTGTTATTTTTTGTGATAATTATAAGAAGTGCCATCTTACCAATATGTTAATTGATTTTTTCTCTTCTTCATATATTTTAGGCAGTAAAATGGATCTAGAAAAGATATGTATGTAGCAAACATTTAGAAACTGTGAAACCTTTACTTTCATTGGATAGCAGTTACTTAATGAGTAATCCTATCAAAATCAATGGGACTCCCTGTGTGAGGAACTGCTCACAGTTGTGCACAAGAGGTTCACAATCAAGGCCATTATTACTACATGCCTTATTGCCATGATGTGTTACTTGTGACTGAACCAAAATCTCTTGGTAACTTTTCCTCTGTGTAAACTTTTACTCTGCTTTCAGGAAATAAATTAATGGAGACATGGACATTCAACCAGTAGATGGCTGTCACTAACAGTCAAACACAATAGTCCTCTCACTTAAAGCTATGCTTTATTTAGTTTCAAGCACTTGCACACGTCCACTTACACATGCTCACAACTACAACATGGTACACTGTCAGTCTTCTGATTGATCCATCTTCTGTCTGCCAAATACATCAATGAAGAGTCTGACTTGCCCAAATTTTCCCTCTTATTTTTCATTGTTATTAGATAATAACATGTAAATCTAAAAACTTTTTAAGAAAGCAGTTTCAAAAGCCAAGCAAAAGGATCCTTCACATTATGAATTAGTTAGGTGGTTTTGTACAGAATCCTCATGGCTTGAGGTCCTAACAACACATTCTAGAAGGTAAATATAGATAAGCATCTTGTTTTTCTCCTGAAACATGGACCCAGCACATTCAACAGAGAACTTAAGTTGACTTAAGGAAATTTTAAGTTGACTTTATAAAACCTAGTTTAAAGTCGACTTTACTGGCTAAGTCAACTTTATTAAGTCGACTTAGCTAGTGTAGATGCGGATTAGCCCTAAGTCGACTTTAAGTCGACTTAAAGGGCCCCCAGGGCTCCCCCACTGACCTCCCTGCCAGGGTGGCTGGCACAGGGCTGAGCCCACCCACAGGGAAGGACACAGCCCTGCCAACCCCGCTCCTATACCCTGCCCCTGTCCCTGTCCTGCTCGGCCCCCCATTGTAGCCTGGTACAATGGAGCAAATGCTGAGCCCCCTGGCACTTTGAAAGGGGTGCCCCCCTCCCACCAGTGTGGATGCGACTTTGTGTAGCTCGACTTAAGCGTCCTTAAGTTGACCTAAGTTGCCAGTGTAGACGCACCCAAAGTATGCAGCATGTGGTTTTATTTTTATTTTGTTTGGAGAAAACTTGGATTTCCTGAAAGAATAAAGCAGACTAAGAGAGTCACTCCAAGAGACAAACTATAACCCAGGTTGATTTTAAAGATTTCCATAGTCTATTTTAACAGATGGGAAATTGTTTTGGTGAAGAATGAAATCCATCCAACTTAGCTTTGTTCCATTTGCTAATAGACTCACAGACTCATGAAGAAAGGTTAAGCAAGTGCCCAAAGCCAGCCAGTTTAAGAGCAGGATAAGCATGGTGATGTTCAGCACTTCCCTACCTAACTTTTAGGCACCTAAAAGAAGAAGAAGAAGAAGAAGAAGAAGAAGAAGAAGAAATCACTGCAGTTCACAAAGCCTGAACTTTGGTGCTTTGGCTCCTTATACAAAGAGTGGGGGGAAACAAGAACCACAGAAAGTGATTCACAAAATTCAGTATACTGCATGGCTCCTTGCTTAAACAAGCCAATAGATTATGCGAAACTTGGGGTACGAGTGCTAAGCCTCATCCCTCTCAAAACATCTCTCACAACACTAAATGATATCCCCCAGGGTTCAATCCTGGCCCCACGAAAGTCATTGGCAAAATTAATTGATTTCACTCTTGTCCATTTGTAGACAGAACAGGGGTGAATTCACTACAGAAAGTTTAGCAGTGAAAAGGTAATCACAAAACCTAGAGTTTTGTATAGGATTGCAATTCTATCCCCACTATGTTACTGTGTGTATGTTTTCCCTTCTTCCTTTTGTTTGTCTTGCCTACTTAGGCTCTCAGCTCCTCAGAGCATGATCTGTTCTTCGCTATGTGTTTGACCAGTGTCTGTTCTTGGTTAGGGTATCTAACTGTCACTCTAATACAAATGGCAATAATAAATTCTCCTCTGGCTAAAGGTCAAGTTAGTTAAAGGGCTCTTGTCCCCTCATCTTTGGTGAGAACACACTGAGATTTGTGTGCCTGAAACAGAATAATTAAAAGACAGGCACAGCGGTAATTTTACACACATACACAAAATAAATCTATTCATATAAAATAAAATAAATCCATATAAAATTATATAAAAACCAAGTTTTCCAGATGAGATGACCTTAAGGGAATGCAGTAAAAGGGAAGGGGAAAAAATACTCCCCCCCCCCCAAAAAAAAAAAACCCACAAAAACCAAAACACAATAACAACAACAAAACCCAAACAAGTACTTCACATTAGTAGGACTTCTTCTTATAGAAGGAATTTTAAAATACTTGAATGCACATGTTTACAAAAGGTTGGATGGCCAATGTAAAGAGTGTAATGTCATGAGCACAGTAATACTGGCCATCTGATCTTTTGCAAATAAATACATTCAAGTGTTTTAAAATTCCTTGTGCAAGAAGTCTTACAAATATTAAATACTTACAAATATTAAACCACATGCCATGAGAATTAAAATAAAATATATAAAATAAATCCATGTATTTATGGATGTCGGTTGCATTCTGCTCTGACAGTTTACCACCACTGTATCATTAGGAAAAAACAGAAGCCATAATGCTGCAGATGTTAAATTACAAATTGAAGGAATATATCATTTTGTAAATGAAATATATATATATATATATATATATATATATATATATATATATATATATTTTGCAGGTACATAAGATTTAATGTAGATACATTACATTTCATTTCATTCTACCATGTTTATTGTATAAACTGACTATTTTTCCTTCTAAAAACTATAAAAAGAAATTCCACTTAAAATTAATTAGAAATATGCAGTAAGTGTTCTTAGCTAAGAAAAACAAAACACTATACGAGGTGAAGTCATGATTTCATTGGAATTACTGTAAGTTACACATCAACAATCAATGTGTCATTATTATAAGTTGTTGAGATTCATTAAAGAATGCTGCTAAATACAAAGCTTTAGCTGGATGCATTAACAAGTCCAAGTAATATTAAAGTGAGATGTTTAATTATAGTTATACTATAAATGGAGGATATTAGCCTGTCAAAAAGTCCATTCTATTGAGGGAAATCCTGCAGAAGTGTGTTTGCTTTTTCTTGGCAAAAATCTAGTTTCTTCATTTGGAATACTAAGGGATTGCCATTTTGGAGCCAATTTACTGTTCTGTGAAACAAAACATGCCCCTATTATCCTTTACAGTTGCAAAACTGGTTATTTCTACACTATCTGAGACTTCTTTGGAGGTTAGTATATATTTCCATTCTGAAAAGAAAACCATGGTGGTTTATGTTTACTGAACTTCAATCTCTTTCAAAACAAATTTGGTCAATGTACAAATTAATGGATTATTTCTCTAACAACCAGTTCCACAAATTCTAACAGGGCACTGAGAACTAAATTTCATTGTTTCTGGACCATGCACCATTTCTTGAAGTAATAAACACTCACCTGGACAATTACACAATTGTAAAAATGAAAGTAGAATGAGTCCCTGTATTTTCAATGTAATCAACAGTTTTGATGTGGATATGCAAGGCAGAAAATAATAGTTTTCCCTTTCATTTAACTGTATCAATTCAATAATGTAAATAGGAGTTGCCTTTGTGCTTTGTTATACTTGTGCAACCTCAATGGAGAAAAGGGGACTGGACAGAGATAATAAAATAAAATTACTGTGGTCTACTGGGTAGGGCACTTTGGAGACTAGTTTGAATTTCCAGATTTGCCTCTGGTCTTAAGCAAGTCACTTGACCTTTACCTCTCTGTGCCGCTATTTTCTCTCCCACATTTTGTCTGTTTTCTCTATTTTTGCTGTATACTCTTCAGGACAAAGATTTTTTTTCTTGCTTGCTGTAAGGATTCCTCTGTGGGTCCAACGTCTCTCTCTCTCTCTCTCTCTCAAATTACTGAGAGATCCTCTTGCTCAGCAATCCACTACATTTTTACACTGCATAGTCCCATCACCTTTTTAACCAACAAATTTAGGCTCCTGGCCCAGGAGCTTCTGCAGGTAAGCAGCATCTTTGCTCCCCTTCCACTGCCTACCTGCCTGACTTTCCCTCCTTTCTCCCTCAGCTGGGCTTGTTTATAGCCCCTACTTAATTAGGCACACAGCTGTTGTCCCCTGTCCAAATTAGATGCAGCCAGCTCCAATCTACCTTTATCAGTTGGGGCTGGCATGACAGATGGCTGGCTAAGAATTTCTGCTCAGCACTCTGTTACCCGTAAACATCTCCCATTATTCACCAAGGTCAAAGGACTCCCATGATGCACCAGAATCATCAAATAGGAAGAAGATTGTGATTTATCGTGAGACATGTATCCCAGCTATGAAGCCCAGCCTCAGAGTAAAATGAGGGCACTATTAGTTGAAGTATAGTCAATTGAAATTGGGTTCAACATTAAAAATATTTGAGACCAAATAACAAAGCTTAGGCAATTATTGTATAAAAACAAATCAGTACAATGCAAAAAGGCATTCGTACCACTCTTTCCGGGAAGCAATTCTCATAGCATGAGGTTCAGAATACATAGCTTACACAGATGTTGTGCAAAGAAGTATGCATTTGAACTAGGTATTTTATAGCATAACTGTTTAAAAGTTAAAAAAAAAAAAATCATACATCTCCCAGCAATAAAATCCACCAATCCATTATTTAACATCTTTTCTTGGATCAACCTGTTCCTTCATACCTGTTCTATGACAAAACATTCACGTTTTTATGTAAGCATCTGCCTGAATATAGTTGTAGCATTCATTGTTATAGCAATTTTGCAGCCGCCATTGTTGTAGCTTGATGTGTCATAGTAGAGGTTGGGTCATTCAGCTAATGTAGGAAGGAAAAATGTTTCTACAGGAAAACAAACATCTGGTCCTTAAGGGCAGTGAGTGAGTTTCATGGAGCTGTATGTTTTGTTTCTACAGAATCATAGAAGATTTGTATTGGAAGAGACCTCAGGAAGTCTTCTAGTTCAACCCCATTCAAAGCAGAACCAATCCTTTCCAGCCAGGGCTTTTGTCAAGCCACACCTTAAAAAATCTCTATGGATGGAGATTTCACTACCTCCCTATGTAACCCATCCCAGGGCTTCACCATCCTCCCAGAGAAAAAGATTTTTTTTATCTAACTGAGACCTTCCTCACTATAACTTGTGACTATTGTTCCTAGATCTGTCATCTACTACCACTAATAACAGGCTAGGTACATCCTTCCTGGAATCCCATTTCAGGAGTTAAAGTCTGCTACCAAATCTCTCTGCATTTTTCTCTTCTTCAGACTAAGCAAGCCTAGTTTCCTCAGCCTCTCCTCATAAGTCATATGTTCCAGCCCCCTAAACATTTATGTTACGCTCTGCTGGACTCTACAATTTGTCCACAGCCATTCTGTAATGGGGGGAAGGCAAAACTGCGGCCCAATGCGGCCTCACCAGTGCCATATAGAGGGGAATAATCACTTTCTTGATTTCCTTATAATTCTCCAACTAATGAAGCTCAATATGCCATTAGCCTTCTTAGCAATAAGGGCACTCTCTTGATGCATATCAAGCACCTTGTCCACTGTAACTCACAGGTTTTGTTTGTAGAACTGCTGCCTAGACAGTTGTTCCCCAGTTTGTAGCAGAGCACTGGATTCTGCCATCCTAAGTGTAGAATTCTGCACTTGTCCTTTTTGAACCTCATCATTTTTTTTGGCCCAATATTCCAGTTTTTTAGGTCACTTTGTATCCTATCCCTATCCTCCAGCATATCTATCACCATCTCCAGCTTACTGTCATCGACAAACCTGCTGAGAGGGCAATCCAGCCCATCTGCCAGATCATTAATGAAGATGTTGAACAAAAATAGCCCCAGCACTGACCCCAGAAACACTCTGCTTCTTATCAGCTGCCAACCAAACACTGAGTCATTGATCACTGCCCATTCAGTCCGATGATCCAGCCAGCTTTCTATCCACCTTTTAGTCCAGACATCCGACTCATACTTCTTTCACTTGCTGATAGCCTGAAAGGATAGCCTGAAAGTCATAAAAGGATGTAATTACTTTCTGTTTTGTTTTATTTATTTATTTCCCCCCAGTTTGCAGGGACTGGTACTGAATGGTATACTGAGAAAACCTAAACCTGATTGGGGGGGCCTAACAAGGCAGCCACTCAATCAGGCTGTGGCACAGCTGTAGCAGCTGTAGGAGAGTAAAAAGTCAGAACTGGACAAATGGCCCGGCCTGAGCCACAGGTCCCCAAGCTAATGTGGTCACTGCACAGGCAAGCCTTGCTTTTTGTTAAATGATATTATAGTTAGAGTTGTAGGGAATTGTTATCTTCCCCTTTTCTTCTCTCTTTCAAGCCACATGTATAAAACTATAACTAAATCTATGCTGTCTATTTCCTCCTGCACAGGCTCCTTGATGGGAAATTTGTGTTATCACCTTCCCTCCCTTTTCCTCCCTTACAAATTTTAAGGAATGTATAGTAATTTCTGTTGTAAAAATAGTATGTTTCAAAGTAAAGCACCTATACTCTGTAAGTTAAAGATGTAAATAACAACAAGATAGGTATAATTATATTCACTGCATAGTTATTATTCATTTATAGTTGTTAGTGCAATCAAATAAGGTCTATGGGGGGTTGCTATAAATATATATATTTACATAATGTTTTGTATAAAAGAATTGTCAGGCTGTCCCCTCTTTGCTCACTGACAGCATTGAGGAGGAATGAGCAGGCCATAAAGGACAATTGTTGACCATTCCACCTCTGCGTTTCCCTATTTTCTTTCTGTAGCAGTGGCACATGAGCTAGAAAACAGGGCTATAAACAGGTGAGATTGATTGGGAATTCAGTTGGAGGCAGTGTGGAGTGTTTTAGTATTGTTGAGGTGTTCTTTGGGTGTGTTTTTGTAAGGGTTTTGTTCTTTTTCTCTCTCATTGACAGTAAATAAGTGAGCAGGCTATGACAAATACAGAGACAGTAGTGTTAGAGGCCCAACTATGGAAGAGACAATGAGGATGTGTGGATCTGGAAGCTACAGAAAGTACGTGATCTGGAGGAAGTACCTCAAGAGAGCTTTGTCCCTATGAAGTGCCACCTTATAGAGTTGATGGAAGAGAAGATCCAAGGTTTAGAGGTGTAAGACTTGTAGATGGGGGCAGGACCAAAGAACTTTGTGGGGAGACTGCTGGTTGAGGAAAGTGGTCAATGGAATCATGTGACTACAAGAACCAGGCAGAGGAAAAGATGGGCTACTGAAGGTGAAATAGAGATAAAGAACAGGTTTGTGGAGTTATAAAATGAAGAAGGGGCACAAGAAGAGAAGAAGAGTTAGTCCTACATGAAGAGTGAATGAGCCAATGGAGATACCAGCAAATAAGAGCCACGGAAGGAAACAGGATGTGTGGCAGAAGATTGCAAAGGAGAATAGAAAATTTGCAGCCAGAAAGAACAGGAGATAGACCAGAGAATCATACCTTCATCAGGAAAAGTCAGTTCTATGTGACTGGGGACTCCCTACTGAGAAGAACAGACAGGCCTAGACTAGAACTGATCCAGAGAACAGGAAGATATGTTATCTGCTGGGTGCTAAGATATGGGATGTGGACTTGACGCTGAGGAGGATACTAAGGGAAGAAAGAAAGAATCCACTGATTGTCCTTCATATGGAAATAAATGTTAGGGCTATATTCTCACTGGAATCTATAAAGGGAGACTATGCCAGGTTGAGGAAGATTCTTAAGGAAATCAAGGCTCTGGTAATCTTCACCGGAATTTTGCCTCTCCCTAGAAGAGGAGAACAATGGTGTGACAAGATTATAGTGATGAACAGATGGTGCAAGAAGTGGTGCTACTAGAAGAGCTTTGGGATGTCTGGCCACTAGGAGGCATTAATGGACAGAAGGCTGTTCTACTGGGATAGACTTCACCTGAGTTGGGAGGGAAATGGGCTTCTAGGACAGAGGTTCACACAACTGGTTAAGAGAGCTTTAAATTTGGAACTTTGAAGGGAGATGGTTGGGAGATGCCCAGGTAATCTCCACACCTGATTTTAGCGTTGAGAGGGAGGAAAATAAAATAAGGATAGGTAGGAGAATGGACATTAAGAGGAAAATTAGTGGATGTCTGTCTCATAGGTGATACTGTAGGTAAAATGATAGTGCTAATGTAATCCATATGCCTGAAAAGGCTATCTCTGAGAGACCTGCTGAGGGTGGGTTACTGTTGCTGGGCAGATTAGCTACCCACAACTAGAAACTTCCAGAAGCAGGGAGTGGTAGCATTTTGAGCATGCTCCACAGGGTGTCCTGCTGGTGTGAAGTGATGTTGTCAGTCAGATGACATGAGAGCAGCAGTCTGTGCAGACAGCAGGCTAGAGCTGCCTTGAGAAGAGCACATGTGCTCAGTTTTCAGGAGAGGAGCTGAGCCAGGAGTGAACAAGATGTTTTCTCACTCCCATGGAGTCATCTGCAACAGATTTTGTAGACGCGCATATGGGACTGAGGGCTGGTTGCAAAGGAGAAGGAAAAGCCTGCATGGAATGCTACAGAAGATTCCTGCAGTGAGAGAAGAAAAGGACAGCTATTTCTAGCCACTCAAGCTTCTACACTGGAACAGAGACTGTAGCTGAGAGTTGGGTGAACTCCACCTGGACTTTGGGACTCTTGGGTATCTTTCATGCAGGGGGTTTTCTGGAGGGATTGTTTGTGGTTAATTGTATTTTGTTTTTTTAGGATAAGGTTTATTTAGTTAGTAGTTAATAAAATTCATTGTTATGTTTATTGTAGTACTATTTTAATGTGGTAGTGTAGCTCTGAGCAAGCTTTGCTGTGAGTCCCATACAGACTGGATCCTGGGTCTCCAGCTGCTTTCTCCATAGGGACTGGGATTGATTTCTGTGAGGCACTGGAGAAGGGCAACTAAATGAATTTTAGACCACCCAAAGGTTACACTAAATCACGTAAGGAATGTGAGCAAGCCAAGCAAAACTTAAGATGTTTGTATATCATTGCAAGAAGCCTGGATAACAAAATGGAGGAATTAGCACTACTGGTGCAGAAAGTGAAACAAGATATTACAGGGATAAGAGAAACATGATGGAATAGCAGTCATGACTATAGTAGAGGTATTCAAGCCTATGTGCTATTTAGAGAAAGATAGATATAAAGGCAAAGGTGGTAAAGTAGGACTGTATATCAATGATGAAGAAAAGAAAAGAAAAGAAAAGAAAAGAAAAGTGATGGAATGGTTAAGACAGAGTGGGTGTGTCTACACTGGCAATTTAGGTTGACTTAAGGAGGCTTAAATTGACCTAAACAAAGCCACAATTGACCTAAACAAAGCTTAAATTGACCTAAACAAAGTCCACAATGGGCTTTTATTAAGCCAATGTAAGCATTTCCTTAAAGCTTAAGTCGACTTAATACACCTCGTTTTAGGTCGATTTAAGCCTTAAATTGACTTTTTAAGTTGACTTAAAGCTAGTGTGGACAGGGATTAGCGCCTAAATCAACCTTATTAAGTCAATTTAAAACGTTAAGTTGACTTAATAAGGTCAACAAGGAGCTATGTCTACACTAGAAGAGTTAATTCAACTTTGTTAAGTCAATTTAATAAGGTTGACTTTAAGTTGACTTTTCTAGTGTAGACATAGCCAGTATGTCTGTGCAAATATCTCATTGGGGAAGAGAGCTACTAAAGCTTCCCCTGAGATAGTGCTTGGTGTGTATTACAGACCACCCGGATCTGATTTGGATATGGATAGAAACCTCTTTAATGTTTTTAATATAGTAAATGCTACTGGGGAATGTGTGATTATGGGAGACATTAACTTCGCAGATATAGACTGTTAAGGAAGCTCCCACCTACAATGGGCCAAAGGGAGAAACCTGATGAGCCATTAAGGAGACAATGGTTGTTCACACCCTCCTGTCTAAGGCATTCATCCAGAATGACACAAGTTAAAGTATGGATATAACATCAAATTCCTAACTTCTAATTGAAATAGAATTCCTAGACATAAACTATATAATCATTCCCAGCAAATTACTACCTTTCTATTGATACCAAACATGACATAGTTCCTATGGTTTATAGCATTTATGATATATGAATAGAAAATAATATCATAAATGCTTCCCTAAATCTAGACAGTGTCACACCCTGCCCACATGTCCTACCAGGGTCCCTGTCCCCCTTTGCCCCATTGTACACAAGGGGTGCCCCCCCTGCCACCGTGGACTTGCCCAAGGTCCCCCTAGCCCCACAAAGTCGACCTAGAGCATCCAGTGTGGACGCTCTAAGTCGACTTTGTAAGTTCCCCTTTAAGTTGACTTAAATTTTAAGTGTAGACACACTAAGTCGACTTAGTTAAAGCTGACTTAAATTAATAAGTGTAGACATAGCCTTTGATTTCAACAGGAAAAAACTTAAAAAAGTTAAGGAAATTAGTTAGGGAAGTGGATTTAATGAAGAACACCTGGATCTAAAGGCGAAGGAGTCTTGGAATTACTTCAAATCAAACTATCTGAAGCCTGCATCCCAAGGAAGAGAAAAAAAATCATAGGCAAGAGTTACAGAGCAAGTTGGTTGAGAAAACATCTCAGACAGGTGATTAAGAGAAATCAGAAAACTTACAAGCAATGGAAGACGGAAGGAATCAGTCAGGAAAGCTAACTTTTGGAGGTCAGAACATAGAATCATAGAATCATAGGGTTGGAAGGGACCTCACGAGGTCATCTAGTCCAACCCCCTGCTAAAAAGCAGGACCACTCCCCCTAAATCATCCCAGCCAGGGTTTTGTCTAACCGAGCCTTAAAGATCTCCAAAGATGGAGTATCTACCACCGCCCTAGATAACCCATTCCAATGCTTCACCAACCTCCTAGTGAGAAAGATTTTCCTAATGTCCAACTTTGACCTCCCCAGCTGTAATTTGAAACCATTGCTCCTTGTTCTGTCCTCTGTTACCCTCGAGAACAGCCTAGCTCCCTCCTCTTTGGAGCAACCCTTCAAGTAATTGAAGGTTGCTATCAAATCTCCCCTCAGTCTTCTCTTCTGTAGACTATATAAGCCGAGTTTCTTCAGTCTCTCCTCATAAGTCATGTGCCCCAGTCCCCTAATCATTTTTGTTGCCCTCCACTGGACTCTTTCTAATTTGTCCACATCCTTTCCGTAGTGGGGAGCCCAAAACTGGACACAGTATTCCAGATGCGGCTTGACCAGTGTTGAATAGAGGGGAATTATCACATCCCTCGATCTGCTGGCAATACTCCTACTGATGCATCCTAATATGACATTGG
>ML685903.1:6220070-6248177 GCA_007922175.1 Pelusios castaneus
TCTTCTTCTTCTTCTTCTTCTTCTTCTTCTTCTTCTTCTTCTTCTTCAGTGTTATAACACAGTGACTCTTCATGTAATTTTTTTAGGATCAGCAGCTGTACTTTAAAACTGCTTTATACATTGTTTCATATTATGAGAAATTAACATTACATTTTAAGAAATAGTAGTGGTGATGGGGAGGGGACCTCATGGGAAAGAGCAACCTTTCCCACCCTGGTGGCTAGGGTACTTTCCTAGAATGTAGAAGACCCAGGTTTAAATCCTTGCCCTGGATCAGGAAAAGTAGGGATTTGAACTGGGGATGGAATGCTTTTTCTCTTTCACCAAAGACATCACTTTGAACCTGAGAAAACTTTTCCAAGAAAAGTTAAATTAAGACAGATACATTTTAATTTTCATAAATCACTATTTTTAGGTGGAAGAAATATTTTATAGAAAAATACTCTTCTAAATGAATAGTTAGTAGTAAGGATGATAATAAAATATTTAAACTGCTCAGTTTTTAGTTTTTAGGAGCTTTAGTGCAATATGAGAATTTTTCAGTATTTTAAAATATGTTTGAAATAGAGCATAGATGGGAAAATGTAAAAATGTCCAGAGTAAGATATTATAATTGGGACTCATTTAAGAACATCTTCTTTGGAATCCTTCAGTCTTGAGACATCATACGTATGCACCTCTGAGAGGTAGAAAAATTACTTACTTGGTTTTATGGCAGCTGCAGCTGTGACTGGTGAGATCCACTTGAGAGAGACAATTTCTGTCACATTTGTCACATTTAAAGGTCAGGTTTCTACTCTGTGCTCTTCCTTCTATGAGCTCTTTGCTCCTATGCTAATCTGTACAGCTTCCTTTCATAGCTTTGGGGACCTTTATTAAACTCTTGTTTCCAAAGACTGTGGTTTTGAGATTGATCTTCCTAATTATCCATATCCATGTCCAATTCTTTGAGATCTTGTTTGTACGCATCTTGGAAATGCAATTTTGGGCACCCTTTAGATCTTTTCCTAGAAGCCAATTTGAATAGAAGATATCCTTTTGGATGGGTCCATAATTCATTTAGCACACCGCCCCAAGGCAGCAGAAGCATCTCTTATTAAGGACTATTTGCATGCTGGGTATTTTGGTCTGCTTGAACATCTCACTGTTGGTGACTCTGTCCCTCCAGGACATTATAAAACTTTGACAAAGACAACACATATGGAAGCTGATGAGCTTTTTTCCTGATGAGAGTATAAGATCCATATTTCACTCCCATACAAAAGAGTACTGATAACACGTGCATGATAACAGAGATCTTTGTGTATGCTATCAATTTGTTGTTTCGTCATAACTTCTTGCTCAGTCTAGATATTGTTTTGGCAGCTTTTCTGATGTGGACATTGAGTTCCTTTTCAAGTGAAAGCTTAACTGTGATAGTGAATACCAAGTGTGTTAACTCATTCACCACTCCATGTTGATAATTATTAATGTTTGACGGAGGATGCTTCTTCCTCAACTTTGCACATGATAGTCCCTTTTAAGCTGATAGTAAGCCGAAAGTCCAGGCAGGCTTTGGAAAAACTGTCCAAGATGTTTTGGAGATGGGCTTTTGTTTGGGTTGCCATTGCTGCATCATCAGCAAAAAGAAGGTGGTTTCCAAGTGTTGGTTTTAGATACAACTCTTAAAAAACTGAATAGTTTCTCATCAGCTGTTCAGTGCAAGTAGATTCTCTCATTTGAGGAACCAAAAATTGTTTCGGTAGCAAGGAGAAGGAACTCATGAACAAAGTTGGGGCAAGTATACAGTCTTGCTTTACTCCACTACAAATCTGGGAAGCTGCCTTGGAGACTAAGCCATTTTATTGGTTTGTTCTATATGTGTTTTCATTGAAGGATTGAATCATGTTTAAGAGCTTGGGGTGGTAGGACATCCAATCTTGTTTAGAAGTACAAATAGTAAGTTTCTTCTGACAAAGTCACAAGCCTTCATGAGATTGATACTTTATTAAATGCTCTATTATGATATGGAAAGGGTAGAATTATTAATAATAATTCAGAAAAGATATGAGTGTTCAGTAAATATTTCTACTCTGTTTTTGGGGAAGAAAATAGATGAAATCTTATCAGATAGTGATAACACTTTTTTTTTTGTTCCAGTAGTATCTCTGTGGAAGGTCCAGAAGACTGAAAGAAAGTGTAAATGGGTTGATTGATCTGAGTTATTCTAGGCCTATTGGCCTAACATCAATCCTGGGAAAGAAAATGGAATGACTGATATTGAACTCATATCAAAGAATAATGTACTGAATGCAAATCAAAATGGTTTTATGGCAAATACATCCAGGCAAACTAACATCATATCTTTTTTTGATGAGACTACAAATTTGATTTATTAAAAAAATAGTGTTGATTTAATGTACTTAAACTTCTGTATAGTGTTTGATTTGTAACCTCATGACAGTTTGATTGAAAAATTAGCACACTGGATGACAGATAGCAATGGATTAATAACTAACCAAGTGATTGGTCTCAAAATGGGAAATCATCATCAAGTGGGTCTGTTTTCACAGTAGGAAACAAGGATCAGTTCTTGGCTCTATTTAACATTTTCATCAATGTCCTGAAAGAAAACATAAAATCAAAGTTTGCAGATGACACAAAAATGGAGGGAGTGAATGAAGAGGACAAATCACTAGCTCAGAGCATAAGCCATACCTTCAGGACAGGAGATTTTATCCTAGGACGTAGTGACTCTGAAAATGTGTGAGAATTGTGATGTATAATCAACTGAACATGACCCTGTAATGTAACAAGGAAGCCAAAAAAAGCTAATGAGATCCTGGTATGCATATCTTACCTGGGGTTCTCAGAACCTGAAACTATTTTTCCTTTTCCTTTTCCTTTTCATGCTGCTTTCAGGAATAAATCGGTGATGTCACAGCTTCTCTATCAGATAAGTAATTGGCAAAAACACCAGTGTTTTCACCCAACCCTGCATATCATTTATTAAGTCTCTAGTATGCATCAAAAAGAGCAATAGTCTAGAACAATGAAAATATAGTTACCCAAAGTCGGAGATGGTGTGGAATGGCCAGTGGCAGGTTTCTAGTAGCCTGTCATCCTCCTAGCCACTGTGAAGTGGGATGTCAGCCTCCAATTTCATAGAAAGTATAAACTTCTCCAACTTACACATTCTGATTTATCTTTTTATAGGCTCTTCAAAACAAAGCACAAACCTTGTAATAGGCCCTTGCAAACAAACAGCTTTCAGCAAGCAGCTGATAAACATTGGGATCCAAGTTCAGCTACTCACACTTTCATCCTTCCTCATGGTACTTCCAATTTTACATTCTATTCTTAAAAGGAAAATGGCAGCTGCAGCTATTTTGTATGCTTATACAAAGCTCAAGTTATTCCTAACTACATGGCGTTCTGACTTCCACTTAATAGTGGCTGAGTTCACAAAATGGCTGTGGTTGTGTCAAGTCAATTTCTCTCATAATAAATGAACAGGGGATGCTTAAGTGGTAGATTATTTTTATCTCTGTGTTTGGCTCCACTGCAGCCACTGATGCATTCAGTTCTGGTATCCAGAATTCAAGAAGGATGTTGATAAATTGGAGATGGTTCAGAGATTATTGACAAGAATGATTAAAAGATGAGAAAACATGCCTTTATAATGAAAGACTCAAGGGCTGCATCTACACTGGCAATTTAGGTCAACTTAAGGATGCTTACATCGACCTATACAAAGCCGCATCCACACTGGGCTTTTATTAGGTTGACTAAAGTGCTTCCTTAAGTTGACTTAATAACACCACCTCTGAAGGTCGACTTAAGCCTTAAATTGACTTCTTAAGTTGACTTAAAGCCAGTGTGGATGGGGAATAGCACTAAGTCGACCTTATTAAGTCAACTTAAAGCCAGTGTGGATTGCTATGTCTACTGTTAAGTCAATTTAACAAGGTTGACTTAAGTTGACTTAAAGTGTAGCCACTCTGTTAATTCGACCTAACAAGTTTGACTTTAAGTCAACTTAAAGTTGACCTTCAAGACAGTTTCAAAAGAAAGAGTATCACTTATATTTTTAGCTTGTAAAAAAAAAAAAATTAAAAAGAGGTCTTTTCAGTAAGTTATGTAACTTCCTTACAGGTGATGCTCTTGAAATACCACATAAATCCTCTAGAGGACTTGCTCCAGCAGTGATAGTAGAGGCTCAGGACTTCATTTCCCAGATTGTGTAGGGTACAAGACAAAGATAGAACTGGCTATCAATACCACCAGAACTAAGCATAAGCCACAAATCACAGACAAAGGGCTTGATTTTAGTTTTGGTTTTAGCCATGTTTTGGAGTGGAAAAGAGAGAGACACTACACAACAAGGAAATACTTCCTACCCTCTTCATTTCTACTCAAAAGAAGACTCTGGGGTTTCCTGGGACATCGAACAGTTTCTTTTCAGTAGAGGCCACAAACCCTGGAGGAGAGCGTCAAAGTCAAGAGTCAGCCTAACTGCCTAATGGAATCCAAACCACAGAACCACAAGAATGATCTTACTAATCTTGGTGTGGATACTTTGTAAAAATATCTTTGTTTATTTATTTTCATACTGTGTTTCAAGCTGGACAGTGATTTTAGTGCTTCACCATCCATCGAAGATGTTAGTTGCCCCAATCTGTGCCCCATAAAATGGCCACCACCTCCCACATAGTAGAGACCCTGATATGTATGTTTAATAGGGATTTCCCCCTCAGTTCAGCCATATGTACATTACCCATTGGCTGGTGACCACCCACTGCTTAATTTGGAACCCCAATTTATTCCCTACCTGGGTTTCCTAGGGGTGGGTTAACCCTCTCGCCCACTGTGTAGGTGGACCAGCAGGGCATATATGTGTACGTACCACATGGCTGCCCATGCTTGCCCCCCCCCAGGGTGCGTAGAGGGCTCTAGCCCGGAACCTGGAGAGCCAGTAGAAGTTGCCCCGTGCCCAAAAAAGGACAAGGGGACCGGGCAGCACTTTACCCCCGTTCCTACTGTGGCAAAATTGGGCCAATCGCAGACCAACACGACCCCTGCAGGAAACGGCCTAGGCAATAAAACCACCTTTGCCACACGAAACGACGAGAGTCCCCGCATGTCAACTGCCAGGCCTGATCAACCTGCCAGTAGGAGGCCCTCCCGAAAAGTGCCGGCCCGTGTCGAGTTAACCCCCTTTTTCCCAAAACTCATCATGCTGTTTCTGGTCACCTGCTTGATGGTTCTGGTATGTATGTAAACTCGTGTTTCCCTCTATCAGTTAACTTCCCTTTAGAGATAAGTTGTAATGTATAATGAGCCTAGCCTTACCTTTGTTTAACTCGGGGAATAACCATTGAAATAGCCTTAGGTATTGCTGTTACTATTATTGTATTGTGGATTGGATTTTGTCTGTTTATATTTTGTTTGTGAGCCATTAAGAGGATTCAAGAAGATGGATTATTTTAAATGTTAGGTTCTGTGTAGTTTAATGTGAGTTCAGGCTGCTAGCTCTCCATTACACTTCTCCATTACACTTATGGAGTAATTTATTTTAAGTACAAAATATCCTTTAGTGATATCTGTAGAAAACTGATATCAGAGTCAAGGTGAGCAATTTGCTTTTACATGAAAAATTATTTTACTATATGCACTTTGTTACATGTTATAGCCATTATTGAACTCTTGAAGAGATCTAATAAAATATAAGAGTTTAATCCTTATTCTGTTCAGTCTACAGTTTTAGTTTATAACTTTGTGGCTTAATATTAAAAACATAGTTTTTGTCAGTTAGAAGTTAGGTACTCTGCACAGATTAGTGACTAGGATGCAGCATTCAAGTAGCTTACTTCATTAGAAAAAAATATGCTAGACAGATTCTCAGCCAGTGGAACTACACCAGATAACAAGAGTTTAGGATTAGGACCAATATATTTTGAACTAATAAATAGGACAAAACTGATAAGGAAGTTATTTTTGAGAAATACATTCTGAGAGATGGAGAGATCTCCCTAAAAACAAATACATTGCTGAGCTAATCCCAAGTGCAAAACAAATTTTCATATAGAACCTGCAATTAGGAAGTTGGAGATACTGTTGTCTCTCTTCAGAAGGAGCCATTGTGCAGTAAAAGAGTTTATGACATTTCATCCCCACTACCCCTAGTAGTCTGAGGCTGACCTTGTCTCCTTTTATAGTCTAGTAATTGACTGTGAGAGACACTTCTTCTTTGCAGCTCCTCTCATCTAGAACATATGAAAATATAGGCTATTGTCTCTTCTTCCTTTCCTGTGCCTTTCAGTCTCTAGATGCCAAACTCATTTGATAGAGTTTCGTTATTGCGTGTAGACCAGGATATGAAGTAAGGACCATAAATGCCACACAAAGAGAAAGGAGAGTTCACAACTCTGAGTCACTGTTCAAGGGTTCCCCCGTCCCTCTTTTTGGAGTTGTTCTCACTAAAAATAGTTTGTGCCTTCCTTCAAAAATGCTTGCTATTGTTGTTCAAGATGTCACACTAAAGACTAGAGACACAAAGGAGTTTAGGCACCTATCTGTAACATTACGCACCAAGTTCTAATTTAGATCCTTAAAGCTCTTGCTCACCTTACACCTAACCATAGAGGCACTTAAGTTTCCATTAATAAAGTACCATGGGTGATTAAACATCTGCTGGTAGGTATGTACATAGGTGTCTAAGTCCTACCAATGCTGTGCTAATTGGTGCCTCCATCCCAGCAGGTTTCTCAAACTAGGCATTCTCCACCTATCTTGTTTGTGGGACCTAATCTGGTAGATATTCTCAAAGACCATCTATGGATCAGGCCCTGTAGAAATATAGCCAATGAGGTGGTGGTGCCATTTCCCTGCTTCTATTATCAATAGACCAGTGGTTAGAGCATTCACCTGGGGTATAGGAGACATGTTAAAATCCCTACTTTGCTTGATTTAGAAAACAATCTTGAGCCTTGGTCTTTCACCACCTATGGAAGGTGAGTATGTTGTTGGCTGGTGTTGATGTTTCAATCTGTTCTGTTGTAGCACTCCTATTTTGTATGAAATAGTGAATATTCATTAGGCTAAAGTCATTGTGAGATTGATTCTGCAGAACACTGATTACCTCACTCTCCTGGGAGACCTAGTTCCCATCCCTGTTCCAGTGAATAAAAGATTATGGTTTACTTCTGTTCAAATCCTATATCTGTTGGAATTTTAATTCTTTAAATAAAGTATATTAGGATAAATTATTACTCTTATATGTTAGTTACTTAGTTATTCTACTAAAATAAATAATGCTCTTCTTACGTTAGAAGTTTGCTAATCTGAGTGTTATGAAAAATAGATTTACAGTAATGTATATTTATAGAAGTGTCATTAGGACTGAAATAAAAGTAAATGTTTATAGATAAACTACATATTTAGTCAAGCTTGAAAAAGAATGATGGGGAGGGTTAGAGGGAATTCCGCTAATATTCTTTTTTATTTAACAATGTGTTTCAATTGTCAGTGCCCTTTTTGTGTTTTATAACGCTTACTAGCAGAAATTCTTATGGAACACAAACTAAGCACTATCTTCATACAATGAGGTTTTAGATAAATGACAATCAGAGCAAAAACAAAAGCATGAACCTTAAGCAACCAATCACAGCTAAACAATTCAGCTCCAATTTTGAACTGCAAGCGATAGAAGAAATAAAATCACCAGAAAAAAACAAACAAAGAAAATCCTTTGTAAAATAAGAAACTAATGGAGGAAATGGTGATTAGTTGTGGGCATTTTACAAAGTCCCACAAATCAGCATCACACAATTATTAAATTACTTTGCCTTCCTTTTAAAAGTTACTCCATGAGTGGCATTTGTACTCTGAGTTCTATACAACCTAAGCTCTTTGTTTTTTCTTATCACAAGGCCAATATCAGTGGAGCTTTTCTGTTGTCCTTTAAAATTGTTCTTTCTTGCTGTCTTATGAATCTCTAAAATTTGTTATAAGCACTGTATTGTTATTCAGTTTTAAGCATTTAGTGCTGACCTCAGTTTTTATGTGTGTTTATTGTAGAAATGAAATACCCTTCAGCAATAAATCCAACTATCTAAGAGCTGATATTGTGTTCAAACAATTTCTTCTAATACTTGTGAAATTTAGCAGAAAATAATTTAAGGTTGATTTATTACTATTTGGTTTAACGATAACTCCTGAAGCAAAGAAACACAGGGCTGTTAGAAAGTAATGATATTTTCCTAAGAAAAATTCCATAAGTTTAAAACTTAATCAAAAGCTATGTTTTAAAGGGTCTTAAAACTTAATCAAAAGCTATGTTTTAAAGGGTCTTAAAATTTATCATCCCTTCACTTCTGTTTCTAATGTATAATAAAACTATTATTTGAATAACATTTTGCCACATTATCAGAAATTAATCACTGAAAGATACTTGGAAAACAGGATTCTCACAAGTGAGTAGAAGATTATTAAATTATTTAATGGTTTTTCATCTACAAATTCATTTACATTGAGTGACTAATTGAGTACTTCTTATTGTCAGAAACCAAAAAGCTAGTAGAATCATTCTCAGAAGGAATTACTGGTAAAAGGAGAAACCACTAATGGGGAAAGAATATCTTAAGGGTAGGACATTAAAATAAGTGTCTAAAATATTAGAGTGACAAGTGATTTTTTGTACCTCTTTTTGGATGTTGAGTACTCACCCTTTGGAAATCAAACACTTTTAACATGTATCAGGTTGCGCACCCAAAAAGAGGAACCCAAAAATTGCTAATCACTTTTGAAAATATCTATATGCATCCTTTGACAACATAGATTGTCCAGTCCTTTTTGTCTTTCATAACATTCTTCACCCTTTCTCTCATCCAGCTGTGTACTTCCTCTGTCTCCTGGTCATATACTTGGTTTCATAAAAGCCACAGCACCTTCTTCCCTATCCAAGTGGTGCTCCTGACTATTAAGAGGACCCATTACTTTTCATGATATTCAGAAGGGACTACAGAATCTTTGTCTCAAGAAAAAAAATTCCTCATCTCACATCTGTCAAAATATGCTTGGATTTTTATTTATTTATTTTTTAATTTATTTATTTTTGCTTTGTTCTCCTACCATTTGCTTTTGGTTTCTTGAATCCTTCTTTGAATCTCAGCTTTGAGTTGATGGAAAGTGCTCTGCTTCTAACTAGATGATGGATGGTTTTGCTAGTTGCAGAAAGCTTTTCTTTCTCTCTCTTGGTCCAACAGGTCTGTGGTCTCAATGTTTCGTCAAGTTAATGCTGATGACAGTGGATAGTAAGGCCAATAGATTCCTTAAAAGCCTAGTATCATGGTATAATGGAACCAGTATTATGTGCTGCCATGTGGAAAATATAGTCCTCAAACAGACACTAAAATTTCCAGACTTCTGAAAACTAAAAGTATCTTAAAATAGACAAGATTAATTTGTTTCAGTCTTTGGATGCTCAGAAGAGAATAGATAATGCAGTAGTTCAGAGATCGGATGAGATTGACACATTAGAGGTGATAATGATTTCTTCTCAGCCAAAAGTATTATTTCTCATACAAAAACAGGTGCCAAACATGGGTGCAATTTTGAAGCAAAATAATAAAATTTACTCAGTTAAACTCATTTACTTATTTAAATTTTGACATCAGTAAGTTTCTTGCACTTCAGTGCTTTTTTCAGTAATGTCCTAATCGTGTGTACCAGGTGTTAGCAATTATTCACTCATCACAATCATCATATAAAATACAAAAGGAAGTTATGTTTAATTGAAACAAATGTAAAATTGCTATATCATCACTAATCAAGTAAAAGCCTCCTTGTGTTTGTAATCAAAAGCAGATGAATAATTCATTTAGCTAATTAAAAACACAATTGAAATTATTTTAAGTTATAATTTATGTCAGAAAAATAGCCAATACTTAGATACTGTATATGAGATGTAAATTAGATGGTTCATATTAGCTTTTGTTGAACCAAGAGCAGCAGGTCGGGAAACAGATGTTCAAGAATAAACTCTGAGAATAATAGAAGACTATATCATTACTTAGATGTAGAAAAACATTCCAGACTAATACATTTTGAGACTAAGGTTAATAATTATAGCTGTCTATATATTTTAGAGTGTTGTACTGTAGAACATACAGTGCTTATTTGAAATGACAGGAAGGTGACAAAATGCTTGGTGTTGTGAAGTGCTGAATACTACCAGCAGTTTCTATTGACATCAAGCTATGTGCCTCACAAGGCTGGTTGAGGAATTCTCATCTGTCTAATTTATTAAAGCATCTCTCTTTCTTACTTACTAGAGCTGATCCACAATTTTCCATCAATACTATTTTTTGACAGAAAATTGGATTATTGAATAAACAATTTTGATGAAAGTGAAGTTTACCACTGGGAAGACCACTTTTCATTTAAAAAAAAAAAAAAAAAAAAACAAGAGTTAAGTGTGTTCATGTTTTCCCAATGAACAGTTGAAAGTTTGATATCTAAAAATATGGTGACAATTCAGATAGCTAATGCTTTCTTCATGTTCAAAAGAAAATATAAATAAATACAATATATTTCCCCTTTTTATTTCATATAATTAGCAGAACATGCAATTTATACTAAGGTATGATTTATATCGGTGCCTGACTACAAACTTAAGGGCTACCTTTGAATCTTGTGTGATACGGTCCTAGATTCGCGCTGGCCATATAAGGCCTAATTCTCCTTTCTTACACCAGTGTAAATTAAGAGTGGCTCAACTGAAATCAGTGGCTATGTGTACACTAGAAAAAGTTAAGGCGACTTTGTTAAGTTGATTTAATATGGTCAATTTAAAGTCAACTTAAATTCAACTGTATTAAGTCATCTTAACAAAGTGGCTACCTATTGTCGACTTTATTTAGTTGAATTAACATTGGACATAGCTGTCTACACTGTCCTTAAGTCAACTTAAGGAGTCGACTTGAGGCTTAAGTCGACCTAATGAGCAGTAGTTATTAAGTCGACTTAAGCTTTCATTAAGTCAACTTAAGGAATTTCTTAAGTCAACTTAATGAAAGTTCAGTGTGGACATGGAGTAATTTAGGTCAACTTAAAGGGTCCTTAAATCAACCTAAATTGCTAGTCTAGACATACCCAGTGGTTTTACATAAGGTAAGTGAGAGAAGAGTTGGGCCAATATTTTTTCTTATCTTTTTCTACTACTAACAATTCAGGAAAGAAACATGTTTACATGTACAGGATATGATTCTCTTAAGAACATAAGAAGTGTTCATACTTATATTCAGTGCTTTTTTGTGTTGTTTGGCCAGGGACCTGAGGCCTCTGGTGGTGGTGGCAGGAACCAGGGCTGCATTGCTGTGGAAAAAAAGGTGCTGATACTCAGTATCCCTGAGTACCATCACAAAAAAAGCCCTGCTTATATTAGTGTAATTCAGGATTAATTGCTGAAGGTAATGATGTTATATTGCTATAAAAGAAGAGAATCAGACCCAGAGTATATTCCTTGATAGTAGCTTAGGTAATTTTACAGTCTAAAAGAAATAAGACATATTAATAAGAAATTAAAACATCACTCTAAATAATGTACACAAAATAACTATGTTAAAAGAACAATATTAACATAGTAATCTCAAGCACTCTAAAGTTAGGAAATATCAACATTAAGGTTGCTTTTACAACCTTAATTTGGCTCCATTGTGCTCATGTATTAGGATCATACAGGCTTTACATGATCACATAGTATATTTGCCCCAGTACTTGTGCCTCATTCAGTGCATAGGATGAACTAGGCTCACTTATTGAGCAACTAGTCTGTGTTTTGTTTGCTCTCTTCTTACTCAAATCATTCATTGAATAAAAAATTATAAATTATTAACTTCCTGGTAGGTTTTTCTATTGTGCGCATCAGTGATCATTATGTTGTCTGAATGCTTCACAGACATTAATTTACCTTTGCAAGAACCCTCTGTTGTGAGGTGGGTGGTATTACCCCCATTTTAAGATGAGGAACTGAGGAACAGAAACAAATGTTAAAATGTCCACTAATTTTTTATGTTGAAAATAAGGAAAGGAGTGTCCCATACTAAAATAGCCAACAGCATGGTGGGAAGACACTTAGATAGAACAGGAGAAAGCAAGGTTCAAGTCTCTACACTATCTAATTCAGTCAGAACATCTTGAAAAATAAGATAACAGATAGTCATTCTATGTGGGCAATGAGCTGGCATCATTTCTCCCCCCCTCCCCGCATTGTAAACAGGGCCGTCCCTGGCGGCGGGGCGGGGGGGGCGAATGGGCGAAAGGGCGGTTACATGGGTCCCACGCTGTCCTGCTTGCAACAGGGCAGTGCAGGGCCTGCGCACGCCACAGCCCCTCCTCCCACGGCCGCCCCACTGCCTTCGGCAGCGAGTGGGCTGGGCTGGCTACGCCCTGCCCATCGGATGGCCCTCCCCCCCCAGGCAGGCCCAAGGGCGGTGCTTGTGGGGTCCGGCCTCTGGGCCCGGCTGCCACACATGGCCGGCTCCCCCGGCCTCCTGGCTCTGGGCCGGAGCCGGGGCTGCTGGCTCCCTCCCACAGGCGGCCTCCAGGGCTGGGACCGGAGCCAGCTCCAGCTCCCACCCTTCCTTGCCCCACTGGCGGCCTCGGCTTCCCAGCCCTAGGCCGGGGCCAGAGCCAGCTCCGCTCCGCAGGCGGCCTCCCGGCCCAGGGCTGGCTCCCTGGGGGATGGGGCCCTGCTTTGGCCAATTGGCCGTGGGCCCCGCTCCCCCCATGGGACGGCCCTGACCATAAACCACCCCCCCAAAAAAAAACCATTATGATGACTTCAGGGCTTTGCCAGGTTATTACTGGGAAGCTAGAGACAGTATTGCAGTACTCCTATAATTCTATATCTTTTTTATTATATCGATGTGATACACAGAGGTGCAGCATATGTCAGGGTCATAGATTCAGCCTTAATTGTGAATGTTATTGCTTTTGTCAGTTTAAATTTCACCCTTTAGTATTATAGCCCTTTCCTTGCAGCTTTTGTAACACAGTGTAATATGGCAAGATTCCTTTTGATTTTCTACTATTCTATACTCCTCTGGAAAGCTAGCAGTTAAGGTACCTACATGGAATATGAAGCAGTACTGTCAATGTGTTCAGTAAACTTGGAATATGAGTACTGGGACCAGTCAACAGAACACAGGCAAAAGTTATGGCATGTAAGCCTCTAATCTTTTCCTCAGTATATATGCTTGCAATTTTGTAGCTATTTTTCAGTACAGAAGTTAGTTGTAATTTCATTTTTACAGTTGGTTTTCACTCTTTTTCTGCAGTTACTCAACAATCTGCAGTTACTTAATATTTTCTTCTTAAGATAAAGAAAAGTGACTTCATTAAACTGAGTTGGCATGGTTGCTTGGATTTCAAGTTGTTTACTGTGTTCTGAAATTTAGCAGAGCTTCATTTTCAATAAATGTCATACTATTATAGTTTCATTTCACAGCTCTGATTGGAAGTGCAATTAGGTTTATCTCCCAAAACATTTTTTTGTTCTGGATATTTGCAATCATTGCTGAGTGTGTGTTCATTTAAGACAGATGTGTGCTACCACAGCACAATATATTACAACTTCACAGTAATTTTAATGACTATTTCTACATCTGAATTGTAAGTATTGAATTACCCATGTGTAGATTAGTATACTACTGAGAACACTGGAATTTTTAATGACATTTATGATAGTTGAACTAATACAATCTAACATGTAACACAATCAAATGTGTAATAAACATGATAAAACACAGTATAACAAGATTACCAAACGCTGTGGACAAAACACATCTTTAGCATAATAATTTTAACTATGACTCTTTAGTTCAATTTAACTGAAAACCTTGAATTATACATATCTAAGCAGGTTTGGGCCTCATTAAAAATGCAACAAGAAATTCAGCTGGCTATCACAGTATTTTAAGATAAAAGGTTTTTTTCAGCAATTATATGTAACTAGATAAATACAAGCTACTGATAAAGTTACTGGGCAAAACTATTCAGAGTTAGGATTTGTTCTATGGCAGTATGACATGAACAGTTGGGACAAAATCAGAGCTAAAACAAATACTATATCTTCACAGGAACATCAACAACAATCACTGCATGCTAGGAAGGACATTGACTATCTGGTGCCATGTCAGCCAAAAAAGAATACACTCCCTACACCTCAAAAAACTAGAAAATCAAAATAAACAACAAATAGAAAAGATAATATAATCCTCCTACCATGAGTCCTACACGGAAACACCACAAGCCTACTAACATGAAGAACAAACATCACTACTCAAAGTTGAGAGACCTCAAAATACAGTTGTTAACAAAGAGACCTCAATGAGTGGAGTCATTTTAGCAGGGTCCTCCAGGAATAGGTCTTAGTCTAATATTAGTCAATATTATTATCAACAGTAGAGATGGTAATATAAAATTTTTGCAGGAAAATTGCAAATGACGCAAAGACTGGTAGGGTAGAAAATAATGAAGACAGTTTACTGTTAAAGTAATCTGAATTGCCTGGTTAATTGTCACTTTCCAAAAAAGTGTATTTTCATATAGCTAAATGCAAAATAATCTAACTGGGAACCAAGAAAACAGGTTATACCTATTGGATTGGAGACTGTCTTAGAAAGCAATGACAAAAATGGGTGCTCTCAAATTGAGGGTTGTGAAGTTATTATTTGCTTACATGCGGAAAGTATGGTGGTGGAGGGCTTCTCAATCTTTTCAAGATCCACTGGCTGGAATTTAAAATTAGACAAATTCAACCTTGAAATAAGTGCAAGTTTATAGCATATAGAATAACTAAACAGTGTAATAGTTTATCATGGAAGTGGTAAACTCAATACCATTTTAACAGAAGATTAGATATTGTTCTAAAAAGATATGCTTTAATTCACCACCCAGGAAATTTTTTTAAAGCCTGATGAGAAATGTGGTTTTACATTAGGCTGGATGTTAATCATAATCCCTTTTGACCTTGGCATCTGTGATCTATAAATTCATCGGTTCATTCCTTGTTTCATGGCAATGGAGAAAACAGGAAGTTCTGCATTTCTTTCAAAATGCTCATAACTCTTGCAGCTCTGTATTAAGTCAATGACTATAATTAAATATCTTGCAACAGGCCTTCAGCTGGTCAACTAAGGGATCAGTAATAATTCATCCTTTGATGCCCAATTGGCCAGATATATTCTGGGCCTTTTCTCCTGCTTCCTCTGAACCTTCAGAAATTGATCACAACTGGAGATGCCCTGAAGTGATAGCGAGGATCCCCTTTATCAGATGCTTGGCTAATGAGTTTTCTGACATGCTTAGTGTTTAATTGATTGCCAGATTTGGGGTCAGGAAGAGATTTTGCCCAGATCCCATAGGCAGAGACCTAGTTATTCCCTCCCCCCCCCCCGACACATACATTCACACATTTTTCTCTGCAGCATGGTCCATCGATCATCTGGGCACATCATAACTAGTCTGATCCTGGTCATTACAGAAGCCTCAGACCTTCATGGTAGCTCTGCCTCTCCTGTTCTCTGCCTATGGCACCCAACAGCTGAGTATCCCAATGACAAAGATACTTTAATTTAACTATAACTATTGATCTCAAAACAGAAGCAAATGGGTGAAATTCAATGGCCTATGACATACGAGAGCTCCAACTGGATGATTTAATAGTTATTTCTGGCTCTAAACTCTATGAAAATCATAGAAGTCCCAAATCAAAACATAAAATACTAACATGTCTGTGGAAAGGACAGATTAAAAAAAAAAAAAGCAAAATATTTTTTAAAAATCTATCACAGAACTACCACATTAGCAAACAAATGAACCATGGTGAAAGGTAAAAAACTAAGGCACATTCTTATCAAATGCATGAGTCAAAATAATACACAAAATTAAGAAGAGAACTTTTGTGCCTTTGCACAAATGCAATAGTATGCTAACAGTTGCAATAAAGCTGCTCTTCTAGGGTACCAAAGATTCACTGTATGACTGTTGTAGGTAGTCTTCTGCTCCAATGTCTGTCCTGTGACCATCTGTCCTGTGGTTGGTAGCAAAAACGTGGCCTGCACACCAACCCAGATTCTAGATCAGAGATGTTACAAGAAGCAGCCAAGATCTGCACTATCCCAAAGCTGCTGCTTTCCTGAGCTACTTCTACTTTACCTCTGTCAGATTCTTTCTCCAAACTCTTCTGGGTATGCCCTTCCCTCAGGGACAAAAACCCAGGGCTTTTATTTCCTCCCTGACTTCCTCTTTTCCAACTCTAAGGCTAGAGAGTGACTGCAGACCACCACTGCAGTCCTTTCTGCTGCCAACTTCCTGATTTTATTGTAGTCCTCCCTATTCCTTCCTAGCTGGGCTCCATTCCCAATCAGGGGTTACTTATCTACCATAATTCCCTTCAGCTATGGTCTATTGAATTAACTGACTCCCCTTCTTAGCCTCATTAATTCTTTCAAGGTTGGTTTGGAGTGAAGATCCCATCACACTCCCTCTTCTTCATCGCCATTTCTCAGTGGTATAGATGTTTTCTCCTCTAGAATTGCCAGAGCTGGGACCACAAGTCATTCTGCTCCTTCATCTTTATATTGCAGGACTCCTCATCTCTGGTTTCTTCCCATTTTCTGCCATTAGTATCTTATTGTTTTTCTTTAGTATATTTGTGCCCACACCGTGGACCATTAATGCCCTTTCCTGGGTTAGAGTTTTCTTGATTGTAAGGTCAATTCCTCCTTACACATCTTGATTCCCCACAGAAAAAACAATTGTCCTCCCCACACCTTTCTCTGTCCATGCTATCTTGCATTCCCTTCTTTAGAGTAGAATTTTAAATCTCCACCCTAGTATAGACACTCCTGTTTCTTTTGTTCATGAGCATAACAATGTCTCTGCTGGACTTCTGACCTCCTAGCCCTGGAACTTCTGGTCCACTTATAACTGCTATGGCACTTGCTCTCTTCCCAAATGATCCCAAACAAATCAGGTATACCTGTAACTCCCGTAGTCTTTACTGGTTTTCTAAGACCTGCATGAGTAGGGTCTTGATCCACCTTTCCAATTTGTTAGCCCTCTTTAGCCACCTAAGGAGGGTATGCTTGCCTTCAGCAAAGAAGGCTTCCAGAAACAGTAGCTACATTGTCCTTCTTTTCTTGTTTTTTCACCACTTCAGTCTCTTACACTCTTTTGTGTCATGGGCAACTGTTAGCTACAATCACCAAGAGTCCCTTGTATTGGGATTGATTGAGTGCCCACATTCTCCACCACGTTGTCACAGTGTCTCCTCCTGACTACTATGTTGATTAGCTCCATTCAGATCCTACATCTCCATCTGTCATTTGTTTATGCATCTTGCTACTTTTCTCTTTCTCTACAACTCAGGGTCTGCACTGTCCCTGTGCCTTTCTACTGTTCCCCTTGGCTGCTTCTACTTTACCTCTGCCTGGCTCATTCTCCAGCCTCCTCTTGGTACACCCTTCCCTCAGTGTCAGGACTGCATTACTTCTAGTCTCCTGGTTTCCTCCTTTTCCTCTATGACAGAGAATAATTGCAGATTTCCATACTTCAGCCTTTTTCTAATGTCAGCTTTTTCATAGCCTCACCTGCTATTTCTCAGCTAGGCTCTGTTCTCAGTCACAGATTATTTATCTACTCTATTTTCCCTCAGATGTGGCCTATTGAGTCAATTGGACTCCTTTCTTAGCTTCATTAAACCTTCCCAAGCTAGTTTAGGGTGAACACTCCATAACACACACAAATTTCTTATGGCCGTTATGGTAGGCATTCCAGAAGAAAGGACAGTAAATGGTTTATGCTGCTGTGCTGTTGTTCTATGTGAATTTTCGTAACAGGGTCCTACAGCTAGTCCAGAAAACAAAATTTAATGTGTTTGTCCCTTTAATTCTAAATGGTTTGATTTAACAGTCAGATAATCTTTGCTGATTCCATTTCTTGCATATTTTTATTTTATCTTATGAAGATAGGGAGATTTTTCTGTGATTGGCATGCTATCAGAATGTTTAATTCCTTAATAAATGGTTTGTCCTGGGCCTTCTCTGCTTCCAAGCCTCTTAATTAAATGGTGAGTTACATTTGACTTCCTATATTATACTAAGAATAGATCCCATGATCTTTTTTATTCCTTGTCATTTTCAATTTATTTCCTAGTTATCTCTCGAAGTCATTCCCACTGTATCAATTTATAAGCCTCATATGTTGGAATCTCCTCTGCATTATTCCTTCTGGTTTAACAGATTTTAAACATTTAAACATCATGGGTTTTTTCTCATACTTTTCTCAGTCACATTGCGGTATTTTTCCCCCATCCAATTAGAAACAGAAATTGGAGATAATATATAATATCTGGTTTAAAACATTAAGCGTTTATATAGTTCATTAATTTTGAAGGCAAAGACAACAAAAGTAACAAGCAAGTAGTATACATAATTAATACCTGTAGAAGAATTACTCCAATAATATACATATATTGGAGTAATTCTTCTGCTGGAATAATTTTGTATACTTTATTAAATGTATTATTTCCTCAAACTAAAAACACAAAAACAAAGAAATAAAAAACACAAATGTAAATTGAAAGGAAAAAAGCAAAATGAATTAAAAAATAATATTAATAATTATATTAATATATTGTATATATTATATCTTGTATAAATATAATATATAATATCAATATATTAATATATTAATAATAATTAAATTAAAAGGAGCCTTACAGAATTTGACTCCCTCTCTCAGTTGTAGTGAATACCTTTTGATTTTTGAATAGTCAATAGTGTGTTTGTTTTCCCCACTATTATTATATTAAAGGGTAACAAAGCAATTTTTTTTTCTTGAGCTGTTAAATTTTCATGACAGATTTTGCCAGGCTGAATTGACTTATAATATTATATTAGTGAGGAAAATATTAGCAATTTCTTCTTGTTTACCCTTATATCAATCTAGAATAATTCCATTCAAGTCATTGGAGTCACTCTGGGTGCGTCTACACTTGTAAATTAAGTCGACTTAAGCTTGCTTAAGTCAACTTAATTTATTCTGTGTCTATACTACACTTTCCTTAAGTCGACTTAAGCAAGCTGCTTAAGTCGACTTAAGGAAAATTAAGTCGACTTTGTTAAACCTCATTTTAAGTCGACTTTTGGCTTAAGTCAACTTTCTAAAGTCGACTTAAGCCAGTGTAGATGTGGAGTAGCCCTAAGTCGACTCTAAGTCAACTTAGGGCTCTCCAGGATGCCCCCACTGCCCTCCCTGCTGGGGGGGGGGGCACAGGGAGAGCCTGGCATGCCACCCCACAGGCTCTGCCCTGCCCACCCTGCCCCTATGCCCTGCCAGGGTCCCTGTCCCCCTTTGCTCCATTGTACCCAGGTACAATGGGGCAAAGGCTGAGCCCCCTGGCACTTGGCAAAGGGTGCCCCCCCTGCCACCGTGGACCTGTCCCAGTTCCACCTAGCCCCTACAAGTCGACCTAGGCATCCAGTGTGGACACTCTAAATTGACTTTGTAGGGCCCCCCTTAAGTTGACTTAAAATTTAGGTGTGGATATGCTAAGTCCACAAAGTTAACTTTGTTAAGTCGACTTAGCTAAATCGACCTAAATTAACAAGTGTAGACATAACTTCTGTGTCTAATGTATGCACAAGATTCAAGTCCATGGAATACTTAATAAATATGATGGGAAAATATATATTTAATAAAATCATGGCAAGACTGGCAAATCTTGAAAGTGTAATGATATCATACTGAAATGGAGTTATTAGCACTTTGCTGATTCCACATTTTCTATTCCTCTTTCATCTCTTAAATATTTATCATGTAGTCAAAGAGCAAAAGGGATGCCATGCGATCAATCCCTCACTACAACTACAAACAGCACACGAAAATAGTGAATGATCATAATAAATACCCACAGCATAAAAATTATTTCCCCAAATTAGGCTTGAAGTGGACTTTTTTTATGGATACTCTCTAACTAGCACCTGTCATTGGAGTGATGATATTTCAGAAGCCACAATACATTCATCCTAAACTTTATTTACATAGAGGTATTTTATTTGTTCTCATTTTGGAATTTTCTTTTACTAAATATCATAAGGCAGAACATATTTTACCTGACATAGTATGAACCAGCACACGTGTTCAAAGGCATGATTGCTATATCCATCAATAATGAAAATTACAGAAGGTATAAAAAATGGATTAGGATCCAATAACCTGAATCAGTCTGTCAACACACAATGTATTTTTATGTCATATTTCATAGGCAGTGTTATCAGCACTGCCTATTAAAGTTCACCAATGCTTCTCATAAGACCCTATTTTCAGGAGCTTATAACTTGAGGAAACATCAACTGTTCAGCTGAAAATTTCCATGACAGGTGTCTGCCACAGACTGTTTTTTTTTGGGGGGGGAGGGTTCCCCCAATTCAGCCATTACTGAGAACAAAGATGGTAGTTTGAAGAAGTGGTTGTCAGAGTCTCTAGGTGGTCTTGAAATTTATGCAGAAATGTTTCCCAGAGACCATCTATAAAAGCAAAATGGGTTCCAGTGTACCAAAATTACAAGGCGCATCAGAGTTTCAATAAGCGTATTCCTCTTCTCCTGTTAACATCAGGAAAAAAAGATGTCATGTTCTGATATCCCAGAGATCCAGTGTGCAGAACAAAAAATAAACAATATTCTGTCATGAAAAAATACAGCTACAGATTCTGAAGCAGAATATACGGACCAGAGCATTTAGAAGGATACGTATCTGGAATTAAAAAAAAAAAACAAACAAACAACCCTAGAGGATATTCTTTAAATCAAAATAAAGTAATCTGTACTGAAAACAAAACAAAACAAACCTTTATATATGTAGACTTCAATCAGCAAACCTTTGTTTTGTCTTAAAAATGGATTATTGTGGTCCATTGTTCTATCAGCAGTAAAACCTGAACTCTTTAAAAAGGAGTTTCCTGAAAAACATACTTTGTGCCTCTGTAGGCTTTTCTCAGGGCCACACACCCAGGGGTTGTTCAGACACAGTCTGGAGCATCCTTGCTGTCTATTTTCCTTTCTGGTGTATTATTATTATTATTATTATTATTATTATTATTATTAATAATAATAATAATAATAATAATAATAATAATTAATAATACATTTATTTACTTTTTTCACCCACCTATGCAAACACATCTCTACCAAATGATAGCCAGCAAAAAGAATCCACCCACATAGTTCTAATTTCTGCAAATGCTCACATGGCTTTTGCTTTGGGTTGTGACATGAGGTTGTGTCTTTATTTGAGGCCTCTATTGCTTCTCTCATTTAACGTGAATGAAGGATAGCTTTTAAACTGACTAGTTTCAACAACATTTAGCCCAAACAATAACAATATGTTCAGGCCATCCAACCTTTAACTTCATTGCTATTTGCTGTCTTTCTAAAGATTAGAAGCCATAAAATAGGAAGGCTTACAATGCTACTTTCTAACTATGCCAGTGTGTTTAATTTCTTGCAAGATTTTGTTATAGGTAAGATGTAAAATAATAAAATATGATTAGAATGTGTGACATACTAGGGACCTTACAAACAAAAAAAATTTATAAAGCATTGTAGTAACAGTGTAATGAATCATATCAGCTGATGTTCTGGGAAGTCATGTAGTTCTCACTGAAGTCCATGGAAAAAAAACTCTTCATGGCTTCCTTCAGAGCGGGATTGGGACTTCAGTTTATGAACAAATGGGGGGGGGGGGGGATTGCATGTAAAAGAGTATTTTTTCTTGTTTTGACTGAGTGAATTGGCTGTGAAGTGTGTGGGATGGTTGGATACTGCAGCTGTTGTTATGGGAATGCAAAAGAACACTACCTCTCTTTGTCCATATGACTAAATCCTATGTGGTACGAATTGTAATTTGTTTGTCCTTTTTGGGGGGGGGGGGGGGAGGAGGTGATGTCTTATTTGCTTTATAGTATGTTGTATAAGATAGGGTTTTTTGTTTGTTTTGTTTTGTTTTGTTTTTAATTGCAAGGTAAGATACACCTAGGGCACAAATTTGAATCCACAATGTTCAGATCTGAGATTTCTTTGGGTCCAGTTTGATAATCTTTGTTTTGTATCTTCTGTTTAAAAAATATTTTGTATAAAATCTGTTACACTTGCTTCATCTATGTGCCTTATGTAAATAAATATTATCTACATGATCATAAATAAGTAATGCAGTTTCTATACTGACAGATTGTGTGGTAAACATGATGGATTCTGGCATTTGAAAAGACACTATGAAACCCCACATTAACTGACTGTGTGAAAGACCTGGGGAACTGTGCCTAAGTGGGAACAGAGGACTGAATGATATGACTCACACTGTAGGAAGTGTAAGAGACAATAGAGTGTATTACATGGAGGCATCTGTAGCTTAAATGTACTTGCGGGTCATTTACTGATAAATTTTATAATAACTAATTGTTCGAAGTGGGATTTTCTCCCACGAAAGCTCATGTGATAAATAAATTTGCTGGTCTTTAAAAGTGCCACAGGACTCCTTGTTTGTTTGAATAATGGATGTAAATTGTAAACTGAATAATGGATTCTACAACATACATATTGAATAATGGATAAAACAACTTTGGGATATTTACGATGCAGTATATAGTTCCTTTCATCATCATTATTTGAATATGCTGATGACCATACTACACTGAACTATAACAAAAATCAAAGGAGTGGGCCAAAGTGTGAATCTTTAGGTCAGTTATACTCAAACTTTTCAATTGCAGGAAGCCTTGGTCACTCCTTCCCATCAGGGGCATTGCTGGATAGCAAAAAGATCCAGGGCTGTGGCCCCCAGCCCACCCCTGCCCCCAAACCTCCACTCCAGCCCTCCTTACTCCCCAGCTTCCCTCATCTTCACTCCACCCCCCTTCAGCCCCCAAATCCCCTCCAAACCTCCCCAGGCCCCTCCATGCCTAGCCCCCACTCATTCTCCAACCTCCTCCATCCCTCCCCAGCCCCCACCAGTCTCCTTGTCCCCATGTCCCCTCCACCCCTGTCCAGGCCTCTAACTCCATCCATCCCTCCCCAGCCCCCCATGAAGTCCCCACTCCTGCCGTGCATAGTCTCCTCCACCACTACCCAGCCCCCACCCACTCTCCTTGTCCTCTCCACTCCTCTCCAGGCCTCTAATTCCATCCAACCCTCCCAGCTCCCCACCCAGTCCCCCTGCAGCTGCCCATAGTCCTCTCCACTGCTACCCAGCCCCCACCCAGTCTCCTTGTCCCTTCCACCCCTCTCCAGGCCTCCCTCCAGCCCCTTCCCAGCCCCTTCACCTAGCCAGGGGCTCGGAGCTGCAGGGACAGCTGGCAGAGCCGCTTCTGGGCCAGGCCGCTCCCACCCTGAGCACACTCTGTCTGAGCGTTCTCAGGGAGGGAGATTTGAATCTCCCCAGCCTGGCCGCAGCAGGAGTCTGCGGCTTTGCTGGGGCCCCTGCGTGGAACGCGGCGTTCCGCCTGGGTGCGCATGTGCATGCTGGGGAAAATAGATTCAGGGCTCAGGATTTTCAGGAGCCCTGCCAGCCCGACGACAATGACGCCTCTGCTTCCCATTACAAAGAATTGAAAGTCAGGGCAATTACAATGTTCAGTCCCTGTTTGTGGCACCCATAATAACAACCAATGTTTTAGGCTACATGATAGTTAAAGTGGGCTAATGGATTTCATTGGCATGGCACAATGAATTATATATGACCTCACAGTGTTATTATTTAATAACTGGTGACCCTCCAAAGAGTTGAAGTCCAGCTAACCATCCAAAAATCAAGGAAATTATAAAGGGTGGTGCTGCGGTTCTGTGGCGCTGTCGCCAGGGCAGGTGCTGGGGTGGGCGCTGCCCCTTCCTCTCCCCCCAGCTGGCACTGGTGCTGCACTGTTCTAGTGCCGGCCCGGCCAGTGCTGTAGCACTCTGGGGCTGGAGCCAGGGCTGTAATTCCCTCTTTCGACCTTCTCCCCTGCTGGCTTTCCCTTGCCCTGGCCCTTCTGCTCTCCCCCCACCTACCCACGAGCTCCCTTGATTCCTCCCCCTCCAGCTCCCCTTCACCAGTTCTCTGTCACTGCGGGCTCCCCCCCTCCCCACCTCCCAGTCCCTTTCCCGCCAGGTTCCTCCCCTCTACCCAGCCCCCGACCAGCTCTCTGCCTTCCCAACTGGCCCCATTCAGAATATTATTTCCCACACCTGAGTTAAATCATAAAGCCTGTGATCTCAGGAAGTTATTATAGCTTTTCCCAGATGTTAAAATATCCAGAAATTAGACAAAACACAGATGGCTTTCTTAACCTTCTGTATTGTTCACTTAAAAATTCACATATAACTCTAATATATAAATGTAAGTGGTAAAATCATGTAGAACAAAATAGAATAAAATTGTAATGCACAGATGAGCTTTGTTATAACAAAAATAAGCAACACTTTGAACTAACTATTAAAAAAAACCCTATACATTACCAAGTCTGATATTTAAAATGCTCATTTTTTTCTGAATACATTAAGAAGTGTGCAGATATTATAAATCAGCATTCTTGAACATAAAAAGTTAAAATATTTAGTACATTTATTCCTAGGATCTTGGGCAAAACCTGATTTTGCTGGAATAAAACTGGATTATAGATTAAAGAATAAATCCCATAAATAATGATTTCTTGGTGAAACATAACTAGTGGGCAAGAACAATATGTATATTATAGTGTACTGTATTTGTAAAAAGTTTATGTGCTTTACAGCTGGGCACCTTTTGGTGATGACCTTAGAGTCAGTTGCAACTTCCCCATTAATCACATTTACCAGTGGGGGATGCAGTATACAAGACAGATACTGGGATATCCTAGTCCATTAAGTGATTTGAATATCTGAACCACTATGAAAGGCATCTGAAATTAGATTGGGAACCAGTGCAGACTGTGCAGCACTAGTATGCTTCATTAAGTTCATGAGATGGACTGCTTCCTTCTGGATCAGTTTCAGGATTGGTGTAGCCTTCACAATAAATCACAGAAAAACTAATCTAGTCTGGAAATTATGAAGGTCTGGGTCTGCATTAAGAAGAAATAAGTGCAGATAAAAGAAGGCTATTTCTAATCATCCACTGTGGTTTAGTATTCAGGAATAGCACTGAATTCATTAGCAGCACCATTACATCAAACACTAGCTTGATTATTAGTGGTTAAGATGCTCAACGCAAAAAGTGAAGTCATAACACCAACTAGCATATTAAAGTACATTTCCCTTCCTATTAATTTGACCTCAGAATTGTTTGTATTTATGTCTTAATGCTGAAACCTTTTTTTACATAAATAGTCCTGACATAATTAAGTCTTGCTGATTTCATATAAGGAATAAATGAGTAAGGACTGCAAGAATAGGTTGTACTTAGACAAGGCCAATTGCTTTTATTTCAGGGTCCAATTGCCTTTAGGTAATCAGCCACTTCTAGCACTTGAGAAGAAAGAGAGATGATTCCAGGGGAGTCAATATTCTGATGCATTATAGTCTTCCACTACATTTCCATGTTGGAAATAGCATCTTTCACTAGGCAGAAGATTTCTCTGTCACATGATATTCAGATATATTTCTTATATTACTCAGCATGCTGCTACAGCTATGATCTACAAATGTGTTGGTTGCTAAATCTTTTGTTTATATTTTAGTTCATAACTCAGAAATCATAGTACTATAGCTGACAGGTATTCTTATATGAACTACTGGACAAATCCAGTAATTGCTAATAAACACAAAATTCCATTTGCCTCTGAGAGGAGTTTTTCTTCAGGAAGTTGCAAAAGATTTGGCTCCAGGGATTAATATGAATTATAGACGGGGGCTTTCACTCTTCAACTTGAAAACATTTTCTTTAAATTTCAAAAGATGAAATGAATACAAAAATATTGAACAGGGCTGGTTTTGTTGTTGTTTTTTTAAAATTCCATTTTTTTTTTAATCTACCACTATTTCAGAATTTTATAAAATTCCATCTTGGTTTTATTACTCTTTGACAAATCAGAGGTAATGTATATGAGATTATAAATCACTCAGAATAAAGCAATCTAAGGATGAGTTACTTTGGAAGGGTGTGTCTACACTTACAAATTAAATCGATTTAAGCTTGCTTAAATCAACTTAATTTAATCCGTGTACACTACATTTTCCTTAAGTAGACTTAAGCTGCTGCTTAAGTCGATTTAAGGAAATTGCAAGTCAACTTTATGAAACCTCCTTTTAAGTTGACTTTATTAAGTCTACTTAAGCCAGTGTAGATGTGGGGTAGCTGTAAGTCAACTTAAATGGCTACCAGGGCTCCCTTATCTTCTTCCTGACCTTCCTCCCAGAGTTCCCGGGAGAGGAAGCCTGCTCTGGCCAATCATGGGGCAGGACACAGCCCTGCCCACCCCCCAAGCTCAGAGCTGTCCAGGCCTGCCTGAGAATGGCTGAGAAGGGCAGCCAGCACCTCAGGCGGGCACCGTCCTGGAGCCACCAGGAAATTCTGTCTCTCATAGTCATTTGGGGGGATGAGGCAGTGGCCCCCCAGCTGAAGGCAGCCAGCAGAACAGGGAGATATATTCTTCCATTTCCCAGGCCCTAGCTGCTAAGGGCTACATCTGGGACACCCAGCAGGTCTGGGTTAAAATAAAGGACCTGAGGCAGGGCTACCAGCGGGCCCGAGAGGCAAGCCTCAGGACGGGGCCAGCCCCCCGTACCACCTGCCGCTATTATTCGGAGCTGCATGGCTTCCTGGGGCAGGAGAGTGGGGGCTTCCCCGAGCACACAATTGACTCTGCCGAGCCTCTCTCCCCTGATGACGTCCAGGAGGAGGGCTCAGTGGAGGAGACTGTGGGATAGGAGGAAGGGGAGACCAGCCAGCTCCAGGAGCCGAAGGGCACCTCATCACCTCTGGACCCAGCTGCCAGCCCGGAGCTGATCCCTGCCCCAGTGCACAACACAGCCTCCCAGCTGGAGGGAGAGGAGCAGGTTCCTTCCCTCAAAGGAAGACGCAGGTGAGGGGCCAGCACCACGGACAAATGCTGCAACTGCTGCTGAGTGCTCCCCCCTCCTTACCTCTCCCCTGCAGCCAGGGCTGGGCATGCCTATGGGACAGGGACTGCAGGGGGACTGGCCCAGGAACAGGCAGGGTTGGGAGTGGGGGAGACACTCCTACAGGGGCAGAGGGGCTGGGGGCTGTGTGGCAGGGGGGAGGGGGAATCCTGAGGTGAGCAGTGCAGTGGTGTGTCTGGAGATGGGGTGGGGGAGCCGTAGGCAGGAGCACCAAGGCCACGCAGCATTCATCCGACATGGCTGGCATGTGGCCCCAGGAGAAACCCCCCCAAGGCAGGACTGCTTGCAGCCCACCACTGTGGGCACTGCACCCGACCTGGGCAGCACAGCGTGCTGACGTGTACCAAGGGGTCCCTATGCCAATGGACAGGGAGTGGGAAGCCGGGGGATGGTCAGGGCCTGCTGCACACCAAATGAGCTAATGGGAGGGACTCTCTTCTTTACTTCTTCCCAACAGCTCCCACACACTTGACACCTGGCACTTCTGGCGTCCCAGCAGGCCAGATCTGGAGTCGGAGGAAGCAGCGGCGCTTATGGGACGAGATCCTGGAGGACCTGGTCTGTGTGAGTGAGCAGACAGAAGCACGCCTGGCAGCGCAGCAGGACCAGGATGAGGGCCACCGGAGCGGATACTCACCCTCCTCGAGCGGCAGGCACAGCCCATGGAGCGGCTGGAGGAGCGCCTTTTCCCCCAGGGCCCTGTCCTGCGACCCAGAAATGGCTCTCCTTGGCAGCGGCCCCGGACCCAGGGCAGACACCAGTAGGCCAGGGACCCGCCTCCTGGAGGCCACTGACTCCGACCCCTTCCCCCTCCCTCCCGCTCTCCCCCTGACCCTCTTCACTCCCCCAAACCTCCCAAACCCCCTCCCTCCCTCGACTGTCTTCACTCCCTCCAAACCCACTCCCTCCCTCAACCATCTTCACTCCCTCCAAACCCCCTCCCTCTCTCAACCGTCTTCACTCCCCCC
>ML685903.1:6248187-6350910 GCA_007922175.1 Pelusios castaneus
CAGCACCGGTTGAGCCTCTGGTTAAAGCGGTCTCTACTGTCATCGAGGCGGCCCGTGTACGGCTTCATAAGCCAGGGGTGCAAGGGGTAGGCAGCATCTCCCACAATCAGGACGGGCACCTGCATGTCCCCGATGGTGATGGTGTGGTCAGGGAAGAAAGTGCCCGCCTGCATGCACATGTAGAGGGTAGAGTTCCTCAGGATCCTCACGTCATGTGCCTTCCCTTGCCAGCCGATGTAGATACTATGAAGGATCCCGTGGTGGTCCACCAGGGCCTGCAGGATCATGGATCAGTACCCCTTGCGATTAATGTAGTCCCTGGCACGGTGTTCTGGGGCTCGAATGGGTACGTGGGTGGCGTCCACAATGCCCACACAGTTCTGGAAGCCCAGCCTGGTGAAGACATCGAGGAGGTCATGCAGGTTGCCCAGGGTGACGAGTCAGGCTAGCAGGATGCGGTTGATTGCCCTGCTCACCTGCATGACGGTGGTCCCTCCAGTGGCCTTCCCGATGCCGAACTGCTGGCTGACGGAGTGGTATGAGTCCGGGGTTGCCAGCTTCCACAGTGCTACGGCCACTCTCTTGTCGATGGGCAGGGCAGGTCGAAGCCAGAGGTCTATCCACTGCAGAACCAGGATGAGCTCACGGACCAGCTCAAGGAAGGTCTGCTTGCTCATCCTGAAGTTCTGCAGCCACTGTGCGTCGTCCCAGGTGGTCAGGACAACTCGGTCCCACCAGTCAGTGCTGGCTGCACATGCCCAGAGGCGGTGAGGCACAGCACGCACTTCGGTGAGTGCAGCAGCTTGCCGGGGCAGCAAGGTGGGGGGCAGGCTGGTGTCTGCCTCTGTGCTGGTGGCTTGCCAGCGAAGTCTGCTCCAAAAGAGAAGCAGTCTGATCAGTAGCTGGCAGGTGTTGTGCAGCTGCCTGACAATTCGCAGGAGAAAAAGAGCTTGGTCCCTGACCTGCTCAGCCTCCATTTTGCCAGTCACAATGGGGAAGGTGCTGAGCTCACTTCCTCTTTTATGGGACTGGCCGGGTGAGGGGGAGCACTTCCTGACTGCCACATGCCACACTTCCCATCATGCACCACTCCTAGTCCCCCTAGCCCCTGCCAGGCGACTTAAGCATCAAGTGGAGACGCTCTAGGCTGATTTTGCAAGGTCCCCTTTAACTCGACTGAATTTTATAGTATAGACACGCTAAGTTGACTTAACAAAGTCGACTTTAAGTCGACTTTGTTAAGTTGACTTAGCTAAGTTGAGTTAAATTAACAAGTGTAGACATAGCCGAAGAGGCTAATATAACCCAAAGTTTAATTAGCAAATAATATAGAGAAAGTGGTTAATTTTAGATGTGGTTTTCTGAGGGACAAAAGAGAACCAATTCCCCTATTGTTCTCCATAGTTAACTTTTAAAGCATACACTCAGTAAATTGGTCTTATTGCTCTGATAAAATTGTCTTGCTTACTAAAAAAAAATGATTATTCAGGGCTAGATTCAGAGTCCTTTGACATATTTCCTTTGACCACAACAGGATTTGGCTCAGGATTTTCATTTATATAAAACTCTCAAGACATTCATCAGACATTTATTTATTGTCAGTTATTACATGGTAATATATGATTCTGTAGCATGTTAAAACAGCAAACAATAGCTATTATAAATAGGATCTTTATATAAAAAGTGTATCTGACTCACACTGATTATCTCAAATCCAGATGTGCATCACATCCTCAGAAAAGAGCAGTTGGTTTCCTCAGCACAAAGGTAAATATTAGTGTACATGTAACAATAGGTTTATTTATTTTTTTCTTCTGACATTTACATTATATTTTCTATTTATATTAAATATCTCTTAAACATAAGACACACAAACATCATAATAGTGTCCAGACAATTTTCTTTTAAAATTACATTGAAGCACCTTTCACTGTAACTGGTGTCACGAAAAAGAAACTATGATGCAATTTTTATCCCTTAATACATGAAATAGATACATACATAAAAAAAAATTAACACCCCCACATACTTTTTTATTAAAAATATATTATGAAGGCTTTCATTTCCTTGCTTTGTTTTGTTTTTTTGTGATAAAAAAGTAAACAATAACCCTATATTGTTGTTGTGTTCCCAATAAACTAAGGTCTTTCTCTACACACAGGAAGACAAAATCTTTGCCCCAAGGACTTCAGCTGAGAAAACAAGTAACCCAGAAAAAGAAGAGAGGGGTACAAATAATTTATATATTTATATATAAATATATATACCTTATATACCTTATTTTGAAAAATCAAACAATGCCTATGAATTGATCATCTATCCCCTTACCTACTCAGTATTAACTGACTACTGGGTTGTACATATACCTGAAAAGATTTGAAGATGGATTATAGCTCTAATTATGTTCAAAAAAGGATTATATTCCTGTTGAAGGAGGATTATCACCCTAATTTTCTCATGCTTAACCTTGTTAGATTTCTCAGGGGAGAAGCATTCTTTGAAGAGTTAAAATATTAAGAAATTCCTCCACCAAAGCTCTGAACATTTAAAGATGGAGGCTGCAGGGTGTGTGTGTGTGTGTGTGTGTGTGTGTGTGTGTGTGTGTGTGTGTGTAAGCAAGTTTTCTTGGATACTCTGTAGAAGCAAACATTGATGAATGCATTGTTTCCTGGAACTCTTCATGTTCTTTTAGACACCATGAATGATGTCAGTGTGACTATGAAAAGGGAAAAATAAATAAATGATTTTACTATTAAAAATGTAGCAGATTATATGTATGCTTAATCCTAAATTCCTTCCTTATGTTGACCTCCCAAAAGAAATCAATAAGTACTTTAGGTACAAGGAGACTTCTGGATAAGGCACAGTCTCTTTAATTACAAATTGGAGTTGTCTTTCTCTTTAGGCACTGAGGCATTATGGCAATACAGTTTTAAAGAAGAAGTAAAGTCTCGTTATATGTCCAGCACTTTGATCGACTTTAAAAAAAACATCAGATCTCATTTAATAAACTAAAATAAATAGCTAGCATTTGAAAGTGCTCAGCACCCATCAGCTTTCATTTTAACCATTTAACTAGAAGTAGAGTCTTTCTAAATTTGACCCTATAAATACAAGGAATATTCAAAGCAAACTTTTAAAAGAGTCTATGCTGTTCCTTAATAACATGACTGTTGACCTATTGCACACGTATCTACATGAAAAATGCATTTGTTGTGCTTCTGAATGTATTAACCTGATCCTCCACTGATTTCAGTGTTAGATTAGTAGAATAAATATTTTCATATAGCTATAGCTGTGGAAGTCTAGTGGTCAAAACGATTAAGCCTATTCAGCAGCCAATATATTTCAGAGATTGGTTTCAATTTGCCCACTGAAGTCAATGCTAATCTTTCTACTGACTTCATTGGGCATTGCATCAGATCCGTCTGTAGGTTACTTTCTTGTAATATTCAGTCAAACCTTATTGGATCTTGTGACAAGATGGAAAAGATGCACCACAAGCCCTAATGCATGACATTTGTGAAAGGGGCTGAGAATTTAAAGGTAGAGGAGAGATTAGCTGTGATATTATCAATATGTGGGGAAAATGTTTGTCATCTTCCTTCTCAAATGGCTAAGGAGCTAATAGTTGAAAACACTAATATGACTGGCTTTTTTATCTAAAATTCTATGGTTTATGAATGAATAAAAGAAAGCCTTTATGCAAGGCCTTGAACGTCTGTCACTGAGATTGTAGTTCATCTTCCAAAGTTAGTGGTTCTGCCCACTAGCCTACAGATCCTTTTACATTATGTTTTCTAATTAGGCCTTTAATTAACATTGGTAGTGGTAAACTAAAGTAAATAGATGGGGAAGCAATCTGTATATACTGACTTTTAATAACTATTTTAATACCTAATTTACTTGTTCTAATTATTGTGTTAAACACCAATAAAGGTCTGGCATCCTTTAGTTTTTAATCTGTTACTAGGAGTCCATTACACTTGTATTGCTTTTTCTAATTTAAGTGAACTAAATAGCAACAAAATTTACATTTTAGCTTTTCACACCCTACCAAGTATTCTTATGATTAAGACTTAAACACATACATATTAATGGAGTCCTTAACTTTGGTTGCAAATGGATTAGTGAACTAGCTGGACATAGGAAGTGAAGTCCAGATCTCTGGGTGCCTAAATGCCTTCTGGATGTGTGTCTAACTGTTCCAGATTTCAAGTGGAAATCTATTTTGAAATTCTTTAGGGGCCTAGTAAGACATGGCAGGCTCAGTTATGCCAAAAACTTTAAAAGATAGAGGGGAGGATTCCATTTTTTATTTTTTTTTTTAAGTAGAGGAGACAATTTATTATCTCCAAAAAGAATAGCTATGATTTGTGTAGAGCAATGCCCTTTCTTAGAGGGGAGGACAGAGATGGGGTGAAATTTACAGTTAATAAAATATTGTAAAATCTAACAATTGGATCTATGGATGGATGGATGGATGGATGGATGGATGTAGGTATGTATGGATGGATGGATAATGCCATATATACAAAAATATCACATTCAAAAACATTTATTCCTTGTAGCAGTGTAAGTCATATAGCCAGGAGTTCCAGAAGGGAAAGAACTCTCTAGTGATCCCTGTATTGAAGTAAAGGAAAAAGTGGTGTCATAGACAGCATCATTTGCATAGACCTAGTCACTTTTGTAAAGTCAGTATAACTATACATGAACTTGTATTTTGGCAGGTAGTAGTCCCAGAGAAGGTCAAAGAGAGGAAAGAGTTTTTACTTTGTGGCAAAGATTCCCAAATAGTCAGAACTCTGCTCAAGGACCATTATTGCTCATGAGAACTTTATGTTGAGAGATGATACACATGGAGGATTTTGCATTAAGATTGAGAGATGATGCAGAAGACAACAGAAGAACTGAATAGACTTTGGTAAGGCCCTGTTTACCCAGTACTATAACAATGCTGAATAACTTAGCTGGGAGAAGTAGTGGTGACTCCCAATTAAACCAGTCAAGAAGCTGCCTTGAGGCAAGAAACAGAGCTACAAATAAATTCTGATCCAAAAAAAATGAGTTTCAGATGGTAGATGAATGAAGTGGTGCAGTCAAGAGACATTCACTTGTGTGACATTCTCATCAGTGGGTAGGAGAGGAGTTAGGTGGACTGTTGTAGGAAGAGGGTGGAGCGTACTTTATTTTTTATTTGCATATATATTCTGTTGCTGTTCTGTTTTCTCAATGTTTATGCTCCCTTGCTCCAATAAAGATTTTCTGTTTGTATAAGTTCAACAATGGGGGAAGTTTTCTGCATTTTATGGGAATGAAGGAAAGGAGCTTTTAGTTTTCCCACGTTTCTAGAGGAAGTCTTCATATTGTTTAGTTATTTGCCAAGACAGATCCTAGCTTTCTTATTATTGCCATTGACTCTGGCCTTGTACACGCTACAAAGTCATTGCACGATAACGCTCGTTATTGCGCAATAACAGGCACAGCGTCCACACATAAATCCATGTTGTTGCGCGGTAACAGCCGTCATACCGCGCAACATGTAAACCACCAAAACGAGGGTGGTAGCGGCAACTGCGGAACAGCTATTCTGCGACAGTTCGTGTGTGTACGGTTGCCGCGCAATATGAAACCTCCGGAAATGTCCCAGAATTCCAATTCCATCCCTTCTGCACTTCCTTCTGCGCTCTGTGGCTGTGACGTGACTGTATCCGCCCTCCCATCATTCCCGGGAATTTTTGAATTCTTTACTCTTCCTTTTTGCTTGGTGTGGAGTGCAGCTGTGTTCTCCAAGAGCAATGGCGGCTCAACGCAGCAAACGTGTTCCAGTCTGGACCACAGCTGAGGTGCTTGATCTCATAGGCATCTGGGGAGAGTCCACTGTGCAGGCACAGTTATGTGGCAGCCGGCGGAATTTCAATAATTTGGGCCTGATTTCTTGGGCCATGGCAGAGAAGGGGTACAAGAGAGACACTCGTCAATGCAGGTCGAAGGTGAAGGAGTTGCGGATTACGTACCACAGAGCCAGAGAGGCAAACCGGCGCTCCGGCTCAGTGCCGGCTACATGCTGATTTTAGAAGGAGCTGGAAGCAATCCTGAGCAGGGATCCCACAACCATCCCAAAAGCTACTGTGGACACGTCGGCAGCCCCCCATGAAAAGGATACTGGAGCAGATGGTGACGAGCAATTCGTCGACGTGGACGTGGAGGATGACCTGGAGGGTGAAAGCGGTGCAGCCGACCTAGGGAGCCAGGAGCTGTTCTCCACGCCACCCGACACATGCTGCCCAGATTCCTTCTCCATACTTTCTTCGGATGCAGCAGAGGGGAGCTCTGGTAAGTTTCATCAGAAGTGGCTTCTATGCTAGCTGGATAAGCTTTGCGGGCAAATGAAGAGTGGGCAGGAGATAGGCGTTTTGAGTTTTATCCTTTCTTTTTTTGGATGGGGGGGTCTACCCCACATTACATGAGGAGTGCATCAACGCATGCTGTAATTGTCAAGAAATCCTCTCCGTTGAGATCACTGAAGGTGTCCTCGATGTATTTCCATAGCCTCCTAGTTAAATTCGATGGGAGAGCAACTGTTTCCCCTCCCCCATGGAGGGATACTCTCCCTCGCCAGTTGCAAAGCACAGCAGCGGGAACCATGGCTGCGCACAAGCCTGCTGCATATGGTCCTGACTTAAAACCAGTGACATGCAGGATATGCATTCTGGCTTGCAGAGAGCAAGCAGTGAGATATTGGTTTCCATGAGAGTGCCGTATGTGAACTAATTGCCCAAAGGACTGCAAATAGTTCACGGAGCTGTGTGTCTTGTCTCGGCAACCCAAACCTCCCTTTGCAAAAGCCCTTTCAGTCCCCGGCAATGACCTGTCCCGTGGGCACTGAGGAATGTGGCGGCAGAGCATATCATCGGCTCCTTAACCAAAGTGAGAACAATAGCACTACTTATGATGTTTCATTTTTCCTTAGAAACGACCTTCGCCGGTTGGTGGTCTGTGCCAGCTGACCAGCTGAGACGGATAAGGAGGAGGCCTCGCAGGAGCAAGGAGGATATCTTCCAGGAGCTGATGCAGTCCAATGAGGCATCAGCAAGGGAGATTAGACAATGGAGGCAGGAGTGCCGGCAGGAGCACAAAGAAAACAATTTGAAGATAAAGAAGCAGAAGGATGTCCTCATAAGCATCCTACAGGAGCAGACCCAACTGCAGAAGACCATGGTTGGTCTGCAGACCCAGCTGCTCCAGGCTCACCCCCCTCCCCCCCACCCCCCTGCAGCCACAGCAACACTTTCTGTCCCCCATGACCCATTGTCCCTCAAAGCAGTTCTTTGAAGCCCAGGGACTCTCCTGGTACAATGTTACATCCACTCCTGCACCAAGCTATGGTATTGAGACACGCACCTACACACATCTATAGCCCCTTTTGCAGGCACTGCTTACTGTAAATATTTAATGTTTTATAATAATAAAATTGAATCACTTGAACTGTGCACAGTGCCTTTATTGATACACAATAAGATTAGTTGTTGCATGTTTAGTATTCACTCATTCGAGCATAGTACAGTACACGCCCACCGGCACCGCCCTCCCGCCCCCAATCAGCACCCAGTAGGGCTTGGGAACACTACTGCACAGTGATGCAATGCGTCCTATGAGTCCCTATCACTAAAATGCACCCTAATGCCTCCCTTATGCGGATGGCTCTCAGCTGTGCCCCCCTGATACTCCTAGTGGATGGCTTCTGGAAGGCAAGCTCTAGCCGCTCAGCTTCCACGTCCCATGAAGGGGGAAATTTCTCTCCCCTATTTTCACAGAGGTTATGCAGGACAAAGCACGCCACAATGACGGCTGGAATGTTGTCCTCATTCAAGTCTAGCCTCTCGTACAAACATTGCCAGCGGCCTTTTAAGCGCCCAAAGGCGCACCCCACGGTCATTCGGCACCGCTTAACCGGTAATTGAAGCGCTCCTTGCTGGGATCCAAGTTTCCAGTATAGGGCTTCATTTGCCAAGGCATCAGTGGGTAGGCTGGGTCTCCTATGATGACTATGGGCATCTCCACATCCCCAACAGTAATTTTGTCATCGGGGAAGAAGGTCCCTGCCTGCAACTTCCGGTACAGGCCCATGTTCTGGAAAATGCGAGCATCATGCACCTTACCCGACCACCCCGCATTTATGCCTGAAGCACCATGGAGAAGTAGCCCTTCCTATTAATATACTCAGTTGCAAGATGCTCCAGAGCGAGAATAGGGATGTGCGTGCCGTCTATTGCCCCTCCACAGTTCGGGAATCCCATGGCCGCGAATCCATCGACGATCTCCCGCACGTTGCCCAACGTCACTGTCCTCTGGAGGAGAACACGATTAATGGCTCTGCACACTTGTGAAAGAGCTAACCCGATGGTCGACCTGCCGACTCCAAACTGATTCGCAACCGAGCGGTAGCGGTCTGGAGTCACCATTTTCCACAGTGCGATTGCGACATGCTTCTCCACAGTGAGGGCGGCTCTCATTTTGGTGTCCTTGCGTCGCAGGGCAGGGGCTACCTCCTCACACAGTTCCATGAATGTGGCTTTCCGCATTCGAAAGTTCTGTAGCCACTGGTCATCATCCCACACCTGCAAAACGATGCGGTCCCACCACTCGGTGCTTGTCTCTCGTGACCAGAACCGGCGGTGCACCGTGTGCAGATGCTCTGTGAAAGAGCTCAGCAATGCGGTGCTGTTGCTCTGCATGGCAGTCACCAGCCCAGGGTCATCCGAATCCTGGTCTGATTCAGAGCTGAACACATACTGTGCCACCAGCCGAGATGTATTCATTATGCTGAAGGCGACAGTTGAGATCAGACCTGGATCCATGTTGCTGCAAAAAAGACTTTCGGGAAGGAATGTGCTACTGTTGAAAATGGGCACGAGTTGCTAGTAGCAACTCCCATGACGCAAGGGGAACAGAATGCACCATGGGAATCAAGACTTTACCCATGGTGCTCAGTGCTACTCTCCTTCTACCCAGGATTCTTAGCGCCATATCGGGATGGATGGAACTGTGGGATAGGTATCCACAATTCAATTGGGTTTCTTGTGAAATCGCGAATTGCGGGGGGGAGGGGGGGCTCTGTTCCATCACAAGCAGCAGAGTGTGGACGCGATCCTGCACTACAAAAACCATGTGACTTTTAAAGCACAACGGGCTTGTTGTTTGATTATTCCTGTAGTGTGTACATGGCCTCTGTAGTGGAAGGGTTACAGTAGCACTTCATGATTGTGTGCACTCAAGTACTGCCCAAATTAAGCATTCTTTAACTTTTTACCACTTCTCTTGAAAAGAAATAGATTTTTCATCAAAATGACAAGCTGTCTTATGGGACATGTAACTGAAATTCATTATAATGTGCAGTATATTAGTAGAGAGTTACATGTGAGAGGCAAATAGCCTCACAGGAAGCTGAAAATGTTGTGGCTGATGTTAACCTTGCAAATTTGAAATGTATGCAAAGTATAAGAATTTTTTCAGACTGCCACCCCACACATTTTTGAGACCTTCCTTACATAGTCCATTCCTTCCAAACCCAGCCACAATTCCCTTTAGATAGTCCTGCTTTGGGATATTTTCACACCTAAAAAGCCAGAGAAATGGGACCCAAAAAAGAACGTTCACATTTCAGTATTCCAGACTGTTGAACACGTCCAGCCAGTTGACCTGAATAGCTCAAAAGATGGAGTTGGAAAGGAGAAACTTACCTCTGAAGAAAGAAAAGAATGAGGTGTGCTCACTGTTTCCTGAAGACCAAAAAGATGTTCTAACTTCTCCCATGTCAAAACACCAAGAGAGAGGTGGAATGTGCCTACTAGAACATCCTTTGGATATATTGTAAGATGCAGAAAGGCAACCGATCATCTTCTGAAAGTTAGTCCCCAAATTATGACAGTCCTCTTCCTAAGAGACTTTGCTACTATGTGTGAGCAAAGTAAGGAAGGAACAATGATTGGAGCACACAGGTGATATGGTGCTCAATAATATGGTAATGATGGCAATATGAATGGACAGACACAGACATATTAAACCTTTCCCCATCTCTCTCTCCCTCTCTTTCTTATCAAAACTTTAACTAAAGATTTAAAAAATCTTTCAAAAGATTCAGAGAAGGTTTGGTGCGTAGTGGAATGGTATCTTATTATTTCTGAAACATTTCACTCAATCCTACTTTAAGATAGCTCTACTTGACCATCTTAAATTGTTAACATTGTATGAGAATATGTATTTATATTTGAGTGATTTTTCTTGTGACAGATATTGTCTCTTCTAGATTCACATTTTTTTTTATTACTGTTTGGTACAGGTTTCTATCAATAATTTCCCCTCACACCCATAGCTCAGTGACAGACAGGGCTCTGTGATAAATCATTAATTAGTGTTAGTTGTGGAGGCACTCTGCAAATTAGACTCATTGGTAAAGGTCAGTTTTGACTGATGTTCCCTGAGAACACTTATTATTATTTTGATTAATGCTGTGAATTTGTACATGTGTGGTAATGCCATATGCAATACCAGAGGGAAGACTTCCAAAGTTAGCTCCAATACATCATATTGATATACTGTTGTATAAAACTTCAGGATCCATTTTCTGCTAGACATTTAGTAAATAAAAGAAACAAATGAATAAGATGGATCAACAATTTTTTTTTCTAAAATGTACCTTCCTACAGAGGGCTTCAGTCTGTGTATTGGGCCATTATGTCATTTCCTAGTGGGGATGACCATAAATATGATACTGTTGTATTGTGCTTTTAAGATCCACTCAATAGATCAGGGAGTTGAAGCATTAACTCCAGCCCCTGAACTGGACAAGTGTATGTCATAGGGGTAGTGTTTCCCTTTGACTCAGCACAGTAGACCCATCAGATTTTAGGAAGTTGAAAGGATATATGCAAGTTATTTTAAGTAACTTGCTTATCTTCCTTTGACTTTCATTGAAAACGGCAGGAAGTGTAGACTAGGGCTGAGTTTTGCACACAGAGTCTGAGTGTGGCACTGTGAAGCTTTTATTATGCACACTTAGAATACACAATAATAGGGGGTGCCTTGAGTTGCTTGGGACCCTAAGCAATTGCTAAATCTGTAGGGCTGTCAAGTGACTAAAAATTGTGGGCCCTCAGGCAGGACATAAGTATCCAGACACCTAAGAAGAGACAGAACTGTGTATGCTCAGAGGTAGAAAGTTAACATCAGGGAGGGGGGAAGGAAACAACGTAGGTGTTGTGTAAGTTTAGGTGCCTACAGAGTTAGAGGGATTTCTACTGCTTAGCTAGACTAGACTAACTCAGCTTTGGAATGTATCCAATAAAGATGTGATATAGTTTACTTCCTTTCAGGAGCAAGCAGAGTCAAAATGCTTTCATAGGATTTCTACTCGGATGGGAGAGCTACATGTCATTGCATATTCACACAGGATTAGTTTAGTGCTTTAGCAACTAAACTAGAGCTATCTGGCTTCTTTTGGATTAATTTAATTAATTAGGAAGCCTTTCCATTTCTGTTGGCAGTAACGTGTCCTGAAAACAAGGAGGAATAAAAGTCATTTAACTATCATTACCACCTAGGAAAAGGAACTTTTACCCCCAACTATACAGTTTTTTGCCCCCAGGCACTGCTAAAGAATGAAAAGGGATAACTTGTATCAGCCCAGAAACTTCCCAAAGGAACTCTATGTCCTCATAGTCTAGTCAGACCCCACAATCTCAGGAAATCAAGCTATTGTGTAGCATGCATACTTTATGAGCCAAATTGTTGCCTTCCTTGCACAGCCAATACAACAGATGGAACACCTTCAGGGAGGATTCAGGGTCATGTTGCTGCTGATCCATTCTGCATCCCCTCACCTCACTGTGTGGAGCTCAGAGCAGGCCAGGTGCACAAGGGAAAGAGACTGTACCATACTGAATTGTCATGCTGGAAACTCCCTCAACTCATGCTATGCTAAAGAGACATGACCATATGCATATATAATTTATGTTAATTTATGTTATAGCATGTTTTTAACTATATCTCCAGGGGAAAATATATCAAGATTGAGATGTGTCTTCAATGTATAATGTTTCATATAGTTGCAACACCGCAACATACAAATCAAGAGCAAAAAAATTCAGTATTCAATACTATTTGCCAATAGACAAATTCAATAGAATCAATGGTTTTGTCAGAGTTACAAGGAAGCTCTCCCCATATTTTGGGATTCAGTTTTGAGTCCGAGCTGTAATATCTGGGATAGCATCAATAAATTAACCCAATTTATTTTTCCAATAGATTCAATTAAACCTTTATTTTGGGGTGGAGGGTCCCAACAAGAATTTTCTCCTTTCCAATAAGGATGAAAACAAAGAGTCCTCCTGTACAACAGATTCCTTTATCCAGAAAGATAACTGAGACCTGACCAGCATCTAGGTGGCTTAGAGATAAGGCTGCTAAAGCCCACATTGATTTACCTATATCCCCTAAAATGTACTAAATAAAATAGCTGCAGCCAAGATACTGATTTATTCTTCCAAAAAGTAAGGGAGGGGGGTGCTTTTTTATTTATTTTTATTTTTTTTAAGGGCAGGCAAGACAGTTTGTTAGATGCTTGCCAGGCATAGGTCTGCTAGTAAGGTGACGCTTATTAACACATTTTTGACCCAATATTATTCTACATGCAAAAAAAAGCCCCTTTTACTTATTCAGAAGATTAAAGTCGGTGACTTACATTTTTATCTGCTTATTCTCCTTAAGTAGCTGCCATTATTGGAGCTGATAAGAAAGCAACATTTCTTTCTTACAGAAAGGTCTAAAATTTCAAGAGTTGGTTTTGTCGCACAAAATCCCACAACATTTCAAGATATTTCAATTCAGTAACGCCAAAACAACCTTATCAAAACTTTTCATTTTAATAACATAAAAATGTTGGGCCCTTTCAACCCAAATAGTAAATCAAAGTTTTGGAGTCTGTAGTCATTTGCTCCCAGTCTCCAACTCTCTGGGCCCTGTCAGTGGTTCACCCCTCTAAAGAGGACTCCAAGGCATCACCCAGACCAAACAATAATGCTGATTTATTTATAAAATACAAACTACAATACCTACACACAACCCAGCCCTGAGACATGGGACTCTTACCCTTAAAAATGTTTAGGAATTTTCCAGCTACAATGGGCCCAGGGAGTGACCTGATGAGCCATTAAGGACATAAGGAATACAAGCATTGTGACCTTTATGGCTCATCAGTTTACTCCCTGGGCCCATTGTAGCTGGAAAGTTCCTAAACATTAAGGACACAATGGTTTGACACACCCGCCTCTCTCAGCCATTTCAATAAAATAACATAAGTTAAAATAGAGATAGAACACCATATTCCTAACTTCTAATTGAAATAGAATTCCTAGACATAAATTATATAATCATTCCCAGCAAATGACTACCCTTCTATTGATACCAAACATGACATAGCTCCTATGGATTATAGCATTTATGAGATATCCATTGAAAATAATATCATATATGCTTCCCTAAATCCAGACAGCACATACACAGGGCTCTGCCCTGCCAGGGTCCCTGTCCCTCTTTGCCCCATTGCACACAAGGGGTTCCCCCCACCACCACCGTGGACCTGCCCAAGGTCCCTCTAGCCCCACAAAGTCAACCTAGAGCATCCATTGTGGACGCTCTAGGTCGACTTTGTAAATTCCCCTTTAAGTCGACTTTAATTTTAAGCGTAGACACACTAAGTTGACTTAAAAGTGCAAGTGTAGACATAGCCTCATAGTGGGTCATCCATCTATCATTGAAGTCAATGGAAAGACTACAATGGGAGTTAATTGGACAAGGATTTTAATATTACTAATATCTCTGCAATACTTCATATGTAAATCTTAGCATAAGAAGTTCCTACTTCAAAGATCCCAAGTTAATATTTTCTAAAGAGATATACTTTTTACAGGCCATTAGCCTTCTACCAACTTGAGAAAGGAAAAGTGTTTACAATTTATAAATTGCATAGATAATACATTTTTATCCTGATGATATACGTAGATTCTATTTATCAGTTCCCCCATTTAAGCATAAAGTTTGTGCTCAGCGATGTGAAAAAATTCTCTTATTGCTAAGATTTTTCCTCTCACCAACTCTATTTGCTGTAGATGTTCTATGTGTTCAATTCCTACCCCTGAAATCCTGAAAAGATACAACTATATTTTTATTATCAAAAAAGGTTTCACACAAGTACCCTCTCTTTCCTTGTGTCATTTTCATTCCTTTTTGAAGATTACAGACCATACAAATATTTAAAATATAAAATATGCACTGAAAATGAAAAAGCTGTGAATATGATTCTCTGGTAAAAGGATTCAAAGATTGAGATAATATAAATATACAAATCATTGTGGAAAAGAAGAGTGCATCTTTAATATATAAATGAGTGACAAATGCTCTATACCTTTTGTAAGTACTTGTCCAGTTTGAACTACACATATTCAAATCTGAACACGGGCTAGACAGAATCCAAGTTATCAAAGTACAATATTTAAATTGGCATTATAATTTTATAGCACTAACTTGTATATCACATAACAAGGTAAAGTTATGATGGAAAGAAAGTGTGTGTTAGAAGTAAGTAGTTTCCCAAAGTTAAACTGAAATGTGAATGACATAAAAGGATTTCTTTCTCTATACATCATTGATTTTTTCAGAGCAGAAATGGACAAGTTTGAAGATACCAAATCAAATTTTTTTTCATTCCTGTTACCTGAAGTGAAACAATTTTTTTTTTCTCTCTGGCACGCTCATGTGGAGGGGAACAAATAAATAAGATACTACCTAATGAGATGAAAAACCTGGGGTTTTGTGAAACTTTGAGAGTGTGTTATAAAAGGATCATTTATTCCAAAGAAAATAAGAAAAATATATTTTCCATTTGGTCATTCTTAGACTAGTCATTTTCTAACATTTCCCAGGTTTACTTATTAAAGAGTTCATACACACACATACATACGCACACACAATTTAATTGAGATGCCTCAAGATGCAGAGTCTAATCTCTTTTTTTCAAAAGTTTGATCCAATTCTTATTGAAATTAATGTGAAAAGAGGACAAGCTCTTTGCCCAGTCCTCTAGACCTCTTTCTCTTTGATGTTAGGCCCTTTCCTTCATTCTGCTGCTAGCTATCAACCTTACTTTATGATCATCTTTCTCCTTTCTAACATTCACGTCTTCTCTTACCTCATTTTCTCTAAATCTTCCTTCCTTTTTCCATTATCTCAGGATACTACTTAACTCTTCACTTGTTCATTTAAGTCGACTTTAACTCTAGGGAGTTGACTTAAGCCTTAGGTCTAGTTGAAAGGTGGTGTTATAAAGTCGACTTAATTTTAATTAAGTCAACTTTATTTTCCTTAAGTCGACTTAAGCAAGCTGCTTAAGTCGACTTAAGGAAACTGTAGTGTAGATGCAGACCATGTGAATTCAGATGCCACAGTCAATTATAACTTCCTCTTTTCCTTCTTCCCTTTTTATTATTCTGCATACAATTTTCCCATTTAATCGGAGGCTATGAAAATAAATAAAATGTTAGTACAGTACACCATAAAGAGCAATATTTCTTAATTAATTTGAGCCTCTCAAAATTCTTGGAGAAAAAAAAATATATGTCAAACTGAAAAGACCCCAAATGGCTGGATAGTTTCCTTACATTATGCAAGTTATGTCTTCTTTAACTAATAGCTATTATATTATGCACATGTCTAAATATCTTCCTATCTCACCTTCTTGGAAAAAATAATAAAAGAGAGTGGTTGGGTGTAGCTAAACACTACTCTCCAAAATACTAATTTCTATGTTTGACTCTGATTTTTGTGTACAGAATCAAATGTAAGAAGCCCAGGAGTCAGGCTGAGAAAGAATTTAAGATGAAGAAAGAAAACTTTCTTACTCCTGTAAATGTTATGTTTCCTTTTTATTTGTGCTTACTCTTTATGTAAAATTAAAACTAGTCTATACTGAAAGTAAATGTTTTGCTCTTTAGTATAGGAAACTTAACATTTTCTAAAGGCGCAAATATGACATAAAATGATGTCATTTTTGAGTTAATATGTTCTGCAATAGCTCAGTCATTTTGATAAACCTGCTGGTTTTCCACCCAATTAATTTCTACTTATTTTTTAAACACAATTTGTGAAGCTTCAGTATTCACCAAGTTATTTCTTTTTTTTAAATGACAACTTCATCAACAAATGACATTTTAGCACTGAATAAATTGCTAGTATTCAGGGGGATTTTTGACTAATTTAGGTGGAATAGGTTTGAGTTTTTAGACCTCTAACTTTTGATGAACATATGGCTCAGTCTAATCAGTCAGATAAAATTAATGAAGTATGAAGCATAATCATCTCTTCTCTACCATTTGTTGTAATTCTCAATATGAAGAATCAAAGCTATTATCCTTTCCTGGGAGATTACAACCATTAGCTCGGGTTAGAAAACATTACAGGGTAATATATAGCTTTGAGAAAACATTTCAATTTGAGTCATCTCAGGTTTTACATGTTAAGTTGGCAAAATAAGTGAATTCAAAGAAAGAAAGGTGATTGCTAAAAATCTGTTTGTTGCGTTGGAACTTTAATTAAGAGAATGTAAAAAGATGCTAAATTAGGAAAGAAAACAAGAGGAAAACTGACCACTGTGGTTTTTCTATGAGATCTTTCTCTGTAGGAAGCGATGTGTTACAAAGCAGATGCCTCTGTGTATAATCTTATCGGTCTATTTCTGCTAGAAATGTAGAAGGCAAAGATATACTCCAGGTTCTTCACTCATTTCCAAAGCTTCTCAAAAGTCTAAATTCACTGGAGAGGGAAAGGTATTTTGTTCTGAGACATAATTTTAACATGAAATCCTACAGGAAGCCGACATCAGAAAATAATTTTGAAATTGCCATTAAAGAATACAATATGATGCATAGAAAGTTAAAATGTCTGTAGCCTAATACGGATATACCAGAGAAATATGTATCTTTTATTGAAAAAAACTGTGAGGGCTCAAAATGGCACCCTTTAATGGTAATCAGCCGCACCATATTAATTTCCTTTCTGCTGGGATTGTTTCCAGGTTACCCATTTCAGAACACCCATGAAATGCTATGGATAGGTTTTATAACACTATTGGAGAAAGAAGCAACCCAAAGACATTTTTTTGCCTTTCCTACTGTTATATAGAAGAAGATTCCTGGTGAAATTAAAGCTGGTGGAATAGATAACCTTTTCTGGAATGAAGTATTTTTGTTTTTGTTTTGTTTTTAATAGTAATTTTTGGGTTTCACCATTGGGACATGGAGCCATAGACGACTTTCAGCCTATATTACATCATTCAGCATTTGCAGGGTCATGAGCAGACTTGGTTAACCATGGCATTGATCAGAAAAGTTGATCTGTCAATTTTAAGTCATTGTCCATGTGGTCAAATTGACCCACTAATGTGGCTGAGAAAGTTTCTCTCAGTCAAGTATCATAAATTGGTCTTTCTTTTATTAACCATTCACACCCTGATGATTTTACAGGTTGGGGTTTTCATTTGAGATTTTAATACTCCAGTGATATCATGGCCAAAGGACTTGTCAGTTTCATGGATGGACTTTGAGATATTTAACATCCTTTGTTAAGGGCAGTAATGCTCAATACTGGGCTATCATCCATTACTTTTTTTGTTTTTAGGTACTGTGGAACGTGGTTAGGGGTAGTTTGTTCAATCACTCACTAAGATGAAAAGTTTGGTCCCATAGATTACATATCTAGAGATACTGTGGGATATACTTATTAAGTGCCTGCCACTGCATGGAATCTTCAGGTCTGTGTTAGGTGCCTGGCTCCCTCTGCATAGGAGAGTTAGGTACCTAAAGAAGGGATCTTCAGAAGCTTGCCCGATTTGGAGCAGGGAGCTAAACCCATACCCCAAGATCCTAGCTGAATGCTCTTAACTGCTGGATTATTGGATTGTCTGTGAGATAAAGGACTCTCTTCCTGCCTCCCTTTTTGTGACACGTATCAGGGCTGTGGCATCTTCTAAGAATGTCTGTGGGATTGGAGCCAACAGAAGAGAGAGGCAATGGAACTCGTAATCCTTCTGCAGGGCATTGGCTTCAGTGAGAGTTGCAAGCAGCTCATTACCTATGGGGCAGTAGCATCAACGTTAAGGCAGCTTTGCCCATGCCTATCAGAGAAACTTAGGTTATGACAGTGTAGCAGGGTAAAACAGCGGGCTTGGGAGCAGGGCCCGGGAGGACTCCTATCCTTCCCCCGCTGGCCAGAGGACAACCCCACACTGGGTGGACCTAGGAACTCCAGGGGTGGAGTCAAGGGGATAGGGGGCCATATAAAGGGATGGACCAAAACTCCAGAGGGGGAAACTTCTAGGAGGTGGACAGAGCTGCCACAGAGCCTCCCCAGCGGTGGAGGACTGGCCCCAAGAGCAACCCCCCTGGGAAGACCCTACTGCCCCTCCAGGCAGAACAACACAACACTGGGGCAACCAGGAGGGAGGACCCTCTCTGTACTACCCCCCAGGGGAGGACCTGGAGGAACTACCCTTAACAGAGTCCCCAGAGAACTGGGAAGAGGAGCCAGCCCAGAATGACCCCTGCGATTTGGAAGAGCTGCCCTCAGTGGAGGACCCTGAGGGCCCCTGTGACCTGGAGGAGCTACCCTTAGCGGGGAAGTTGCCAGACCTGCTGCCAGCTGATTCGGAAGGCCTGACTGGACTGCCTCTGAGGTCGTATCCTGACCTGTAGGCTGAGGATCAGACAAAAGAGGTATGTGGGCAGGGATAAGGAGGAAGCAGCCCAGGGGCAGCGGATTATGGCATGGCCAAGTTGTGGGCAGCGGGGTTCGGCTGGAGCCTGCTGACTCCAGTGGCAGACCACTCTGTCACTGGATATGGCCCTGGGCTGGGACGCAGTGGTGTTGGGTGGGCCTGCGTCCCCCTCCTTTCCCCTCCCCTTGCACTTACCAAGTTTCTATCATTCCCACCTGGAGCTGAACCAGACTACGGTGCATTTGCCTCACCCTGCCTGAGGGCGGAGAGGCTACTGACTACTGGGCATTTGCCTCACCCTGCCTAGGGTCTGAGAGGCACCGACTCCTGTGCATCAGCCTTGCCCTGCCTGAAGGCTGGGAGGCCACCGACTACTGTGCATTTGCCTTGCCTTGCCTGGGGGCTGAGAGGCCACCAACTACTGTGCATTTGCCATGCCCCGTCGGGGGATGACGAACTACAGGACCAGAGGGTTGTCCAGCCTGGCCCGGGAGCCGGAACCACTCTGTGGACCAGACATTGTTACAGACGGCAACTAAGCAATAATTTCGGGAAAGTCAGTGGTGTCTAAAGAGTGGACTTAAAAGCCTAAAATAGTAATTAGGCAAGTAAGTACCTTTTTGTATCTAGCTCTATATTATCCATGAATGGTGTATAACGGGAGCTGGCCCAACAGCTTCTTTAACCCTCTTTATGGAGTAAAGTTTGGGATTTCCTCCCTAGCATAGCATCTAGCTATTCCTAGTCTTTCTTGCTAGTCCTCCATCTTAACAGGCTAGAGGTTTGATCTTTTAGTCAACGTAAGTGATTGGGTCAAAAATGAATTAAAGTCAGGATGATAGGCTGTGGCCACCTTTTAAACTAAAAGCAACATGTTTAATTTTCTATTGACATTTACTGTTTAAAGTTATAGACTTTCTGCAAAAAACATCACTAGAAAGTTTGTGTTTGTCTTGAACTCTTAGTTCTTTGGATAAAAAACTACTACACAAGTGCTAATTATTAATAATACAAAAATATTGGTTAAATTTGTATCCTATAATGTATAACTGAGTACTGGCAACTATCCGCCTTTCTTGGCTTCTAAAAATTCCCTTTAAAAGCTTGTTTGTTTTTAAAATACTGCTCCCTATTGTTCAATGCCTCACCAATTTCAAAGCTCCTTTGGGTAGTGTAGACCATTATGATTTGGTCAATTGTGAGAGTTTTTTCTATTTTATTTATTTATGGGATATGCATTAATGGCGTTAAAGTTACTTGGCAAATTACTTCTGGAATGATTTTAAATTTACAATCAGAAGAGTTGACATATCATTTTCACATATGAGATTCTGAAGTTAACTAGTAATAATGAAAGATTCAAATTTTATGTAATCGCCCATGGCCCAGTGTTGAACACTCTCATCCTACTAGAGTCAATAAGAGATGAGGGTACTTAATCACTTTGTTAACACAGAATAATAAAATCATAGATTTGTAGGGCTGAAAGAGACCTTGATAGGTCTTCTAGTCCAGCCCCTGCACTCAAGATTGGCCAAGTATTATGTAGACTATCCCTGATAGATGTTTGCCAAAGCAGCTCTGAAAAACCTCCAATGACAAAGATTCCACAGCCTCCCTAGAGCATTTATTCTAATTATTAGCTAGCTTAACAGTTAGGAAGTTTTTCCTGATGTCCAACCTAAACCTCCCTTCCTGTATTTTAAGTCCATTGATTCTTGTCCTTTCCTCAGAGGTTAACACTTTCTTTTTCTCTTTCCTTCTTGTTACAACCTTTTATGAACTTGAAAACTGTGATCATGCCACTCTTCAGTCTTCTCTTGCCCAACTAAAGAAATACATTTTAAAAAATCTTTCCCTACAGGCCACATTTTCTATACCTTTAATCATTTCCGTTGCTCTCCTCTAGATTTTCTCGAATTGGTGTATATCTTTTTTTTAGTTTTATTTAAATATAGCACCTAGAACTGGACACAATACTCCAGTTGAGATCACAACAGCATGGAGCAAAGTGGATGAATAACTTCTTGTGTCTTGCTTACAAGACTCCTGATAATACATCTCAGAATGATGTTTGCTTTTTAGGGCAACAGTGTTACACTATTGCCTCACATTTAGCTTATGATCCACTATGACCCAGAGTTCCCTTTCAGCAGAACTCCTTCCTAGACAGTCATTTCTCATTTTTGTATATGTGCAATTTATTGTTCCTTCCTAAGTGGAGTAGTTTGTATTTGTCCTTATTAAACTTCATCATATTTATTGAAACCTTTTTCAATTTGTCCAGATAATTTGCATTTTAATCCTATCTGCCAAAGTACTTGCAATCCCTTCAGTTTCTCACCCCTTCAAGTAACCCTCTCCACAAACTTCTAAAGTGTACTTTTTATTATATCTAAATCAATATGAACATATTGAACAGAATTGGACCCAGGACCAATCCCCATGGGATCCCACTTGATATGTCCTTCCAGTTTGACTATGAACCATTGATAACTGCATTCTGAGAATTGTTTTCCAACCATCTATGCACCCACCTTATAGCAATTCCATCTAGGTTGTATTTTCCCAGTTCATTTATGAGGTCATGTGAGACAATATCAAAAGCCTTACTAAAGTCAAAGTATATCACATCTACCATTTCCACTCATCAACAAGACTTGTTACCATGCCAAAGAAAGCTATGAGGTTGGTTTGACATGATTTGTCTTTAACAAATCTATGCTGACTGTTACTTATCACTTTATTATCTTCTAGATGTTTTCAAATTGATTATTTAATTTTTTGCAAATTACTGATAACTTAATTATTCGCTATGTTATCTTTCCAGGCACTGAAGTTAAGATGATTGGTCTGTAATTCCCCAGGTTATCTTTATTCCCCTTTTTGTAGGTTTTATTATATTTGCACTTTTCCTGTTCTCTGGAATCTCTCCCATCTTCCATGACTTTTCAAAGGTATTGTTAATATCTCAGTGGTTCCTCAGTCAGCTTGTTACCCCAAAAGTTGGAGTCAGGTGCCTCAAGAATAACTTGCCTATCACCCCTTAATATATCTCTCCTGAGGTATGAGTTTCCAGTGAAGTTAAGGAACCATTAAAGGACATAGATGTAACCTTTTGATAAAATGATTGACAAAGGCAATCTTATTTTCCCCAAACTGTGTCTTTTACTAATGTAACTAATAATTCCTACTATAATGTGTTCTAAGAATTAAATGGAGATACAAATCCCTTACTACAAGTTAAAGAACATCTAAATTGCTGTAATATGCAGTCTATATTATTCTAAATTATGCATTCTCCCATAGATGACCATTCTGTGACAACCTGCTGAGAGCAGTTTTTAACTTTAAATTTTACATAGCCAAATTACAATTAAAACACATATTCACATTTCAAGTACACACATACACTAACGTGCACTATATTTAGGATATATTATAATTTAAAAACTAGGAGGCTTTCTCTATCTGTTGATTTTGCTCCATAGTCATTGTTGTGCCTTCTGTTCAGGTCAGTTTGGAATGTTGCTTCTAGAATCTCTCTCTCTTATAGTCTCTCAAGTCAGTTTTCTCACTGACTTCCAACTCACCCACTGCATATTTCTTTTTATACAGTGAGACCTTTAGAATTACCATACATGCTCACTGACAAGATTACAGACATCTTTGGATTTGTTCAGTACTAATAACCTTGCACACACTCACTACTGTTGTTTACTTCGGAGTTATGTCCTACTCTATTTAGCTTTTTGCCAAGTCACCATTTTAAATAACATTGGCTTTCTGACAATACCCTTTCATTTAGTTTTGAGCTGGGCATGATCAGTCCAGAAACTTGTCAGGGACATACTTTATACAACTTTCACTACTGGGCTTGCTCAGGCAACAGATGGCATTACAGCTTGGTCACAACATCCAATGGTAAGAAACCTACGGATTTCAGTTGGTAAAGTGACTCTTGCTTATTTAAGAGGGAAGCCAAAGATGAAAAATGGAGTTTGGGAGATTCCTTCAGTTTCAATCTTCTTCAGAAATCTATGATGTATTTGATCAGGACCTAGTGACTTGAAGGCTTCTTATTTGTTAGTCTTTAAAAGTGCCACCAGACTCCTTCTTCGTTTTGATGAACTAGACTAACACAGCTAGCCTTTGTAACTTGTTTTAGTAATTTTTAATTTGTTCTTTCCCTATTTTGCCTTAGATCCTACCTCTTTTTCATTGGCATTCATTATGCTAGACATCCAATCACTATAAGCTTTCTGGTGAAAACTAAAATAAAAACTGAAATTAAAATGGAAATAAAAAAAACACTTCTTTGGGTTTTTTTGTTTATTTCCCACATTTTCTGCTATTGTTTCCCCCATTTATTTCTCTAGCTATTTTAATCTCTTTTGTGCTTTAGCCTTTATAATTTTATCCCTGTATTCTTGTTTTGTTTGTTTATAGTTATCCTTTGTAATTTGACTTAGTCTTCACAGTTTTGTATGACTCTTTGGCTATGTCTACACCAGGGAATTAAAGTTGACTTTAAAAAGGTTGACTTTAATAAGTCGACTTAGAGAATCCACACTGGACTCTTAAATCAACTTGAAGGGGTCCTTAGTAAATCGACTTAGAGAGTCCACACTGGACTCTCTAAGTCGACTTGTTTGCTCCAGGAGTGGGGCTGGGTCTCCCCGGGGCAGCAAGCCCCTGAGCAGTCCGGGGGAGAAGGGAGCAAGGAGCTCCCTTCTGCCTTGGACCACTTGGCTCCCTTCTGCTCAGGACTCCCCATGTCCCGGGCAGAAGGCAATCCTCCTAGCCTGGACCACTGGGGTCCCGGGGATAACTTCCCTGGACCCGAGTGGTCCAGGCCAGGAGGGAGAGCCGGAGCTGGGACCCGTGCTCCAGCTGCTCAGCAGCAGGCAGCTGGAGCGGGGATCCCAGCAAGCAGGGACCTCAGGGCTCCCTTCTCGCTGGGACCACTCACGTGCCTGTGAGAAGGAAGCCCCGCGGTCCCTTGTCCCTGGGACCCATGCTTCAGCTGCGGCAGCTGGAGCGCGGGTCTCGGGGACAAGCGAGCCCCACAATCACGTCCAGGAGGGAGCATGGGAGACTGTGCTCCCTCCTGGCCGCAACCGCTCCGTCTGGCCAGGAGGAAGCCCGGGGGTCCCTTGGCCAGCGCCGTGCTCCAGCTGTCTCTCTGGACAGCTGGAGCATGGTGGCAACCGCGCCACGCTCCAGCTGTCCCTTTAAACAGCTGGAGCCTGGCGCAGGCCCCTGCCGGCTCCAGCTATCTCTCTAGACAGCTGGAGCTCGCTGCGGCTGCGCGTGCTCCTGCCGGCTCCAGCTGTTTAAAGGGACAGCTGGAGCGCGGTGCAGCCACAGCCATTTCCAGCTATATAGAGAGACAGCTGGAGCCGGCAGGGGCTCGCGCTGGGCTCCAGCTTTTTAAAGGGACAGCTAGAGTGAGGCGCAGTTGCCGCCGTGCTCCAGCTGTCTATAGGGAAAGCTGGAGAGCGGTGCTGGCCGAGGGAGCTCCAGCTAGTCCCCACGTCTACACTGGCTTAAGTCAACTCTAGAGAGTCGACTTAAGCCTTAGATCTATTAGGAAGGTGGTGTTAGAAAGTCGACTTAATTTTAATTAAGTCGAGTTTAGTTTCCTTAAGTCGACTTAAGCAAGCTGCTTAAGTCGACTTAAAGAAACTGCAGTGTAGATGCAGGTCAAATTAAGTTGACTTAAGCAGGCTTAAGTCGACTTAATTAACCAGTGTAGACACAAACTTTTTGAGTTTCAGATCATTAAAGATCTCCAACAGATGTCTCGGAAGTTGAAGTTCCCAATCACCAACAAGTCATGTGATTTGGGTAATTTTATTAATTGTTTAAAAAATGCCTCATCCACCTCTTCTTCCACTATGTGATCTGCTGTGAACCCCTGCCATGGTATCACCCTAGTTTTTACTCCTTTCATTTTTACCCAGAGTCTTTCAACATGTCTATCTCCTATTTCCATTGCAATCTCAGTCTAAGTGTATATGTTTTTGATACATAAGTCAATACAACCTCTTTTGTTTTTCCATACCTCTCCTTCCTTCTATATCAATATTCCAATCATGTCTTTATCCCACCGTGCCTCTGATGCCAACTGTATCATAGTTGTGTTTATTAATTAACATTTCTAGTTCTGTCTGCTTTTTTTTTTTAGGTCTGGTCTTTTGTATTCTGTTCCTACTGAATCTACTTTAAAGCCCCCCTCTCACTAAGTTAGTCAGTCTTTTCTAAATCTATTCTTCCCCTTCCTGGATAGTTCGATCCCATTTCTTCTCAGCAGTCCTTCTTCACAGAACAACATCCCATTGCTAAGAAAGCTGAAACTCTCCCGGTGACACCATCCAGGAAGCCAGTATTTCACGTCCAGGCTGCATCTGTCTCTGCCTGGGCCCATACACTTGGCTGGAAGGATCAAAGAGTACACCACTTATGCCCCCAGTTTCTTCATCCTTACTTCCAGAGCTCCGTGGTCACTACTGATCTATTCCTGGTCATACCTCATAGTATCATTAGTTTCCTGATATATGAGTAGCATAAGGTAGTAGTCAATGATCCCTTCATAACTTGTCAGATCTTGGCCCCTGGCAGGTTGCATACCTTCTGTGATGCTATGTCAGGACTACAGATGGGTGACTCTGTGACTCTGTCCCCCTAAGAAGAGAGTCACCGACCGCCATTACACTTCATTCCCTCTTGGGAATTATGGCTGCAATCCTCCCAGTCTTGAAGATCCAGAACTTCTCATCAACTTCCTCATCTTTGGGAGAAATTCTGTATCCCTCATTGCCCAGGTAGCTTAACAATTCATCCCTATAGTTTTTGGATTGGGAGTAATCGTGCAGCACTGCCTGCTGCCAGAGGTAACCAGCAGCAAGTATCCTACTTGTGACAAAGCCCTATCCTCCTCCCCCTGATGCTGTGACAACAGTCTTCTCTATGTGGATGGCTTCCTTAGCCTTGGAGGTCTCCATATGAATACTCCAGTTTCATTTCTCACTGACAAGGATGTTCCTCAGACTAGCCACCTACTCCTGTGACTCTTCCAACTGTTTCTCAGTGGCATCACTGAGAACACAGGGCACATGAGTCCTAGCATGAGTGCCCAGAGCCCAGCAGGTCTGGCTACTGGCAGTGGCGCAATCCAATCCTAGCCAGGGACCTGTGGTCCAGCCGTCTCCAGCGGCGGCATCCAGCCCTGATCTTGTGCATGGCCAGGGGCTAGATTGGCCCAGTGGGGAGTGGAAAGAAGTGTGGGGCCCAAACCTATTTTCAGGGCAGTGATGCCCCTGCTGCCACCAGCAGACACCTTTCACACTGGACAGTCCCCACAGTGTGGCTTTCTGAGAGTGTAAAATGCGGGCCCCAGTCTCTACAATCCACACTGGGATCTGGGTAGAGGCATCCATGGTTAAGTTCTCTGCCTGGATACAGGCCTTTCCTAACCATAGCAATTATGTTATAACTCCCTCTTATAAACTCCCTTTTTATAAACTTCTCTTTTTGCTGGTTGCTGTCTCCTATTCATTTGTAGGTACTGCATTACCATGGCTATGGGTACTGTGAAAATGGAAGAATAAATCTGCTAAGAAAAAAAAGGGGAGAAGAGCTCTTTTGTTCCTTTAGTAATAATACCACTTTTTACATATACAGCATTATGCATCCCAAGAACTCAAAGCACTTAACAAGTGCATTCCAGGCACTCAAAACACTAAACAATCCTTTTATGCAGTAGTTAAAGTAACTAATAGTACACCTGTTTTACACGTTGGGAAAGTTAAACACAGAATCATTTGCTCCATGGTCACGCTTATTGTTTGTAATTGAGACAGGACTGAAACCCAGGAATCTGACTCCAAGCTCAGTGTTCTAATCACTAGAGAATGCTCCATTCCTAACAGAAAAGTTCAGATGTACAGCAAACCTTAATACATACTTCAGAGTTGGTAAAAACAAAAACTTTACTAACATCAAATATCAATTTATGAATACACACATATGCATAAATGCACATCTGGTTTACATCTCTGTACCAAGTCTATGGCGTCTTACCTATACTCTTGTTTTAAAGGCAAGGAATTTTCACAGAATCCTCAGAGAGACGGATACCTAAAATTTATTTGGGAGTCTGGCACCTTTCATATCCTAACCCAAAAATGTGAAGTTCACCAAACTGAATTATGGATTTTTAAGCCTAAATATGAGACTTACCAAAGTCATAGAATCATAGAATAATAGGGTTGGAAGGGACCTCACGAGGTCATCTAGTCCAACCCCCTGCTAAAAAGCAGGACCACTCCCCCTAAATCACCCCAGCCAGGGTTTTGTCTAACTGAGCCTTAAAAATCTCCAAAGATGGAGATTCTACCACCTCCCTACATAGCCCATTCCAATGCTTCACCACCCTCCTAGTGAGAAAGTTTTTCCTAATATCCAACCTTGACCTCCCCAGCTGTAATTTGAAACCATTGCTCCTTGTTCTGTCCTCTGTTACCCTCGAGAACAGCCTAGCTCCCTCCTCTTTGGAGCAAGCCTTCAAGTAGTTGAAGGTTGCTATCAAATCTCCCCTCAGTCTTCTCTTCTGTAGACTATATAAGCCGAGTTCCTTCAGTCTCTCCTCATAAGTCATGTGCCCCAGTCCCCTAATCATTTTTGTTGCCCTCTGCTGGACTCTTTCTAATTTGTCCACATCCTTTCTGTAGTGGGGAGCCCAAAACTGGACACAGTATTCCAGATGCAGCCTGACCAGTGTGGAATAGAGGGGAATTATCACATCCCTCGATCTGCTGGCAATACTCCTACTGATCCAGCCTAATATGCCATTGGCCTTTTTCGCAACAACATACTGATGAAAAGACTCTTCATGAATTCAATGGGCTTTTGAGAGGGTGCTAACATAGAAGGAAGAAGTGGAATAAGGATAGAGCTATGAAGATAGAAAATTAGCCTTTTTTTAAAAAGAAATAGTAGCACTTCCCCCACCACACACACTTTGACAGTTAAAATATAAAACTTACATTTTAGATATGTCTGTTGTCAATTTTGCACCTCTGAACTACATTCCCTTCATGCTTGACAGGTGTGAGGACATGTGTGTTTGTTACCTTGCTGATTATTCTCCCTATTACTGTTTGTTTCCTGGTTCCTTCTCCACTCAGGGTTCCAGTTTGTGTGTGTGTGTGTGCACGTGCATGGTTACTTGGCTGCTGCTGCTGCATACCTACCATTTGGATTGTTCTTTTCTGTTCTGTTCACTGAACTGGTTCATGGTTATTACATGTTTTGATTGACCACCTATCTGGGTGTCTTACTGCAATTACCTTATTTTTCGGGAGTGCTGTTCTGAAGTGCATCAGAGTGTAAAAGTAGAAAACACCTCTGCTTCATGGACAATTACTTGCTCCTACCAGCTCTTAACAGAATAAAATAATTCTTTATATATAAGCATGCAGCTGAAAGCTCAGTTAACAAGCAGACACACAAATTACAAGACTCTAACACTTTAGTGCTTGGAGTTGTTCAGGTTCTGCTGGAGGCAACAAAACAAAACAGTTTCTAAGAGAACTTCAGTCAAACAAAGAACGAGTGAAAGGGAAAGTAATGGAATTAAAAAAAGAAATCCCCTTGTTCTTCCAATACCTGGATTTCAGTAGAGTGTCTTTGCATATACTGCTCCTGCACATATTTATGATAATACAGTGTATAAACTGCAAGAGTAAAAATATCCAGTAAAATGCTTTTCTCAGTAATTTCCTCTCTGCAGAAATCATTTTGATGAAAGAATTTTGATAAAAGAAATATAGTCCTTCCAATTTCAGTGCACTGAATAAAGCAGGGATCCTGTGGAGAAAAAATAGTAGATGATTACACAGACTCAGCAGGGGGTGAATTAAAGTTGCAGAGGCAATCTTAGTTACATTAAGATTACAACCAAATTACATCTTTCATGACATTCCATCAAGAGGGTTGTTGTGCTTCATGGGAGACATAATCAGCCATAGGTTGTGGGGAGACATTCCAAGTACACCACTTGACACTCTTAAATGATTGTTCAAAAGTGGCCAAGGAGGGGTTTCCTGGCACATGAAATAACCTGGTTGAAGATCAAAGTGACTAATCCACTGTCCGAAACTGGTAAGAAGCTAGAAGAAGTGGCAACCACTTTTTAGGAAAAAGCTAGTTAACTTTAATATTTTTTGTAGAAATGAAAATAATATTTTCACTGGGACTTGCTGTAAATTCTTGATACAGAGAAAAAGTCTCTTTCACAAAAACTTTGCGCAAGTAAAAATAAAGTTGAAATGTCATAGTAACTTCTATACACTTTAGTAATTTTCACTTTCCATTTCTAAACCACATTGCCTGCATCTTTTGTTCTGCTAAACAGATACATCAGTTCAGAAATATTCCCAATCCCACACTCAATCTCATGTTTGTCAAAGTGATCACCCATTGCCCTTTAGCTCTTTTTAGAAAGATCATTGTCCACTAAAGCAATATTTTTGGCAATTCACTATCACTAAAATGTACATCAGTTTTCGTTATTTAGGTACAAATCCACAAAGTGCATGCCAGTTCATCACAATCTGTAGAGCAACTGAGTTACATAGCAGTTAAGTCATTTGCCCAAAATTGTGCAATAAATCAGCAGAAGAGTCAAGAATAAAACAATCACTTTAACCCTTTGCAATGAATTACTATATATGAATAAATCTTGTCAACAGTACAGTAATCAAAGATATGAGGAAAAAAATGATGCCCACAAGCACAAAAGTTCATTGGGCTTTTAGGTGTGTGTGAGGGAGGGGAATAGGTATCCAACAGAAACATCCAACATCAGAAGTAAATTTCACTCATCTCGATTTTAGTAAGCCTTTTGACATAGTGACACACGACATCTCATAAGCAAACTAGGGAAATATGGGCTAGGTGAGATTATTATAAAGGGAGTGGAAAACTGGTTGAGAAACCTTACTCAAAGAGTAGTTATAAATAACTCACTATTATATTGGGAGGGTGTAACTACAGGGGTTTCAAAGACGTCAGTTGTGGGTCTTATACAATTCAATATTTTCATTAATGACTTGAGAACAAGCTTATAATATTTGAAGAAGAAACCCAGCTGGGAAGGGTTACCAGCATTTTAGAAGGCCTTATCATTCAAAATGACCTTTATATACTGATCTGAAATCAACAAGATAAAACTCAGTGAAGACAAGTGCCAAGTACTACACTTAGGACTGAATAATCAATTACACACAATATCATATACAAAATTGGAAACAACTGTCTAGGGCTAGGTGGTAGTACTGCTGAAAGGGATCTGGGGATTTCAGTGGATCACAAATTAATTATGAGACAATATGATGCAGTTGCAAAAAAGGCTAATACTCTGATGTGTATTAACAGGAGTGTCATATGTAAGACACAGACTGTTATTATTCTGCTCTACATGGTATTGATGAGGCCTCAGAAAGAGTACAGTATCCAGATGTGGGCACCGCATTTTAAAAGAAAAATGTGGGCAATTTGGGGAGAATCCACAGGAAAGTAACAAAAGTGGTAAAAGGTTTAGAAAACCTGATCTATGAGGAGATGTTTGAAAACTGAGTATGTTTAGTCTAAAAAAGAGAAGACTGAGAGGGAAACAATGACAATCTTTTAATATACTAAGAGCTGTTACAAAGAGAATGGCAACCAATTGCCCCAGGTCAACAAATATATGTGAGGAAGTAATGGACTTATTCTGCAGCAAGGGAGATTTAGGTTAAATATGAGGGACAAGTTTCTAACTATAAAGGATAGTTAAGCGCTGGAACAATTTGCCAAGAGATGTTATGTAATCTCCATAACTGAAGGTTTTTAAGAACAGGTTAGACAATGCTTGTCAGTGATGGACTACATATACTTGGTTCTGCCTCAGTAGATAACCTCTCGAGGTCCCTTTCCAGTTCTACATTTTTATGATTATATCTTATTTCCATCATTGGATAGTTTCCACTGTTTTCTTTGTCTACTCTGTCCAGTGGGGATGTTTAATGGCAGCAGTGACACAAATAGAGTTTTGGTTCTTTTCCAAGTAAAGAAAGAAATGCAATTTCTAAGCAAAAGAACAACTTCAGCCTTCAAAAGAGGAAGTTACTCATTTTGTACAGTAACAATGCTTCTTCAAGTTGTGAATCCCTATGGATACTCCATTGTAGGTGTATCTGCACTCCTGTGCCTCTAATTAGAGATTTTTGGTAGCAGTGTCCATTCAGTTAGCACATGCACTCTCCCTCCCTCATGATCTGCCTTGCGGCTAACTAGTAATTAGTGTGCAAACCTCCTCACCCCCTCAATTCTTTCTCGACCACAGAACACTTTGGGGAAAACTTTGAAGCAGAGGGAAGGAGGATAGATTGTGGAGTATGCATAGGGAAACACATCTTGAAGAACCAAAGTTACTGCACAAGCTGAGTAATTCTTCTTTGAGTAGCGTCCCTACTGTCACTCCATTGTAGGTGACTACACCATATCCTTCATGGAATGCTGGGTGTAGTGTTACTACAGAGAGTACTGTGGAGCTGAAGATGGCACCAGTGGTTCCTGTTGTCACTGTGTGTTGGGAAGGGGGGGGTAAGAGGGAGAGAGAAAAAGATAGATCTATTGATTCATATGGAAAGAGGAGGCAACTTTAGGGAGAAACTTGGGATGTGGCCTCAGAGTTGCTTTATCTTTAAAAAAGACCATATATAGTGGATGTGTATCAGGGCTGCTATTTATCCTATATGCCTAGCTGAGATTGTGCTAATTAGAATTGTGGTTTCATGAGCAGGTATAAGAGAAAAACAAGTTGCAATGGGCTCAAAAGGAGGGCTAGTCAAAGGTCTGTGAACTTGGTTAAGATCCCAGGGTGATGTGGGTGGTCTGACATGCAAGAAGAGATTCCCAATGTCCTTACAGACTATAAAAATCAGAAGGTGAGTGAACACCAAGTATCCTTCTTCTAACAGGGGAAAAGAGTTATTGCCATGAGATGTACCTTCAGGGATCTTTTTTTGTAGCAGTGTCTGTTCAGTCAACACATGCACTTTCCCTACCTCATGGTCTGCCTCCAGGCTATCTAATATTGAAGCCCCCTGAATTCCTTATCCAGCTCAGAGTCCCTTAGGGAAAATTTTGAAGTAGAAGAGGTTGCATGAGAGTTTTGACCTTTTGAGGTCTAACATGTAGTCTAAAATAAGTCTACACTGGCTTAAGTTGACTTGAAAAAGTTGACTTAAGCCTTAAATCAAATTAAATCCAGGTTTTATAAAGTCAACTTAATTTTCATTGTTGACTTTATTTTCCTTAAGTCGACTTAAGCAAATTGCTTAAGTTGACTTAAGGAAACTGTAGTGTAGATGCAGGGTAAATTAAGTCGACTTAAGCAAGCTTAAGTCGACTTAATTTCCAAGTATAGATGCACCCTCAGGGCTCACCACACATTTTTTACAATATCATATATTTAAATATGAGAAGACCATGGCTGGTGGCTGGGCCATATTTCAGGGATGGGTGTTCTTATCTAGTACAAACAGTGGGGGCAGAAGTAGATGAGGAGTAGGATGAGGTCTCACCATTCTTTTGGATTGGGGTCAGACTTCCTGGAGAGCTTGCCCTGTTGGCTGCTGGACTCCATGCCCAGCTCTGATCCCTGCACTCATCCCCACTGGTGCTGACCTTGCCCTTCACCCAGGTTTAATTCTGCCTCCACTAGGTGGCATGAACTGGCCCCACAGAGCAGGAGCAGCTTGAAGACTTGCTTTTCACACTGCCAGTGAATAGGGATGGGATTTGCAGCTCCTGAAGGGCACCAGGTGGAACAGATGATCCCCATCTGTACCATATTCCATCAGCTAATTTAGGTGACTCCTTCCTTTCTTGGCATTTATGGATCCATTCTTGGGTGGCTGTCTCTCTCTGTTCTTTGTGGGGGGAACCTAGACGGCTTGAGGCATTTAGCTTTAATAATGGAAACAATTAGAAATCTGTTATAATTTTAAGCATATAGACTCAACCTCATCTTCTTTCTCTCTTATTTTAGACTACATGTTAGACCTCAAAAGGTCAAAACTCTCATACAACCTCTTCTACTTCAAAAACAAATATCAAAATTTTGCTCCCCCTCCGTATCTATCAGTGATTTGAGGCTTCTATTCAATAGTGCATTTACATCTGGAAACACATTCACTGGAAAAGGACACATACTGTAGTAATTATAAAAGTAATAGTGTATAACCGTTTCAGGGTGTTTTAAATCTTTTGAAGTGTTGTGCACACTAACAAATCTGCTAGCAACCCTGGAACACAGTGTAATTTGTTGAATTTACTAGGGTTGCTAGCAGACTTCTAGTGTGCACAACACTTCAAAAGAGATATAGATATAGATATAGATATAGATATAGATATAGATATTACTCTCAGATTGATATATATAGATAAGATTTATATATATATATTGCTCTCAGAAGTGACTGATCGACAAAAAAACATGTTTAGAAGCAACACAATAAAATTAAATAAGTTACATATTGGTATCCTGCTGGCAGAGGGGCCCTTTGGCAATCGGAAGCCCTAGGCAAAAGCCCATTGCAGGGCTCCCTATAGGCCTCGACAGACCTCTCTGCAGCCCCTTCCCTCTCTCCTGGCCCCCCCCCAGCTCCTTCCTCTGCTGCCAACTGAGGCAGATGTGGCTTTTGGGGTAGACAAAGCAGATGACGGGACCCATACTGCTTGGGGCCCGAGGCAAGCACCTGCTTCACCTACCCCCAAAGCCACCTCAGCCTGCTTGGTAAGTGGGAAAAAAAGAAGAAAGTATAGGATGAAATGGAGTCAAAAGGTTCATCTCTCTGCCATGATCAAGTTTTCCTACCCGTTTCCTATATTAAAGTTACTCTTTCACACAAACACCTTCTCATTGATCATGTATGCTGCCATTTATGCTGCCATAAATATTGTCCAATATTGATTTAATTCTTTATCTGGAGTTGAAATAGCTTAATACATTGTTTCTCAACTCAGAACTGCATGTGTCAAAGCAAAAGAAAAAAATATATGATTACTTTAAAAAAAAAAAAAAAACAGTCTGTAAAATACCAGGCAAATGTTTTCACTCTGTGCGTGAAAAAAATCATGGTTTTGTCCAAACAACCCCCCTCCCTGGCCTCACCCCATCCTTTTCTTCCCCCCCCCCCCCAAAAAAAAAATCTCTGCATTTTCAAACTTGTCAATCAGGCAATTGAGACAGAATCTGAAATGCATTATTCAAATACAATTTTTATTCACAAATGGAATGTTTTATGTTGATACGGAAATTGAACATTCAAAAGTATAAACAGTTAAAACTGAATTTGCAATTTTAGCATTGGTTGAGTTTTGCATAATCATGTTCTTTTAAAGTAATGGTTTAAAAATTGTTGGCCATGATTCAGGAGAACACTTACAGATGTGTTTTAGTCCATCCCTATTCATGAGAACATTTAGTCATGTGCTTAGTTTTAAGCAAATGCTTAAGTTCCATTAACTTCAAGAGATGTAAGTACATATTTAATGTGAAGCAAACACTTACATGGTTTCATGAAGAGTGTAACTTTCCTGAATTGGGACCCTTGTTTTTTAGATTTGTATCTAATACCCTAGAAGTTAGGGGTTATGCTCAAATAAATGAAAGACACCCATGCCTTCAGGAATTTGCAATCTGTCTTATCATTTGAGCTTGCTGGGAAATGTTTCTTGTTTGTTCAAATAATTTAAATGAAAATGCTAGAGTTTTGTATTTGTGGTCTTTTTTTTAATTTGTCTTTGGTTTTGGAATTTGACTTCAAAAGAGTATGTACTAACCCTCCCACCAAACGAATGAAATTGTTTTTCAGCTTTTTGTTGTTGTTGTTGTTTTTATTTTGTTTTTTACGGCCAAAACCTGAAAATCAGTTTTGGATTTTTAAAGCCAAGAAAACATTATTAAAAATGGATGTTCCCAGAGTAAATTGTGTTGAAAAAGCCATTTTTCATTATTAAAAAAAATGAATAAAGAAATTCAATTAGGTCTGCCTATGTGCTTCACTTTGTAATGTCCTTAGAGTGTCTGTAGATTTGAGCACTATTGGTAAAATGTATTCCCATGCAGAGTATCACCACAAGATCAATGTACCATGTAAATATCATTTTTTGTTGAAATGGTTAAAAATGTTTAAGTTGCTCAAAGTTATTTTAATATTTTTTGGATAAGTGTCTATTTTAGAAATGGACAGACTGTCATTACTGAAAGTCTCAAAACGCAGGGTGGGGGTAGCGCATAGCACTACTAAAATAGTTAGGAGAAGGTTATTTCAAACAGTCAACCATCTGATGCACAGCAGAGAACTTTGCAGTATTCTAACTTTTTAACTGCTTCAGAGAAATCCTTTTGAACTAAGTGCTCTTATGTTATAAGTAAAGTGTTTTAGAAGTCAAAAGGAAATAGTATTTATGTCAAATATAATAGCATTATGTAACTTTTATGCAGAATATCAATATGAAGAAGTGCATTTTTAAATGTAGTTTTAAATCATGTCTACCCCTCACCACAGTTAACCTAATATTAATTAATCCTCAATTAAATGCAGATATTTTGTCAAGACCTGTAGTCATTCTGCAATAATAATTGGACTTATTCTCTCTTTCATTGTATGACAAGAAAGCATTCAATGGTGGGTGGGGTGTGTTCCCTCCTCCCCCCCCCCGTCATTACAGGTAACACCAGCGTTCATACCGTCCTGCCCAACCACTGCATTGGGCAGGACAGTATGGGAAGGAGGTGAGCAACTCTTAGGCTATGTCTACACTTGCACTTTTAAGTCGACTTTAACTAAGTCGACTTAGTGTGTCTACACTTAAAATTAAATTCGACTTAAAGGGGAACTTACAAAGTCGACCTAGAGTGTCCACACTGGATGCTCTAGGTCGACTTTGTGGGGCTAGGGGGACCTTGGGCAGGTCCACGGTGGCGGGGGGGGGCACACCCTGTGTACAATGGGGCAAAGGGGTACAGGGACCCTGGCAAGGCAGAGCCCTGTGTGTGATGCTGTCTGGATTTAGGGAAGCATTTATGATATTATTTTCTATGGCTATCTCATAAATGCTATAATCCAGAGGAACTATGTCATGTTTGGTATCAATAGAAAGGTAGTAATTTGCTGGGAATGATTATATAGTTTATGTCTAGGAATTCTATTTCGATTAGAAGTTAAGAATTTGATGTTATATCCATACTTTAACTTGTGTCATTCTGGACAAATGCCTTAGATGGGAGGGTGTGAACAACCATTGTCTCCTTAATGTTAAGGAATCTGCCAGGTGATATGGTCTCAGGGACTAAATTTATGAACCATTAAGGACACAATGGTTGTATTCTTTATGTCCTTAATGGCTCATCAGGATACTCCCTGGGAGCATTCTACCTGGAACATTCCTAAACATTAAGGAGGCAATGGTTATTCACACCCTCCCATGTAAGGCATTTGTCCAGAATGTCACAAGTTAAAGTATGGATATAACATCAAATTATTAACTTCTAATCAAAATAGAATTCCTAGACATAAACTATATAATCATTCCCAGCAAATTATTACCTTTCTATTGATACCAAACATGACATAGTTCCCATGGATTATAGCATTTATGAGATATCCATAGAAAATAATATCATAAATGCTTCCCTAAATCCAGACCATGTCACACCGTGCCCACATGCCCTGCACTTTGGGGGGCATGTCAGGCTCCCCCTGTGCCCCCCCTGGCAGGGAGGGCATTGGTGTAGTCCTGGGGTAGCCCTAAATCGACTTAGTGCTACCCCAGGGCTACACTGGCTTAATTTGACTTTAAAAAATCGAATTAAGCCTTAGGTCAAGTAGAAAGGTGGTTTAATAAAGTCGACTTAATTTTCATTAAGTCAACTTTATTTTCCTTAAGTCGACTTAAGCAAGCTGCTTAAGTCGACTTAAACAAAGTGTAGTGTAGACGCAGAGCACATTAAGTCAACTTAAGCCAAGCTTAAGTCGACTTAATTTACCAGTGTAGATGCAGCCTTAGTGATGAAAGAACAGGTTCAAGACTATTTAAAAAGTGGGACTTTCACATCTATGGGGCCAGATAGAGTGCATCCCAAGGTGCTGAGGGAGTTGGCTGTTGTGATGGCGGAGCTATTGCCCTTTATCTTTGTCTTGTGGCAATAGACGGAGGTCCTGGGTGACTGGAAATAGGCCGCTATAGTGCCAATCTTTTAAAAAGGGAAGAAAGAGAATCCAGGGAACTACAGACCAGTCAGCCTCCCTTCAGTCCCTGGAAAAAAATCATGGAATGGGTCTTCAAATTATCAATTTTGAAGCATTCAGCAGAGGGGAAGGTGATCAGGAATAGTGAGCATGGATTCACCAAAGGCACGTCATGCCTGACCACAGTGATTGCCTTCTATAATAAGATGACTGGCTCTCTGGATATGAGGAAAGAGCAGGGTGGAGGGGGGGCTATTACACTGCTTTGCTGCTATAGCCTCCAATCAGGTTTGCTCACAAAAAGCCTCCAGCATGTGAGCCTTTCTGAGGTTGCTCTGTGTGTAATTGTAGCCTGCAAGCCATGCCTACACTCTTACAGACCTGAATTATACTGCAAAATTACCAAGAACACTGCCAGTCCAAGATTTTCTTTTCCCCCCAGAAATACACATCTTTTATTGCTCAGCTCTTTCCTGGACAATAAAAATTCAAATAAAGCCTGTCATTTTATTAAAAGAAACGATATTCCCACATCTTGTTATTCTAAAGGAGTTTCCCAAACACTTCATTTCAAACACACTAGATTAGATAAAACAAGTTGATTAACTTCACAAAAATAGATTTGAAATGAATACAAGTAAAGAAGAATAAAAGTCAGAAATGTTTTCATGAAAAATAAAGAAAAAATGAGCTAGTGCCTAACAAACTCTACTACTAAAGAACTATGTTAAACCCAAAATATTTTTTTTAACCACATGCTCTCAATAGTCTTACTAGCCAAAATTATTGGGCAAGGAAGCCCTTTCCCAATTAAACTGCTGCTACTTTTCTCCCTTTTGGTGGAGTTAAGTGATGGACAGAGTGAGAGAGGAGGGGGTACTCCGGGTTGTCTGCATCTCTTTTGTATAGTCCTGTAATTCCTTTGAGAAGCATTTCCAGCTGAGAACATGGTTACAGATGGACAAACTCCCTCCTGGCTTGGTCTCTCCTGGGAGGTGATAAATTTACGGCTGAACGCACCCCTACCTCATCCAGCAAATAGAGGAGAGTGAGAGAGCAGAGCAGTAGAAAAAGATGCCAAACCCAGCAAAGGGTCAGAGTCACAGGTTCTTCAGAGGTGTGTTTGGGAAGTATAATTAAAGTAAGGATATCTGTGGGGCAGTGCAACAGATTAATTCATTGAAGATGTAATGAAGTATAGGTTTAATCATATCACTTGTGGCATGGCATTTCATGGCATTGCAGACTCCTAGCTCAGTGTAACTCTAGTTTCCTGGAAATCATTAACTCACACCCAAACATTCTGGAGTCCACAGGCCTGCTTCTTGGCTCTGTGTGGTTTGAGTTCTGGCTTCCATGACATGCAAAACCACCTCTTTAAATCAGGGTTTTCACAGTCCTTGGGACTATGTCCTAGCAGTATTCTCTTCTTATCAATTAGGTTTGGAGCCTGTGTATTGAGTCACTCACCCCAGTTTTCTGACCATGCACTTCATTCTTCCCAGGTGAATCTAATTACAACCCCCAAAACTTCTCTGGTCCATCCAGAAGAGAGGGGAGTTGACTCTGCTGTCCACTCTAGAACGCTCCTGGTTCCAGGCTTTTAAAGGAACATAAACCTGGGTTTTCTTATATCTTCCCTCTCCCAGAAACCTCCTATTCCACAGGACCATCTTCCTCTCACTCAATATTTCTTTAGGTTATTCCTTCAACCTTCATCTGCCTTCCCCAGACACCTGGAGCAGGACAGTTGGCCTTCCAAAATTTATTTTACTGACCTTAAATGGCTAGTGTTCCATTACAGGGATTCTGCATGGGGGCAGGAACTTAAATAATGGGGTGTTCTTTGGGTATCTTTGTTCAGATTGGGGATAGATTGGTGCAATCCTAAGGTAGCCAGGTAAAATCATTGTTTGCTTTGATGATGTTTAACAGTCCCTTGAATCCAGGGGAAAACATCATTGATGAAAATCTTAGTTTTGGTTGCACTAACTGTACAGCTACACCACAGCTGTAATCAATGCAAATCCCCCCCAAATGGACAAGGACTGACCAAAGTTATATAAATATATGTACATTTATAAATATATACACATTGAAAAACTTCTGCTTTTTGTCTCTGGTGATGTTGGCAGCTATGGAATTAAGTGCCCAAATCTCACTTCTGGTTTCTTGTTGCTCCGAAGAGGGAGTAAACAACACCCGGGTCTATAAATGGCATAACATTCTTGGTCTGTGGTTCGGGTGGCAATGTGTCACCTAGTATATTCATAGAGAAAAGCCAAAGCCCCGTTTGCTCTGCATAATACTTGGTCCTGGCCCACTAGTGGAAATCCAATGGTGGCTGCTCTCCTCTCATGCTGCTACCCACGAGCAAGCTTGCAAATACAAGATGGTGTAACCATGTGAATCAGTCTGTAATCTGGCTCTTAAGTATATGCAAACTTTTAACCAGATGAGTAATGCAGTCAGTGGAATTGTTCTTGTGTTTAAAGTACTTAGAGATGAGTGAAATCTTTCAATCCAGAAGTTTCTTTTTTTTTTTTTTTTTTAAATCTTGTTTTCAAAACCAAAAGATTTTTCCCTGTGAAATTGTCAACATTAAGACAAACTGACACCATAGTAGTGTGTGAGAAAGAGGTTGTAAGTGCTGTTGAAAATAATGGATAATGTTCTTGACCAACATGTAAGGAGAAAATACTGAGAATAGATTGGGGGGAAATTTAAGAAATGGAAAATGGGTTTGTTCTGAGCATTTAGAAATGAAAATGACTGAAATTTCAGATTATTTTAAAGGTATGTTCTTATTTTTTTAGACATGTGTAAAAGTTAGCACAGGCCATGAGTAATTTGTTTGCAGTGTTTTAACCATTTTGGTCCCAGGATATTAGAGAGACAAGGTGGGCAAAGAAATATATTTTATTCACTAGCAGAAGGTGAGATCAGCCATTCTGCAAAGCCAGATTCAACTTACTGGGTTCCTCAGTGGTTCTTAACACTCAAGACCATGGAATGTGTCCCAAGAAATCCCAAACACCCATATGTGTCTCTGGGATTTCTTGGGACACATTCCATGGTCTTTTCATATTGCAGTAAGGTAAGCCATTCTATGAGTCTTTCCCAGTCAACTGTGAGAACTTGTCTGTCCTTCTGGCCACACAGAGAAAATTGTGGAAAAGCTCTCAAAGACTATCAGCAATGGCATGATTTGACCTTCATCCTCACATCCTCACTGAAAATTGCAAGGGTTTTCAGACAGAGTGAAAGAAGTGCCTATATTCTCATTTTTCTGCTCAGTTAACCTGGGTTGAAAGCACCCAGTGCACTTCAGTGAAAGGTTGGGTTTTTTTATTGTTCTTTTGTTTGTTTGTTTGTTTGTTTGTTTGTTTGTTTGTTTGTTTGTTTGTTTGTTTTTGTGGGTGTTGGAGTGGGGGCAAGACCTAAATAAAAACTCAGTCCATTTGCAGTGAATACATAGTTTCAGTCATTTTTCATTCATGATGGGGTTCTTTCATAAAGCAGAAAAAGAGAAAAAATAAAAACTAGAAAAATGTGATTGCAAACCAATAAAAACTGACAAAGGGTGTAAGGAGTAACTGTAGAACCTGAAACTAGTTTTAATACCTCTGTGGTTTTAATAACTAGATTGGAAGTTCATGATACATCTTTCATTGAATGGTATAGGTGTCATTATTGCCATTATTTTCATTAGATAAAACTTTTTAACTAGCTCAAGTATGTATATGTGGGAACAAAAAGGGAAAGAAGAGATTTGTTTACTTGTCCTATGAAAATTCACGGCATCTATAATTCATGAGTACCGTTTAAAATTCAATCAGATATACCGCCCATTAATACTTTAATGTATTGTCTCACAGTGTTCAGTGCATCACACCAAAGCTTTATCCAACATTCCTGTATAAAGACAGAACAAATCATTTTCAAAATAGGCTCTTAAACACCAAAATGAAATTAGCACTGTATAATCTCTCAGCACCAGTAATTATATCTACTGTCTCCACTTTCCCATCAAACAACAAATCTGAGAAATGTTCCTCATGATTTTCAGAGTTCCTCCTAACGTTCTAATTAGGTATAATTGGCTGTATAATAGTTGCAGAGTACAGTGTTGCTTGTCACCTGTTTCAAAACATTTATGGATCCAGCAGTATAAATATTTCCTGTTTCTTCCAGCTAAATCATGAAAATCTCTTCTTTTTTTAATATAAAATAAATTTGCTTTTGTTTTCTGAATCCTGCAGAGGCAACTGATGTGCTGCATTTTCACTGCATAGTCTGAGAAAGAGAGGTGCATGAAAGCCCACTCATATAGCTTACGAAGAGGACACCAATTGCCAATCACAGATTTTTTTAATCAAAAGATACCAGTAACCGAGGTGTGAAGTGGAGAAGCCCTAAGCCAGTCCTCTAAATATGGCTATGAGAATAACTGTGGATATTCATCAGGAAAGACCACAAAAATCTTATTTTTTTTAACAAAACTTTCCCATTGTAATTAGAATGATATTCAACAACTGACCTCTTCCCTCCATAAACCCTTCTCCAAAATTAAAAAAAATCAAAAATCTTAAGAAGCAAAGCTTATTAAAACCAAACAAATCGTAGCTACAGGCTCCATAAAGTCCACTAGGGTATTCAATATTAAGGTTCAATTTAATGAAAGCAGACACTTGCACCCAAATCTACAGAAGGACTTAGAGGTTGCAATGCTTGGCCTCCCTTATAATCTTCAGTCTAGTGCCTGGAGTGACCATTGGACTATACAATAACTTACTCTTGGACTCAAGTATTATTTATTTTTAAATAATTTAATATATAGTGCAACAGCTTAAACAAGAGAAATCAACAGACAGCCACATCAGAGGGCCCCATAGTCCAGGAGTTAGGACCCTCCTCTGAGCAGTGGTGGTTAGAAAATGGTATAATGAAGTAGGTTAGTTAAATATATGTACTAACTAATGTTAGAAAAATGAATAGTATTATAAGAATATATAAAATATAGTTTGTTTTTGCTGCTGATAGTTTGTGTCTGCTTATGCTGCATTTTAGAACCTAGCTGAAATGGCTTCAGCATTGTATAACAAACCATGAAACCTACTTTCTGAATTTTGTTTGTAAAATGTTTGGTCTATGTAAATAGCAGGGTAAAGGCGTGTCATGAGGGAATTATTAACTTTAGGTGCTATCCAAGAAAAGCTAACAAGCAAAGAGAGCCCAGTAAAGAGAACAATAACCATTATAAGATAAGAAAAGAACTAACTAAAGGCAGTGGGGTTGACAATAGAGTAAAAATGATAATTGATAAAAGTAAGTTTTAGCAGGTTAAGAAGAAAAATATTAGGTAAGGCAATGTGATTCATACATAAGACATTTTTAAAAAATCTGTACACAAATGAGGTAATATGATAAATGAGTCTGTGCAAAGTTAAAAAGATACATGATTGGCAGCAGGAAAATGGAGCAGATATGGGGGGAAAAACATAGGGACTAGAAATCTGAAAAGAGTTGCCCTGTCTAGAGGTATCTTTCTTGCCTTAACTTAATTACATTTGGCATGTAAATATAATTCATAAATGATAATAGAATTTTCTTAAAATATATAAAACACTAAAAGTGTGTTTAAGCTTAAGCTAATATCATTTTTCATCCAACAGTTGGAAACTTCTGTTCAAATCCATTCTCAGCATGCAGATGGAGATTGAATTTGGGTCTCCAACATCTCATCTGAGTAACCTCCTAAGAGCTGAAGATTAGAAGGTGATCTTCCTTCTCCACCCCTGCTGTTTTGTGTAGAATCTGGCATGCCTTGAGTACACCTACTGGATCAAGGAAAACAAACAAGCTAGGGGAAGATCGGTGCTCCCCAACTTGAGGATCACACCATGGTTTAGACGTTAGATAGACATCTGGCACCTTCTTGAGTCAGCAGGGTATAGGCATCTGGGGGACATTAACAGAAATAATTTAGGTAATTGAAGAAGGTGGTAATTGACAGGCATTGAGATGTATAAAACTGGGACTTAGATGACTAAACCTTTGCTTTAGGACTATATGTCTTTGTAGCTCTGATCTTCAGATACTACAATGATATGAAGCAATAAAAACAAAATAAAACAAGATTCAATAGTAGGTGGTGACGAGTGCTTATGGTTTTTGAAACAGGGAATTTGAGATTTATATATTTCTAATGAAATCCAAGGTAACAGATAGGACTACCATTTAACAGCAAATGAGAAAAAAGGGCCTGATAACTAAAATATTAAATGAAAACTGTTAAAATGTATGTGCAGATTCCATGCGTCTCCTTTAATTCCAGCTATATTTTGTACATTAAATACCCTAAACAGGTGAAACCAAGAATGCAGCACCAGATCAAACCAGAGGAGTTTTAGAACTGTCCCGCATGTCATATACACTGGGAAGTTTTGTTCATTTGATGTAAGAATATTTGGGTTAACAAAACACAGACTTCTGTCTGCTTGGTCTTGCAATGCAAGGGTCTGGACTAGATAATCCCACAAGGTCCCTTCCAGTCCTTTGATTCTATGATTCTATGAAAATACCAAGCAACAATGACAGTGCTGCTCAAATATAAATACTGACCAGGTATTAACTCATTAAGGATATACATTAAGTTTTACTGAAATCAATCTCTCACAAGCTAAATACTTATCCTGTCTCTCTCCCAACTAAAAGTTCAAGGAAAGATTATATTAAATGAATGAGAGAAAAAAAAACCTATCAGTTAGAAATTGACTGAAAGATTTAATCCATGCAATCACAATAAAGGAAGTAGTATTTAAAAAGTAAGATGTCATTACAATTCAGAGGCCTTCTAAACTGGAAGAACCTGAGATATATTTTAGAATAACAAGATTAAATATTATTTACAGAGCATTAAATTAAATCTATAAGTACACATAGCTTTTGAAATGTTATATATGTATTTATATATGTAGTTTATTTGCTTTTGCATTAAAAATAGATACAAAGAAGACATACTGAAAATACATATAATTAAATTGTATTTTAACTTGCTAGTGGTAGATGGTTCCAAAATGTATGCAGTACATACAAAGTCAACACACACACACACACACACACACACAATTTCCTATGTGGCTGTGTTAAGTTGAACTGCTGTAGACTTCCCTGATTCATTTTGCACTTCTATGAAATGAAGCTGATCTTTCATTAGATACTATAGTTGATTAAAAAAAATGATCAAGTTATCTTTCCCTCAGGTGAATTATCTTTCATAGAATAATAGGGATGGAAGGGACCTCACGAGGTCATCTAGTCCAACCCCCTGCTAAAAAGAAGTACCACTCCCACTAAATCACCCCAGCCAGGATTTTGCCTAACCGGGTCTTAAATATCTCCAAAGATGGAGATTCTACCACCTCTCTAGGTAACCCATTCCAATGCTTCACCACCCTTCTAGTGAGAAAGCTTTTCCTAATATCCAACCTTGACCTCCCCAGCTGTAATTTGAAACCATTGCTCCTTATTCTGTCCTCTGTTACCATCGAGAACAGCCTAGCTCCCTCCTCTTTGGAGCATCCCTTCAAGTAGTTGAGGGTTGCTATCAAATCTCCCCTCAGTCTTCTCTTCTGTAGACTAAATAAGCCTAGTTCCTTCAGTCTCTCCTCATAAGTCATGTGCCTCAACCCCCTAATCATTTTTGTTGCCCTCCACTGGACTCTTTCTAATTTGTCCACATCCTTTCTGTAGTGGGGAGCCCAAACTGGACACAGTCTTCCAGATGCGGCCTCACCAGTGCCGAATAGAGGGGAATTATCACATCCCTCGATCTGCTGGCAATACTCCTACTGATACAGCCTAATATGCCATTGGCTTTTTTGGCAACAAGGACACACTGTTGGCTCATATTAGTCTTCCCATCCACCATAACCCCCAGGTCCTTTTCTACAGCGCTGCTACTTAGCTGATCGGTCCCCAGCCTGTAGCCCTGCATGGGATTTTTCTGTCCTAAGTGCAGGACTTTGCACTTGTTCTTGTTGAACCTCATGAGGTTTCTTTTGCCCCAGTTTTCCAATTTGTCTAAGTGTCCCTGGATCCTGTCCCTGCCCTCTAGCGTGTCTACCATCCCCCCCAGCTTGGTGTCATACGTGAACTTATTAAGCACGCAATCTATCGCATCATCGAGATCATTAATGAAGATGTTGAACAGAACCGGCTACAGGATCGACCCCAGGGGCACTCTACTTGTTACTGGTTGCCAACTAGACATCAAGCCATTGATTCCTACCCGCTGCACCCGTTGATCTAGCCAGTTTTCTATCCAACTTACGGTCCACTCATCCAACCCACATTTCCTTAACTTGCCGATGAGAATTCTGTGGGAAACCATATAAAAAGCCTTGCTAAAGTCAAGGTCTACCACGTCAATGGCTCTTCCCGCATCCACAAATTCAGTCATCTCCTCATAAAAGGCAATCAGCTTGGTCAGGCATGATTTACCCTTGGTGAATCAAAAGGCTGAATCAAAAAGCCTTGCTAAAGTCGAGGTATACCACGTCAATGGCTCAGGTGAACTCCATTAGCTACTTGTCTCCTAACATAGCACGTCGATTCTAAAATTTTACTTCTTATTTTTGACTGAAGTGACACCACAGTGCTTGATAAAGGGTCTAATTTCAAGTTTTCAGCCAGCTTGTTCCCTCCAGATAGCTTTCTAGAACCAATTGGCTGCTCCTAGGATGAAACTATTGCTGATGAATGGGCTTTTTCATTTTATACTACTATTTTATGGCATAACTTTTCCTTTGAACCATAGCACTACACATCCGGTTCACAATTCTTATCTTGTCAAACACTTGTCACACTTTTTTTTTAAATTGTCCTTAAACATAAATATGGGGGAAAGGTGACTAATGATATTTTGCTGCATGGGCATGATTTGAGTATTTTTCAGTCTTTAGATGAAAGATGCTATATGTTTAAAGATAGTTTGAGTTACACCATTCATTTTGTGCCTCTGTTACAGACTTCTTGAGCAAATCACTCAAGCAAATCACTTGGTCTTTGCCTCATTCTCCACCACTATCTGGACAACGAGGATAATATTACTCCCCTACTTAACAGACTTTGGCTGTGTTGTCTATTAAGATTATGAACAATGTGGGGCAGGGAGAGGCTTTTACTATATACTTCAAGGGCATATAGCACAATGAGGCATCAATCTCATTTGGGTCCTTTACCCACATAAGGCATAATATAGTAGAATCCCTCTTTCAAAGAACTGCAAAGAGATTTCCAATACACTAACAGCATTGCAGTTTAAAGGGAAGTTGACTTATTGTTATTTTCCATGGAGTGCAGAAGTCTAGGCTAACCCACATCATTCTGGTTAAATCCAGCCTCAACTGTACACCCGGTTGCATGTATCATTTTTGTTGTCCGATTGCCCCCTCCCATCAGGAAAAAATATTTCACATAACTTGTCATTCATAAAAAGTGTTCATAAAACTGAAGTTGTACTATAAATGATGTACTATACATCTAGTGGTCTCAAACAACCTTACTCCATAACACTGCTAGATTTTTATTTAAAAAATGCATATCTTTCATTAGTGCATAACTGAAGCAGGAAAACTGAATGTTATTTTTTGCTATCTTTTTTTGCTATATACAGGATAAAATTCACCCCTGGTGAAACTCCATGAATTTTGTTTATGAAGTCTAAAATACATAACAACATTCTGTTTAAATTATGTAACAATAGGAAAAACAGGTAGGAATACCTGAATGAATGCTGATATTCATATGTCCAACATAACACCATCAGGTTTCAGTTAGTTCTTCACTTTCTTTAAAAACGCAATTCTTGATCCTTCTTAAAATGGGATTTCTGTCAACAAATAAAACAGTTACAACTCATGAAAGACCAATGTCTGTATTTGAAAGTAATTACCAATCCCATAAGCTATTAGAAGACTTTCTAAAAATAATATTAGGAATGGAATGGAATTCAAGAAATTTACTGTGAAGTTAGCAAGATTTCAACAGTGTTTTCATGGTAACCATCCACTCAAGTTAAAAACTTTATTAGCTTTTCAGAGAAAAAGCCACAACTTATAATAAACTGGCAACCCATAAAAGCCAGAACTTCATAATACTGGATTAAAAATGTACAAAAAACCCCATGCAATTTGTTATTTTGTAAAAGATGAGCAAAATGGTTTTGTTGCAATCAGACTCACAATAGTAGCCCATAACTGAGCTTTCTAACCAAGTTTTATTTAAAATATTTAAACTGTATTTCACAAATCCATTTTCAGAATGCAAGGTTCCTGTATTGGGGAAAGGGAATGAAAGGGAAAGAATAAGAAGGACTTGGCTTTTTTGTCTAATGTAAGGCAAAGTATGAAATAAATAAAAATAACTAAAATTGGGCATTGTGGGACCTTTCCTCATTATGGTCCCTGTGCTCCACTGAGTGGCACAAAGTCACTGAGATCCAGCAAAAACTCCTAGGTTGAGGATTTAAGTGCAGATGAGTTCTTTTTTGGTCTGCCATAGAGAAAAGACTTCTTTCACTCACTGTTTGACTCCTTATAATTCACCCAACAAACTTGACTCTCAATCCCTTTCACATGGAAATGTATGCTAATTTGTAACCTAACTGATTTTGGTAGGAAGTTGGCACGTGTGTATGGTGGAAGTACAACTGTGAAGAGGTGAAGGGGCTATTTTTGTTAGGTAACTCATGTAAGTGCTTGTCTGCACCATGGATTAAGAATAGATGCTAAACCATTGTGAAATGTCTGCACTGCCTATATAATTATCCTAACCCGAAGGGCTGAGATAAAAATGTTATGGTGACTTATTTGAACAGATTTTCTAACTTAGTAATATGGGGAAACATTCTTAAAAGAATGTCCATTATGTAAAATAAGGAGAATTAGGAGAACCTGACAGATTGGTGAGTTGAAAAGTTTAGGGTGCTAGTCTTCTTTATGGATGGTTGTTGAAATGCTGTGAATTTGACAACATTAGAAACCATTACGAAAAGATCAGATCATAAGACAGAAAATATCATAATGCTATTATATACATTCATGATATGCTCATAATAAGAATACTGTGTGCAATTCTCTTTGTCCCATCTCAAAGAAAAAGAATTGGAAAAAGTATATAGAGGAGCAAAATTTATTGGGATTATGGAACGGTTTGCATACAAGGAGAGAATAAAAAGATTAGGACTGTTCATCTTAGGAAAAAGAGGGCTGGGAAGTGAGGATAGGATAGGGGAATAGGATAGAGTCTGTACAATCATGAATTATGTGGAGAAAGTGAATAAGGAATTTACCACTTCACATAACATATATATCAGGGATCACCCAATTACATTAATAGGATGCATATTTAAAACATATGAAATAGCTACAATAATTTTCTTGATACTTCATTTAAGTTTTCAAATGCTACTCAGAAGTAAAAACAGATTTTAAATGTTATGCTATACCTAGAGACTTACAACAGCTATCAGGAAGGAGCAAATTAGAGAGTATTAGAAAGATCATAAATACTCTGTACACAGAGCTAGTTCAGAAACACAAGCCTCAAATAGCTGGCTTTCCAGGAACCATTAGAAAATTTGATTATTTGCTAGGCTATTAAAGTATTTTATTAAAGTAATTACACCATAGTTTGTCATTCATGAGAACAACATAGCAAACAATCAGAATTAGCCTATTCCTCATGCTTTAAACATAACTCATGGACTGTAACATTAAAATATGAGGAACAGGCTAACTTAGCTAGTGGCAGTGCATGTGTTCTGAAAGATATTAAATACTCTTATGAAGGATAAGTTCCAAAGGAGTAGCTGTGTTAGTCTAGGTCAGCTAAACAAACAAGGAGTCCTGTGGCACTTTTAAATACTAACACATTTATTTATTGCACAAGTTTTCATGGGAGAAAATCCCAATTCGTCAGACACTTTAAAAATGGAGACTTTCTCCCACAAAAGCTCCTACACTAAATAAATTTTTAGTCTTTAAGGCTATGTCTACACTGGCAAGTTAGTTCGAATTAAGGCAGCCCTTAATTCAAACTAACTAAAGCCATGGCTACACTAGACTTTAGTGTGTTCGAATTAAGGGCTTCCTTAATTCGAACTAATAAGTTTGAATAGGGTATTTGAACTAAGGGGTTAATTCGAACTAACTAGTTTGAATTAACCAATGTGCCCATGTTAATTTGAACTAATTTCTTAGTTCGAATTAACCGGCCATTGAAATTAATGGGGATCGCTAATTCGAACTAAGCAAGTGCTTGCTTAGTTCGAACTAACGGTCCAGTGTGGCCATGCTAGTTCGAATTAAGCTAATTCGAACTAATTAAAATTAGTTCAAATTAGTTAGTTCGAACTAACCAATTCGAATTAATTTTAGCAAGTGTAGACATAGCCTAAAAGTGCCACCAGAGTCCTTGTTTCTTATGAAGGAGTTGCTCTGGGCCATTGTATGTAAACAGTCATCAAAACATCCATGAATAGGAGACATCTTTAGAGTTTTCTTCTGATCGGAGAAAGAGAAAGAGAGCAAACTAGACAAGGAGAGAGTTTTGAATGTTTGCATATTGACAGAGTTTCTCTGCTGCAGAAAAATAATTAGGGCCTAAATTTTCAGAAGTCAGAAGTGATTTTGGGTACTTAAGCTTAGACACCTAAAGTGATATGCTTTTTTGGATAACTGGGTGCTCAGAACAGTTGGAAAGTCTGGAAATTTAAGGTGTCTTAATTTGGATTAGTCACTTTGGAAAAAGTTATACTGGTGACTGTACAGATCAATCCAGATCCTTAAAATGAGGTTCAATGATTTTTCCAACTGTCAGCTGATATAGTCCCCATGAAATCCTAGAAAATAAGCTACATATTTCTTGTAAAATCAAGTGTCGACTAGTGACTGTTAGAATATTATTATAATATTAAACCCTGACTTCCTATGGTTCATGTGTATGTTTACTTTTCAAGAAAAGTAAATATTCCATATTTTACCATGTACAGCCTATAATGAATATTGTCCTTGATGAAAAAGATTTCCAGAAAAAAAAAGTCAAACTCAATTTGAGAATAAATATTTGAAAGTTTTTATAGTGAAACCAAAGTAAAACTGACTAATAAGGAAGTCCTTCCTTATATTAAAGTTAATGTTTCTTCTCTGTAAAATCTCAGGGTAAGTAGAGAAGTAAACTAGCATAATTTGCTTTGATTCCAGCCATAGTAAAGAGTCCTCTGGGATTTAATATAATTGAAAATATAGTATTAGTACATATACATGCTTTCCATACAAGAATTCCAATGAGTTTGTTGGATGAATGAGAAAATCAGTTGTAGCTTAAACTCCTTTATACATATTATATGAAGTTTTCTGATTTGGAAAGGGGGTCAGATAGACTATTATAGCAATAACCCATCCTTTTTTAGTCAATTTTAGCTGGATATCATTCATTCATTTCTGTCAAATTTTAGGAAGCATATGAATGTGTTAAATATTCATACTCTATATTTTTGAATTAACTATAAATTGGACCTCAATATGTATCACTTGGGCCATTGAGTCTGATGATTGCAATCAGGTCCTCCTTGACTGAGCAATTCATATACATATTCCTATTGAACTGAAGTCTTGAAATTTGGTACAATAATTCACTGTGGGATGCTGAGCACACAGGAAAATCTCAGCCAGGAAATTTGATTTTCCATTAAATTTCACAAAAAGATCATTTAAACTCTATTTGATTTTCAGCTGTTCAAGTGTCCTTACATGAGTAATGGATAAAAAATAACAAAACAAAAAACTATTGATTTCTTCTGTTGGGGGTCATAAAAGGTACAAGGTTTCACAGTTGGAAAAATGAAAATTACATGAGATCATTAGTTCTATTTATAGGATATTATCCAAGAATAAGTACAAATGTTTAACTAGCCAGGTACAAGATGGCAATTATTTCAGTGTTATACATTACTGTCTTAGGAACATATTCTGCCATATTTGCTCACATTAAGTAGCAGCATAGTATGTGACTTTCATTTCAGTGGAAGATTCTGATCCTTAGACAATTTGCTTTTGGCAATTGTATATTGGACTAGAGTGACTTTCGTAAGACTGCTTAGAGTGTTCTGAGTCAAAAACAGTGTAAAGAAAGGGACCTATAGCATTTCCATATTTTCCAGCATAATCCTTCAAGGTATGTAAAAAGGCACAAACAATATTGTATTCTTGTGAAAGAAATATAAAATGTCTACCAATTTTAAAATTATTTGAGGCCTGATGAGGTTACTTAATTTCATTTTACAGTGGCTGCACTATTTTATTTTATTTTACTTTAGTAATTGCTGATTTTAAGTAAAGGGATATCTCAGACTAGTAGAATGATGTATGGGACAATGATCCAAAGTGCAACAAAAAGTCAGTAGCAGCATTACCAGGAGGCAGAGAATCTGCCTAATTATAATTAAAGGATTGAAAATCATATAAAGGGCCATCCCATCCATCTATGAAGAGGGAATGTGAAGCTTCCCCATGGAAGCAGACAATGATTCACTAGCCAAACCAGCCCTATACTGGACACTACAGATCTGATCTAGTTGGTTGAGGAGCCCCTAGAGAGCCATTACCCACCTTTTAAAATTAGAACAGCCCAGAGATTGCTAGTACTTGTGCTATGGGGAGTGGGACAGAGGGAATGGCCTGCAGCTGTCCTCAAAAATCAGTGCAAAGCCACTTAGTGCCTCCTTTTCTCCAGACCTGCCAGGTTATATTGTTGCACATATAGGTCATTGTCTAAAAGCCCTGTTCTGCTAACTGTCCCTGCCAGCAGGTAGAGGATCTTGGGGGGCAATTACCGCACCAGTGGAGTACAAATCAATCTTTATTGAAAAATGTAAAACAATAAAATGTAACAATAGGGTGTATGGGGTTTGTCACAGTAGGCAATTGGGGAGGTGGTTTCTCTTATTAAGCAGTGTGAAAATGAAGAGGTGTCACAGTGAGTCACAATTGGTGGCTAGCAATTCTACAAAAAAAAGCAATATGTCACAGTGGTATAGGTGTAGAGGTACAGTAAAGGCAGTGGTACCAATGGGATTTTACGAATATGAATGAGATACAAATGGCAGTAAAATTTCACAATAAGGGTGATTACTGAATTTACACAAGTGTAATAGTACAGATGAGAATCAATGACTTGGTTTGTAGGACTGCTGTGGCAGGCAGTCTGTAAGAGTGTACCTAGAGGCTGGGTTAAGGAACAGGGGTGGGGGTGGGGTGAGTAATCAGTGGCAGAGGAAGAGGGAAGAGTACAGCTGCAAGGGATGCAGCAAGAGGTATTGAAGCCCTGCAGGGCGAGGCTCAGATCAGTCTTCAGGAGCCTGCAGGCTAAACGCGGAGGAATCAAAGAAGAAAGGCAGCAAGGGGATTTGGAAGTTCGGGGAGAGGTGAAGACACAGAGGCACTTATTCAACAACTTAACAGCAACTATACAACTTATGCTAATAATGAAAAACAGAAAGAAGAAAAAAACAAAAAGAGAGGAGCTATACAGTAAAACAGTTATCTTTAATCTAGCTTGACTATGGCCACACAATATAACAGGTAATGGCAAACAAATATCCCACTTAACTATCACTAAACACAGACACAAAATTCAATTCTAACAGAACTACGACTTATACAAGCTAATAAAATGCAACTTAACAAAACTAAACCTAAACGAACTAATGAAACTAAACCTAATGGCACGCCTTATACTACACCGGTCCTATTGACCAGGGGGAGCAGTCCCAGAGGCAGAGTGGTGTGAGCCTAGGGTACAGCTCCTGGGGGAGTCAGGGGATGGTGGCTGCAGCAGTGGAAACAGCTGAAAGCAGGGAGCCCTGGGACAGAGCACACGGAGGCAGAGCTTAGCAGCGGCACAGGCTTTTCTTTAGCAGCAAGGGAGCCACGGAGTTAGAAACAGTTTCAGGCACAGGAATTAACTTGAGTCTGTCTGCTGGGGAAGCAAGGCCAGCAGCTAGGACAGGGAGAGTTTGCAAGAGGGGAGCCTTACCAATTCCCAGGACAGCAGCAGGAATAAAGGCAGGAACAGCAGCAGCATCAGAGGGATGCAGAGGAGGCTCGGTTCGTTTTCAATAGTCAGGGGATCTCACAGGAAAAATTCGGTGTTCGTGGGAGGGGAGTTTAAAAATGGGGGTACGCTCAAAAATTAAACGAGAGCAGAGAAAGGCACCCCAAAAACCCCTAGCTGATCAGACCAGGTGGCAAAGCAGGAACCTTTCTGATGTCTGACTCAAAAATGTCTGGTTTTAAAGGCAAACTCAGGCAGCTTCCCGCCAGTAACTCTGATTGGCTCCCTCTGCTACAGGGGAGGAGAGAGGGCAGGGAAAACTGCAGGTAAGCACAGGACATGTCTGGGCAAAGTTCCGAACCACAGGTATGACTCATGCCCTTAAGCTCAACAGGTCATCTAAGTCTTGCACTCCTGGGCATTGTCCACCCTACACTGAGTCAGGGTCTAAGCCAAGGAGCTAAAGGCCGCCTCCCTGGGCTGGGCAATGACCCTTAGTAGCCCGGGAGGGGTGGCCACACAAAACAACAAAACAAAGGGAAAATAAATGCAGCAGGGAGACAGCTGCAACAGACACTAACCACTGGCTACTTGATTGTTTTGTTTTATTATTTCAACCCAATGTCACAATGTATAAAATCAGCTTACTACAGACAAGTGAGTATGCTTCAGGCACTGATGCTGTAACCCACATTCACTAAAAGATAGAGTGTATTATATTAAGGAATAAGATATTCCTATCAAGATACCTAATTTAAGCAAACTTTTGTTTTCCTCTTAATTCTTAATTGTAGTTTCATGAACTTTAGATTGTAATCATACTGTAAATATACCTGAATTTGTCTGCAATATAGATTACCATAATTAACATTTTGAAGAAGCTTTTCCTACAGTAATTACTATATCATCAAATGTAAAAATCATTTTAGTGGGTTTTGTCAGAGTAATTTAGATACAGTGTAGTGTAGGAAATATTTATTCTTTTCTGGGCTGGGGATTAAGAATTGAAAAATTCTGATTTCCCTGTTATATGTATATTTTGATCTGAACAAAGGAATGAACTCAGTTCAGAGTATGTAGACCTTGAGTTTAATATGTTTAGCATCAGTTAGTTTGTTGCAGTCATTGAACATTGTGTCCTGGAGGTCTTTCAAATAAACAGCTTCAAAATTCTTATGGATGTTTAGGAAAGATTATGGATAGACCAAGCTCTTTCTCTGCATGGGTGTGCTATGCCATGTTGCATCTTTTCCACTACACTGGAAAAGGGCACAAATGCAATCCCTACATTCAGGGGAGCACAGAAACACTTATTATCCTTATTATTCATCCATCTTGTCCCCAGGGAAGGGAGACATCCCAGAAGGATGTCCTCATACTGACAGGTAAGTAAAGCTATGGTTTCACATTCCAATTACTGAATGAAGTAAAGCCAGGTTGGAAAAAAGAAAAGGAACAGTGTTAATATTAATGCCCATGGCAAATGAAAAACTAAGCCATATAAAAATGCAATACAGAGTCTATAAAAAAACATGTTTTATTCAAATTCAAATTATTCAATTTCTATAGCAATTTCTATATTTTATTCTGTACATGCCCTAGACCAGAGGCTGTTACAGACTATCATTTTGTAAATAACTTTTAAAAAACATTTAAACCATTTAAATTTTCAGTATTTGCTTTCCTTCGTTGTTCAGTGTCCCTTTTAAAAATATGTCACTTCCCTATTTCTTCTCTGTAGAGAATAACATTGTATGTGAATCCACATTTAATGTTAGAGCTTAACCACCCCGAAAGAACAAGACACCAATGACTTTAGGATTTCAAAATTCAGGTTTTTATTTTGATATTCAAAACTAGCGTCTTATAAAGATAAATTAAAAAAAAAAAACCTTCACTTTTAGACCCTACCAACTCCTTTGTATATAATAAATGCTCCTGTATTTCAAAGCAAACTTTTTCTTCAAATATTTTCATTTAAATCTCATTGTAGGTATCCCTAAAATACTGATCCGTTTGTAAAACTAGAGGCAAACTTCTCCTATGTTACAAGAACTGGCCTTTGTATCCTCTGAAGCCCAATGTCATATCTCATGAAGGACTCCACTCATTTTTTCCCCCCAAAACTAAACATATTCTACACAGATAAAATATCTCCTCAAATTATTGCTGATCATTGACATCAGGAATGAGGAGTAACTGAAGTGAGGTAACAGAAAGTCATTTACATTAGCGGAAAGAATGCCACATAATTTTAAGTTTTCTCTCCAATTAAACTTTTCATGTCTATTTCTCTCTGTCACACTGTTGCCCATATTTGAATCACTGAGGGTGCATCTACACTTACAAATTAGGTCAACTTAAGCTTGCTTAAATCGACTTAATTTAATCTGCATCTACACTACATTTTCCTTAAATTGACGTAAGCAGCAGCTTAAGTTGACTTAAGGAAAATTAAAGTCGACTTTATAAAATCTAGTATAAAGTTGACTTTACTGGCTAAGTCGACTTTATTAAGTCTATTTAGCTAGTGTAGACGCAGATTAGCCCTAAATCGACTTTAAGTCGACTTAAAGGGCTCCAGGGCTCCCCCACTGCCCTCCCTGCCAGGGTAGCTGGCACAGGCAGAGCCTGGTGTGCGCCCCTCCCCCACAGAGCAGGACAGAGCCCTGCCTACCCTGCTTCTATGCCCTGCCAGTGTCTACCCTGCCCTGCCTACCCTGCTTCTATGCCCTGCCCTGCTCAGCCCCCATTGTACCCAGGTACAATGGGGCAAATGCTGAGCTCCCTGGCACTTGGCAAGGGCGGCCCCTCCTGCCACCATGGACCAGTCCCAGGTCCACTTAGCACCTACAAGTTGACTTAGGTGTCCAGTGTGAATGTTCTATGTCAATTTGGCAGGGTCCCCCTTAAGTTGACTTAATTTTTGAGTGTAGGCATGTTAAGTTGACTTAACAAAGTCCACTTAAAGTCGACTTTAAGTCGACTTAGCAAAGTCGACTTATTTGGCCAAGTGTAGACATAGCTATAGCAAGCTGAGAGGTATACCCACAGCTGTGGTTGTCCCCTCATCTTCATTCCAGTTATTTGGACCTATATGCAGACTAATCTCTCAGCTTTCATTTATTAAAAAAAGGAAGATTAGTCCCATGTAAAATAATTTCTAAGCTTGAACATTTGTCACTGATTGTTCAGTTATTTCCATACAACACATCCATTCTGCAAGCAATGTGACTCTTGGGAATGGGGACACAGTTCAATGAGAGTTCCATGCTAGTGTTATGCATAGAATTCAATGCAGAGGGTTCCTGTATTCTATTCTCAGCTCTGCCATTACTGAAAATGACAAATGCATACCAAAATATTCAGAAGTATTATCTACATTTGGGCAGTTTGAGTGTCCAATGTGAGGCATCTGGAGCTTATTTTTCAGAGGTTCTGAATACTCACTATTCCCTTTTCAGAGGAACAAAAGTTAGTTAAATTTGGAAGCATGTGAGTATGTATAATTGTATTACAGCACCATGTACAAAATGGTCAGTCTGGCCCTGGATGCCAGCCAGAATATTGCTTGTGCCAGATGTATTTCCAGTAGTTACATCACTATATAGGCAAATTTGCACTGATAGCTGAAAAGTATAGCTTCTCACAGTTAACAGACTCTGAAGGCTAGAAAGAGTCCATATAGATTGCCTTAACTGCCTGCAGGGTTCTGCAAACTCTACAAATCCTTCACTGCAGAAAAATTATACTGTGCAATTGCTTCCGCTGATGTTAGTAGAACAACCAACTAGAGGCAAATTAAGTAAACTTGTTGAATTATGTGAGGGGCATCATATTTCTATTTTGCGTCTATAGCAAACAAGCCAAACAAAAACACACCACATACTTCTTCAGCCAGTTCTGTTGTCAATGCTCTTAAGAAAATATTTTGTCTTTTACCACTAGAACGAGTTTACAGTGATTGCTGTGCTAGCTAGTTAAATTTATTGAAAGTTTTTAATAGAAAAGTAAAATAAATGGCCAATCTGCATTTCCTCAGGGCCCTCCTTTTTGGTCAGCCTCATCTGTTCTTTATCTTTTCATTTTCTCAGTGAATAGATGTGTCAGACCAATTTCATCCCAGGTGTAATTCCTCTGATGACAATGAATCAGCCTATTTTGCTTGCATCTGATATTTTTTGTGCTATGTAGTGGATACATAATGAAGACACATGGGCTTGTTGAATCAAGCTGGGATCTGCTTTCAAATGTCTGCAGTGTATACATTAAGTCAGGAAATGGGTACAGAGCCTATGTTTTCCAGCAGGAGAAATGGTAATACAATTATCATAGTTTCCTTGACCTACAATAACTAAATAAGTAAATCATGTAAATCCATCTACTAATAATCAAATGGAATGTGTCTGAAGGGGGAAATGGACAAGTTTCAATAGCTGAGGCATGCGGATATTGCCTATTTACTAAGGAAAATATATGCATTGTGGAATAAGGATGACTTTCAGATGTGATTAGAAAAATATTGGCACATTCCATTTTAAAATAAGTTTTAATTTAAGATCACAACCACTCTCAACTCGTTATTTATACTTCATGCATTTTTCCAATTTATATACAAAGAACCATTGGCTAAGTCTTGCTTAATTTGTTTAGATATTTCTTTATAAATCAAAATGACTTCAGGATCAGTTATTCAGACCACATCTTACTCTTTTAAAGAGACCTGTGACAGCAAAATTAATAGGTGCAGTGCAGCCACTGATCTTTAAAGCTATTAATAAAATTCTTTATGACAGGTCACTATTTAACCTAAAAAGTTTATGATCCAAGGCTAGAGTACAGGATTTGTTGAAAAATAATCAGAACCAGAGCATTTGTAGGAATATTTATTTTAAATGGGGATAAATAGATGTGCAAAGTCCTATTCTCAATTCTTTTCATATCCAGAACTCCCACTGCTTTACTGGGATCTTGGAGACTCAAGAATGGCTGTTGTTCAGACTATTCCATCAGGCAATTTTTAGTTTTTTCAATAACAAAAATGCTCGTTGTTAGGACATGACCCAATACCCCTCTGTACGGTCTCCAGTCTGTACTGAGTGGACCCAAACAATGACTGCCACATGTTTCCAAGTCTATTGGGTGCAGTTACTGATTCTATCTCAGGGACTAATTATATATTTGAGTGTCAGAGACAAAAGCTGTTTTATTTGTTCTTTGCTGGTTGAGTTAGGATCCATAGGCATTCAGCTGCAATAACCACATGCTATATATATTATGTGCATTCCCTGTTCTATGAGTTTTAAAGAAAAAACAATTACCCAGCAGTAGTGGCTTGTACTTAGCCACTTGTCTATGAACATAGGAATTACCATACCTGTTCAGTCTTTGCTGTCCATGGCTAATGTACACTTAAACCTTACCTCACCATAGCCATGTCTTTTAGGGGTGTGAAAAATCCACATTCTGAAGGACATAACTATGTCAACCTATCTACCAGGATAGATGGTGCTAGATTGATGGACGAATTCCTCAACCTACTGTATTGTGCAGGTATCGGGATCCGGCGAGATGACAACACCTGAGTTGGGTTAGAGCAGCAAAAGAATGATTTATTCACTCACCATAACTACACACCAGATGAGAGCCATTATCTGAGAGGTGAGGGCCCCGCGGACCAGGAGACTACAACTCATGGCGTCAAAGACCCGGAGGAGACTCTCACCCACCCTTCTAACCCTTCCATGATTATACCTCTCAGACCGGGCTAACTCAGGATTGTCATGGCAATAAATTTTGGCAAGCAAAGTAAGTTCAATAGTTCAAGGCATATTTTAGCAAGCAAGGTAAAAACATGTTTTGGGAAGCAAGGTGGGAGCATCTCTTGGCAAGCAAAGTGAGTACATATCTCAGCTAGCGAAACAAGCAAAATGAATACATACTTTGGCAAGCACTGTGAGTTCACTAATTCAAGATCTCACAGTAGTACATTGGTTCAGACTGTTCAGCCCTGCCCTCACCTGCAGCCTACCTATGCTTTCATGATACAATGTCTTCCACAGGACCCCCACTACATCTACCCACAGCCTCTTGGAGAGACAGATTAACTACAGTACTGGGAGACTTCCTCTAGTTGCTATAGAGAGATCTGTGTAATCTTGAAAGCTTGTCTCTCTCACCAACAAAGTCATTATCTCCCCAACCTTGTGTCTCGAAGGATTTGTCTACATTAGCACTTATGCTAGCAAATCTTTTGTTACTGAAGAGTGTGAAAAAACACCTCCCCAAGCAATATTAGTTTTGCCAGCATAAACACATACATGGATAGCGCTATGTTGGTGGGAAAGGCCCTCCTGCTGATACCTACCACTGCTTGTTTAGGTTGTTTTATTATGTTAGTGCTGTGCAACTGTAACATTTTAAGTATAAAAAAACAAAGAGAGTCCTGTGGCACTTTTAAAGATTAACAGATGTATTTATCGTGTGAGCTTTCGCGAGAGGAAATCCCACTTCGTCATATGCTTTGAAGATGGGAAATTTATAGAATGGGAGGATTTTACAAGGTGGAAATGTCGTAATTCCACAGATCCTCCAAAAAGCAATGTTACAAAAGATCCATGAAGGTCACTTAGGAATTGAGAAGTGCAAAGAATGAGCATGAGGGGTAATGTATTGGCCACAGATCAATCATGACATCACCAATGTGGTAAAAAACTGCTTTTCATGCTTGACATACAATCGATGCCAACAGGCAGAGACACTGAGAGCCCCATCCTGTTCCACAAAGGCCTTATGAGAAGATATGTGTGGATTTATTTTTCTGGGCTTTCTTGGAATTACTTAATAGTCACTGATTATTACTCTCTGTATCCAGAAATTTGCACACTGCACAGTACTAATAGTAATTCAGTGATCACTGGCATGAAAGGAATTCCTGATGAGTTCTTCAGCAACAATGGGCCACAATTTTCAAGTGCAGAGTTTAGGCAATTTAACTATAGGCATACTACCAGGAGGTATGTCTCAGATGCTTCCATAGAAGGTGCAAGAAACCGCATGTGAGAGAGCAAAGGGAATCAGACAACAGTCTGCAGTAGACATGGAATTTGGAACAGGATTGGTAACAAGTGACACCTGGTGCAGAGAGGGTTCCAGAAGCAGCTGGTTTATTATAAGTAGGCAAAAGCAGTTGTTTGGAAGATCTGACTCTGGTAAGTCTACCAGGGAGTCAGCTATGAGCAGGAGATCTGAAAGCTAGGGAGGTCAAAACTAAAATCTTATAAAAAAGGATGAAGACTACATGAAGGAACCCTCTTGCTCATCCAGGATCTGAGGTAAGATCCAGGCCTTGGGACAGATTTTTAGGACTCTGAATTTTACTTCAGCTGTTATTTGAATAAACACTGACTACTACAAAAGTAGCGATTGGGCAATCATGTGAAGTCTTTTTAAAAGATCCTGGAAGAGAGACAAGATAGGGCAGAATAGAGACAACCTAGTCTCAAAAGGGTACATTCAGGCAATGCACTCATCTACACTCCACAGTAGAGAAGTTTGGGCACTTGTGCACGTTGAGAAGTTTGTTTAATGACAGGAAGATAATTTGTGGTTAATTTCTGCATTGAGGAATAATACTTCTATAATCTTTACATAAATCCTCTTACCTATGTAACTGTAGGTGAGTCTGCATCTAAAAATACATATTTGTTTTATTCCTCGTAAGCTTTTGATATTAATTTACTGTGATAGTGAGTTCTACAGGTTAATAATTAAAGCTGTGCAAATAACTGATTTTATTTTGTTTGGTGGCTGAATCCAGAGAAATTGAGTCAAAGTGTTTTGTTTAAGCCTTTTTGAAAAGAAAAATGTAGTAAAATCCAGAATTTTGAATTATAAAAGAAAGTTGAAAATTTAATTGAATTTTTAAAAACAATCAAATAATTGTTTAAAAATATCAAAATAAATAATTGATTCTGAGCAGGATTGACCCAGAAAATTTATAATTTTGGTATTAATCTATGAAATGTTTTAGTTGATAGAAATCTGAATGTTTTGTCTGAAAAAAGTTTTAGCTGAAAGCCATGCACATCTGTATTAAGAATATCTTGTAATGGTATTCTATAGAACAACAATGAATTATGTATAAAATATTTCCTTATCGGTTTTACATTTGCCATCTTTAAATTTACTTCCTTTTAAAATTAAGAGCTCATGGATAACTTTTCTCAAACAACATTTTATATAACTGACCCTCCCTTCCTTCTTTTCTTGCTAAATTAAGTAGTCTTAATCTTTGATTTAGTACATTATATACCACATATATACCACATATCTCCATTGACTCTTGGTGGGTGACAGTATATGGGTTGAGGAAATATCCTGAAACCTTAGATTTTGATCTGTAGGTTTCACAAATTTACTTTGAGCTTGTGGACAAATGTGATTGTTTTAAAATATTTTCACCCTGACCCAGAACTAAATAAAAGTTTAATTGGTCTCCATGTGGGTGCAGGTCTTCACTCATACACATACTGCTCAAAATCAGCCTTGAGCTTTGATTCAATTTTCCCACCTATAAAATTGAATCAAAATGATTTCCTTTCTCACTTTTTTCCCTGAAGTGTTTATTTAGAGTGTACATTCTTATTGTCACTTTTTATGTGTTTTCATGATGATAACTGGCACAATGGAGCCCTCATCTTTGCTGGAGGCTCTAGGCATTACAATATATATTTTGTTCCATATACCACAGCTGTCAGCAAGTATACTTCCTAGCCCACATGAATTCAACTTATAAATATTAAACAACTGATTGTTGTCCCATCATTGTCTCATCATTGAATTATTCCGATAGTTCATGAAAGACTGTCTGTAAGCACTATATGAAGATTCTCCACAAAACAGACTCCTTTTCTGGGTAGCTTTATTTTATTTTATTATTAAAAAAAGCTAAAATCATCGCCAAGTACTTTTATGTCAGGAGAGGAATGAAGCCAATATAATTTGTAAGTAAAAAATTTTGACAAAATTACCCTGTAAAAGCAGATGTTTGAAACATCTGCACAGCAGCAACCACTTGCATCACTGATCAGGAAACAAGATGTTGATGTCAGCAGATCTGAAAGGCTATCAGCTAAATACAAGCAATACCAGAGAGAGACGTCCATGTGAAGTGGTTAAACAACTTGCTTTAATTTAAGTGTCGATGAGATATACTTCTGCTTTCAACAAGCATTAATACACAATTCTAGGGTTGTTGGTTTTTTTTTTTAATTGTTAATTCAAAACAAGATGTAACAACAGGAAACAAGAACACCCGTGGAACACAGTAGATGATACAATAATGGAACTAAGTGAAGCTTTAAAAATTGCTCTACAATCTCTTTAAATAGATGTACAGCTGAGCTCCAAAGAACTAAAAAGGAAAAATACAAAAAGAACGTTCAGTATAAACATATAAAAAATGCAAACTGCCTGGAATACGTAACTCTATTTTAAAAAGTCTGCTTTATGATAAGACATGGATTCCTGTTAAAGAGACAAAACTAGATCACAAGACTAATTACTTCATAAAAAAAGATCCTTGCTAATGTGTTTGGTATGTTAAGGGTTATGTATTAATTTAAAAAAAGACTTCACAATATTAATTTCACAACTCGATAGCACTGCAAACAAACTGGCACAAACACACACAGTATCAAAGAGAAAGTGTTGATGTTTATTAAATCTTGATTTAATCAATATTGATTGAGATGCAAAACTTGCCCCACTCTCCCAGGCTGTATCCCTGTGCACTTAATGCTCTAACATAGCCTTGTAAATTCAATTATGGAAAGAAGAAACATTACAGTAACACAAAAACTATTGATAGTACAATTCATATTCCTTAACTACTACACAGCAAAAGTCAGAAATTATTCCCTATGACCAATGTTAATGAGAGTTGTATAACTATTCTCTGTCCATCATGCTGCACAATATTGTATATTATTTATGTATGATTTTTTAATTAGCTTTGAAGTATATTTAAAGAATAACCTGTATATAAAGACTCACCCATCATCGGGAGGGGATCTGTTAATACTTTATGAACAGTGTTTATTAATTCTGTTTCCTGAAAAGGATTTGGAATGGCTTTTTACAGCATCATTTAGAAACCCTCAGGAAGCATGCACTGGGAATTATAAGGGCTTGGGAAACATGAACAATATCAAATGAATATGAATCTAGATATTAAGGGCCTCTTATCCTCCCCCAAATCCCCCAAATAGTTCTGTTCAATTGGTATTTCTGCTCTAAGGCATCAGGGCATTATCTGAAGGTTTGAAGGATAGTTGCTTTCCCTCTACTTTCAGAATTCAGTGGAGAAATAGCTACCCGGTAGCTTATGGCCTTTGCAATTGGGCATAGGATATAAATTTAGACTGATGACTTGGAAGATCCAGAACATGAATAGCAGTGGAGTGAGTGGATGGTAACCCAGGACATCACAACCACCATGCAATCCCTCCAGAAAATAAAGGTTGGTGCAAGAGAAAGATTGCTAGGGTCTGAGAAGTGGGGATTCTGGGTTTCAGAGGATGCAAGGGAACCAAGAGGTAACTCAAGTAATGAAATCAAGGTATTATCTACAAAAGAATCTACTGGTTTGTAAACTCTTCAGGATAGTATCTCTAACCTATTTTTTATTTTTTTTTAGATGAACAGTCCCAATCTTTTTAATCTCTCCTTATTTGGAAGCTGTTCTCTAAACTTAAACTTCTCTAAACTTATTTTTTGTTGCCTTTCTCTGTACTTTTTCCATTTCCAATATATAATTATGAAATCGGGTGACCAGAATTGTACTCAGTATTTAAGGTGTGATGGTACTGGAGATTTACATATTGTCATTATGATATTTACTGTGTTATTATCTATCCCTTTCCTATTGGTACCTAACATTAACTTTTTTTTACTGTCACTGCCTGTTGAATATACATTTCCAGAGAACTATCCACCATGACTTTCTTGAGTGGTAACAGCTAATTTATACCACCATTTTATATGCATGACTGGATTTATGTTTGCCAGTGTGCATTACTTTGCATTTATCAACATCAAATTTAATCTGCCATTCTGTTGCCCAGGCACCCATTTTTTGTGAGATCCCTTTGTAACTGTGTCTTCACCTTAACTCTCTTGAGTAATGTATCATCTCCAAACTTTGCCAACTCACTGTATCTCTTTGACAGATATTTTATGGATATGTTGAACTGCTCTAATCCCAATAAAGATCCTTGGGTAGTCCTATTATTTACCTCTCTCTACTGTCAAAACTGACCATTTATTGCTATGCCTTGTTTCCAGTTATTGACAGAAGAGAGGATCTTCGCTCTTAAACCATTAAAGCTTTTTTGCTGAAGAGTCATTGGGAGGGATCTTGTCAAAGTTGTTTTAACATCCAAGTACATTTTAACTACTGGATCATCCTTGTCCATGTGTGAGTTGACCCTACACTGAATTCTAACATATTGGTGAGTCAGGATTTCCCTTTATTAAAGCCCTGATCACTCTTTCCCAATATGTTCTGATTATCTGTTTGTTCAAATAAATCTGAAGTTGTATTGGAATTAAGGCTCCCATTGAAATTCAGTGGCAATAAAATCTCACGAGCTGTTCTCAGACTCAGAGCAAGAGATTTGGATCCAATGATTCAAATCTAAACGTCTCTCTTCCAAAATCCAGAAGTTTGGATTTGTTTCCTCTTCTCTCTCATTTTAAACAGGATTAGGTGGATTTATGTAATTAGTAATGAGAAAAGTTAGTTCGAATTAGAAAAAACTCATTTTACTTCGAACTAACCCTTAATTCGAACTAGTTAGTTCAAATTAAGTCAATGTGGCCATGTTAGTTCGAACTAACTGCTTAGTTCGAACTGACCGGCACATTGAGCTTAATGCAACTGACTAATTCGAACTAAGCAAGTGCCCTGCATGGCCATGGCTAGTTCAAACTAGCATTCTAGTTGGGCTATGCTAGTTCAAATTAAGTTAATTCAAACTAACTAAAATTAGTTTGATTTAATTAGTTCGAATTAACTAATTCAAACTAACTTTGGTAAGCGTAGACATAGCCAAAGAGCTTGGCTTGTTTAACTTAACCAAAAGAAGGTTGAAGGGAGATGTATTTGCTCTCTCTAAATACATCAGAGGGATACATACCAAGGGGGGAAAGGGGTATTTAAATTCAGCACCAATATAGACACAAGAACAAATAGATATAACCTGGTCATCAGGAAGTTTAGACTTGAAATTAGATTAAGATTTGTAACCATGAAAGGAGTGATATTCTTGAATAACCTTCTAAGGGGATCAGTGAAGGCAAGGAACCTAGATGGCTCGAAGACTGAACTTGATAATTTTATGGAGGGGATGGTATGATAGGACACCCTAATTTGGGAATTGACTGTTCTTTGCCTACTAGCAGTAAATATGCCCAATACCCTGTGATGGGAGGTTATTTGGGGTGGGTTCTGAGTTACTACAAAGAATTCTTTCAGAGTATCTGGCTGGTGAGTCCAAAGAGCATCCACCCTAAACAAGATAGGCTAAGCACAAGCACAGACAGGTGAAGCGACTTTCCCAATTTAGTGCAGCAAGACAATGACAAAGCCAGAAATAAAACCCACATCCCTATTAATTGCCTTTACATGCCCTATCCTTTGACTACATAGCTCTTACCTATTATAGTTATTCTACCCTTGTATTATGGGGCCCTTGTGCTGGGTACTATATTTTATAAACAAAGAAGGACAATCTCTGCCCTGGAAGGCTTACAGGCTAAAGACCAATGAATGAAGGGAATGTTGGTGGTCTTAGTACAAAGTCTGAAGTCAGGGCTCTGGGACACTGAAGCAGTGTGGAAAAGCATGTGAGCTTCCTTTCCAGGCTACATCTCTTTTTGATAAACAGAGGACCTTAAAAATTCTTGATAGTGTTGCTTTATCTTATTTGCTAGTCTAATCACATGCATTTGCATCACTATTAAGAAATTTGGCTCTGCTTCTTGCCCTACATATCATTTTCATTATCCTCTTCTATTAGCATAGTGTATTTGTTAGTCTGGTATCACTAAAGTCACAATGTTTTATCATTCAACAAAGTGGCTATGATGTCTTTCTTTGCTGATGTCTGTTAAATTAATGTCTATGTTTATGAGCAGCTTTAGTGTCTCCAAAATATTGAAAAGAGATTAATTCTCAGACACAATAAAGTCTGGCTAATGAACATTTTATCAGAAGTCAGTGCCAAAATACACAAAGTGCTTATTCCATTAAATGATTTAGAGGATTACTATAAGTAATAATTTTAGCAGGTTCAACTTTAAATTGAGAATAGAAAATAGCCATTTTGTTATAGAAATAATTAATCTTGCTCTTTTTATGAAATCTGCCAAATGAATTTTGGAAAAGTACAGTATGTGCACAGTTCCAGTCAAGGGTATTCCTAGGTCATAACTTACTTCATGAATAGTCTCATTTATTTCAGTCAGGCTAGTTGAGGAGTAAGATATATTAATGTGAGGAAAGATGGAATCAATGTCTGTGTTGCTGTGACAGTCTCTACCCTATGTTCACCCCTCTTACTGGACAATGATGTGTTATGTAAAAAGTATGCCTTGTGAGGTACCATTTGAAAGCCCATGACTTGCTGATCATTATTATCCTGGTAAAATATGTAAGTCAACATGGCATGTAAAGTTATTGGATTCCTCTGTATGGTATTATTAGATGTGATCCAAGTCTTGGAGAAGCAGCAACAAATCAGTTTCTCAGAGACAAAAGGCTAGTCAGCACTTGAGCCAGGTGTCAACAAAATCAAATAGATCATCACCTTGTTAAGTAGCTATTCTTTTGAAAGAAAAAGGATTTGGGTGAAAATCTACATCTTGACTGTAGGGATTCATGGCCCGTGGTTTATGCTGAGACGGCACGTCCAGGCACACCTGGACCACCTCGATGCATGATCACGGGCTGTCCACCTGTAAACATGCTGGGCAGGGGGAAAGGGAGAGCGTGATGGAAAAACACTGAGTACACTGAGCTTTTGCCTTCAGCTTCTTGTTATGTTCTTGTATCCTGCTATGTTCTTGCACAGGAATGCTTATCATGATTTTATGTAAGTTGTTTGCTCTGTCTAATAAAGGAGGGAGCAGGCTTAGAAAAGCAGCTTCAGCTGCTTCTGCTCTTTCATGACCTGACATCCAGTGTCTGTCATCCCTTCAGTTGACAAAGAAACAGCTGCATGGTTCCCATCCATACAGATTTTCTATCTCCTCAGTTGCATGGCAATCTCAAAGAGATAGAATTACAAAAGGAGAGAAAGAAAGCACCCCAAGTCATTCTTCCCTTTCTCAATACTTATGGCATCGACAGCACTTGAAGAACAAAGGAAGCAGCATTGGGCTGGTGGAGGGATTCTGACTGAAATTCAGCCAGTAAAACCGTTAAAACATCTGGTAAGAACGACCTTTGCTTTGAATTCACTTAGCTTAAGTTAGGTATTCATTGTATTTTACCTTCATTTTCTTTTCCTTTTAATCATTACTCATTACTCGTACTCCCTTAAAATCTGCCCTTTTAGTTAATAAACTTGATTTTGTTTTATCTAAACAATGTGTTTGGGATTGAAGTATTTGGGGACCTCCATTTGGGGTAACAGGATTTTTGCATATCTTTTTCTATGTATAAAATGACAAACTTCATATGAGCTTTGTATTGTCCAGGAGAGAGCTGGTCAGTATAAAATGAACATTTCTGGGAAAATCTGGGACTGGGAGTTGCTGTTGCTCAGCAGTGTAATACACTCATATATTATAACTGGGAGTAATTTATTTGCTGGAGGCTGTTTTTAAGCAGATCAGGAGTGGTAGTTCTCACAGTGAAGCAGTATAAAAGGCACTTCAGATTAGAGAACTAATTATCACAGCTATTCAGCAATCCAAGTTATACCCTAGGTAATGTCATAGATTTGCACATTAAGGAATTATAATCCTGAGCCCCAAATTCAGAGAAGAGATGGTATTTTCTGTACTTCATAGAATAAGGTTTTCAAAACTGAGAATCAACCTATTTCTTAAATGCAAACTCTTGCTGAATTTGCCGACAGGGAACTTCTCTTTTGTCATAGAGGCTATGTCTATACTTGTAAATTTAGGTCGACTTTAGATAAATTGACTTAACTAAGACTTTTGTTAAATTGACTTAATAAGGTCCACTTTAAGTCAATTTAGAGTTGACCTTATTAAATCAACTTCTTAAAGTCGACCTAACTTTTCAAGTGTAGAGATAGCCAAAGAGAGGAAGAGTCCACTGATTCCTCCCTCTTGTTGCTGGTTTACCTTTGGAACAATGTGCTATGAGTTCTCTCTCTCGTTGCTGGCTTACCTTTGGAACAATGTACTATGAGTTCTCTGTGTGCCTTTAAATCCCTTCAAGAGCAACTAAGGGAAGATGTCTGCCCCTGTTACTCTGCAGTCAAGCCTTTTACTTCAAAATGAATAGTCTCTGCTCAGTTCCCTTTACTGGATAGCTCCATGAAGTCCAAACTATCTAGGGCCTGAAGTTGGCTGCCCTGGCTTATCAATCAGATTTCTTTCCCACACACTCCATTTTTGCCTCTCAAGTACCCGAATAGACCTTTTGAATCATGGGGATCCTTTTTCCTGGAGCTTTCAGGATAGAATTAAATGCAGGAAATTACATCTAGAATTAAGCTATTAATTATTATACTCGCCACCCATTGCACTCTCTTGTGGTGGTGCAGTGCTGAAAGGAATCCTTGTCTGGAGCACCTCATGTGCTTTTCACTGTGTCTTCCATGACTGGGCCCTCTGGCCAAGTGACATAAAGTTCAATCCCCTTCCATGATAACAAAAGGTCTAACTGAAAGACCAGAGTAATTATTCAAGTAGTTCTTTCAAGCCCAGTGAAGCATTCTTACTGGAAGTCCCTCATAGCTTCTCCCAGAGGACCCTAATCTACTCTTTTATTTGAGCTTTCATTACCTTTTTTCAGGGGTTTATAGGGGAACCCAGGCCCACCCTCATCTTTGGTCCAGTCCACAGACCTTGTATTAAGCAGTTAGGTCTCCTATCTCAGACACACTGCTGATCACCTAGCCCCTCTCTACCTCTAAGCTCCTTCTGCTGATTCCTTACAGTTTGTGCTTAATGTAATCTCCGTTTAATTCTTAGGTCTTTGACTTCCCCCTGCATCCTCCCAGCTTCTCTTTTCTCTACTGAACTAATCCCTCTTAAGCTTCATTGAAGCACTTTTAACTAACCCTACCTCAAGGCATTCCTCACAAGAGCTGGACCTTGTGGTTCTATGGAAGAATCCTAACTCTACTACAGTTTCCTCCTTAGTGAGTTCCCTCTAGTTCCTAATAATACTTACCTAGGTCTGCTTCCTACATCCAGTCAATCACCGGTGCACTAACCGGCTCTTAACTCTTTGACTAACAAAAACAATGAAAATCCTGTGGCACCTTAAAGACTAACACATTTCTTTGGGCATAAGCTTTCATACGCTCCAACCCATTGTGTTCCATGCATGGCTACCCCTCTGGATTTGACTAACAGGTGATGGAAGTAAGCTGCCTCACATAAGAGTTTTCCAAGTGTTTTGCACATAAATCCCTTGAAAAAAATAATTTTAGGTTAGAGGAAATTCTGTTCTTAGGTGACAATAACTACAAAGTGTGAGGATAATAGTTTCCTAGCAGTAAGTACAATTTTGAAGGAAAAGCAATATCAGGAAATGATTAAAATAAATCTTAAATTCCACTTACATACTATGCTCTTGCATAGCTTCTTTCAGCAAAGTAAATCAGAGTGCTGTACAAAAATGGGCAATTATTATTGTGACAGTCATGGAGCTGCTATGTAATAATCTAAAAATACTGCTAAGTAAGAATGTTATGAGCACTATGTTGTCAGTGAGGTAAAGTTACTGTAGAGCTCTGGTGAGTTATTAATATTTCCTGTATGAATGTATTGATCTAACTTGAAAGACTGGAATGCTTATTATACGTCCAAAATATTTGAATTCAAGGAAGACTATCCTCAAGAAGAATATAGTAGTCTCAGATAAAAACACACCAGATCATTTACTTGAGCATGTTGCAAGCCTTGTTCTGGGAACTAACACCACAGTTACAAAAGTCATATGGCTTCAGGATAAAGGGTGATCAAAAGGACTGTTAAAAACCTTTCTCCCTGAGACTGAGACTGAAATTGTTTGTGGGTTAAGGGAACAGACTTTGCCCAATATTCCTTTGATATCTCCACAAAGTGACTACAAGAAGTGTAGACCAACTGGATACCCATGTGGAAGATGGTTTGACACCTAATAATCCACATATGCATGTGGTCTGGTTTTATTGTTTTAAGAACTATTTTCTCTTAAATGCTTTTTAATCTAAATAACTAACACTTTGCTTTAATGAAGATATTTGGTTACTGGTTACCACTCTCATTGCTCCCACAGGGAACAGAACTTTGGAGTCTGACCCAAAGTCAAGTTCTCCTGAGGTAATCACAGTTAACTGATTGCAACCCAAAGCCTAGTCTGAGGGTGGGAGAATTGTATGATTCTACCTCAAGATAGGTGTGGCAGTTATACCCATTTTATATAGGTTGAAATTGAGACTCAGATGGGTGAAAGTGATTTTGCAAGATCACACACCAAGTCAGCATTAGGACTGATTGGGACCCAGGTCATCTGATTGATAGTCTTCTGCTCTAACTATTAAATTAAAATTCCAAAGGGGTGGCCATGTTAGTCTATTGCAGAGAAACAAACGGAGTCCTGTGGCACTTCTAAAAACTAACAGATTTATTTATCGCATGAGCTTTCGTGGGAGAAAATCCCACTTCGTCAGATGCTTTGAAGATGGGAAATGTACAGAATGGTAGGAAATTAAATGGAGGGAAGTGTATGACATAGGATCAGGTCAGGCTGTAACAGCAAATCAAAATAGATGTTAGGATTCAAACACTGGAAATTGTCTTCTTAATTATAATGCTAACATTTCACCTAATCTCTAAACAAGCCCATTAACTATCCAAACATATATCCTTTCAGGTTAATAGTTAATGATCACGGAAAAGCAATTGTGTTTCCTGCAGTATGTTTTTATGACAGATATCCTAACCTAAAAGTTTCAGGAGCTATTTCCATTTCTTCTTCTCTGTTGCTTTAGGTTCTGTAGGTCATAGCTTCTTAAAGTGATAATATATTTCTGCTAGTTGAGATTTCTTCATGATTCCTCAAGTGGATTTCTCCCCTCACGTCATTACATTTGTTTTTTTCTTACTTCTGCATCAGATGGTGCCTCATTACTACATATATTAACATTGTAATTCACTGACCTGCACACTACTGATCTTACCTGGTTTTCCATAACCAAACATACCAATATATTTAAAACACTTACAAAAAAAAGTCAGTATTCAGAGGTTAACCCCCCCCAACACACACATACAAAAATTATCCATGCTTATGTTTCCACTGCCTAATTTAAATGAAATAAGCATTAGCAAAATTATTCCCAACCTGTACATTTTAAATTTCAGTTGAAATGTAGGATGTGGGCTGTTCTGAATAATTCCTTTTTAGTTTTAATATCTTGGATTGCAAGTTTTGAAAAAAAGCTAGGATACAGATATTCAACTACAAATATAGATAATAAGAATTCATGCAAATCTTTGTTGAGATATTGGACCTAGAGGGGAGCCAAATTAGAGGGTCTGAAAGTGGTGAGCTTTTACTAAGTTTAATAGATGTCTATACTGTGAGTCTGTACTCCAGCTCAAAGGCCTATACTGAAATTTTATAGCCCCACAACCCAAGCCCTATGAGCCCAAGTCAGCTGACCCAGGCCAGCTGCAGCTGTGCCATAAGTCTTTTATAACAGTGTAAACATATCCTTACTCACAAACACCTCTGTATTTCTTATCTCTGGCCAGGATCTGAAGCAAAGGTGTCCAAAGTCCATGAGTTTCTTCTGAGATTTCTAGTCCTCTTTTTCACACTCAGGAAACTCAGATAAATATAGAATTTTGGGGAGTTATATCTGAAATAAACCTCCCAATATTTTGCATTTGCAAATCCTGTGAAATCTACATATAACTCAATATATATTCATGGATATAACTAGAATATACAGTGATTAATGCAAAACTACATTGTGATGTGATTCTGAAACACATCGTCATACTTAAGAGGACTTAAGTTGTAAATCAGCATCCCTTTTCTACCTCCAATATGACTAATATTACTTATTAGAGTTGTTCACTTGGTCACCTACAATAGTTAGGTTCTTGTGGTAGATTTAAGGATGGTTGTTGGAAGGATCTATTTTTCTTTTTATAAAAGGAAAAGTAATCCTTCAATGATTGTTTTGGAATAAAAGACTGAAAGTATCATGAATGGGGGAATGGTTCTCTCTCTCTGTCTCCCAGCATTACATTTCCCTGTCCCTCCACATCACCAGAATGGTTGATGCCACTGCCATGTGGCAGCTGAAGACAACCTGAGACAAAGGCCAGAGCCTCAGAACTGAGAAGCACTAACTACAGACTTCGCTGAAATATGGTAAGGCTTCCAGAAAATGTCATGGTTCAGCTTATCAATTAAAGAGCTTGTCTGTATATATAGTGGAGGGGTATGTATGGACTGAATGTGACAACATCATTCATCTGGCTTTGGCAGAATCCACAAAGGTTCCCTTATTCCCTCTCCAATCAAAGGTAGTTATCAGTTATTATAAATGGGCACAAGTCCCATGCTGGTGCTTTGAGATGTTATTAAAGCTGTGGCCTAATAGATAAGGCATGGATCTCCTAAATGAGAGATTATGGATTCAAATCCAAGTAGGGGTGCTCGTCTTTGAATCTCTTTTTGGTGTTTATTGGCTTTCTCGCAGTCCTGTGACATCAGCAAAAGATGTCATCTAGGAAGGCAGTATGTAGAGGAAGATGAAACACCTACTTAGATTTAAGATATGCGCTAATTCTATCAAAGTGGGTTTTTTAAATACGTATTATATAGTAAAATGTATTTCTAATGATTCTGAGGAATGGCATCTCTTCCCTATATTCTTACTGGAAGGAATTGAAATAGACAAAATGAATGTGTGTCCAAGATTGACTTATATCTTTATTCTGTTTCCTTTCAAATTGTCTCCCATGCTCTTCCCCCTTCCGTCTCCCCCCCCCCCCAAATAAATAGACTTATTATGTAATTTAGATGGATAAGAAACAGGTTCCTTTTACACAATACTCTTCAGAAAGTTTGGACAACTAAAGGTAACAGATTCCCAGTATTGTATCTATTTTATGGCTATATTATCTGGCATTCCAATTTCATCCATTGTAAGGTTGTTCCCATCTAGGGCATCTCAGCTTGGTTTGAAACTTTAAAAAAAAGCATAGCTATTATCTTTAGTTCCCCCCTTTCCCTATATTTCAGGATACTAGCCACATCCATAGCCACTCTTTGCATCTACATGAAACATTGGATTTCATACTTTATGGGATAACCCACACATCAGTATCAAGGATAACTCCATGCTTAATTCAATTTGTATAGAAATGGGGTTAACAAAAATTAAATCTATAATGATAGAAGTGCATCCTTTGATTATATGTTTAATAAATAATATCTAATTCCCTCTTGCAGTTACTTCTTTCTATTGTGCTCAAGGATTAATGCAAGGATTTTGCTTTTACTATGTAAGGATTCATGGAAGGTTTGTGGACAACTGGTCTATTTTAATTCTCTCTCCTCTAGAAGAACGTATTAAGAGATATGAAAATAAAAGTCAGTTTGTAGGAATTACTTATAGGGGGCTTTACATTTTGCTCCCAAACTTAGTCTCAAAGAGAAACAGGTGAACAATTTTAGCCTTACTAACTCAACAGAAAACTGGGAGGATATATGTCTTAACGTGAAAGATAATTCAAGTTTTTATTCCCAGGATTCTTCCAGAACAAGATATTAAATAGGTACTACTGTATTACAGAGCATTGGTTGATGGCTAAATTGGCAATATTCAATGGCTGTTAGAGGTGCAAAGAGCCACATGCCAACTTTTTTGTACATGCTCGATTACCTGTCAAAAATTTATGTGTTCTGTAATACTACATACAATACTCTCTCAAATTGTAAATGTCAGTATTTTCCCATGATGTAATATTTTACAATTTTATAAATTATATAAATTATTATATATGTAATATTTTATAAATAATGTGATATTGCACCAACATCCATTAGTAAAAAAGACAAGCTTTCGAGCTAGCACAGAGCCCTGAAGAACAGCTCTATGGAAGCTTGACAGCTTGTCTCTCCCACAATAAGAAGTTGGTCCAATAAAAGATATTACCTTACCCAGCTTGTTTCCCTAATACCCTGGGACCAATACAGCTATAAGAACACTAAATACAATTATTTCCCCTGCCTCAAGCTTGTGTGTTTTAAGGGTGGTATATACATTGGAATGATGAGTTAGCTTTCAGAAATGCTTTACAGTAAGTATGTTAATGGCCAAAAGAGCTATTTTGAGAAAATGGAAATCTACACTTTCCCACTTATACACAGACTGGCTGAGTGAGCTCTCTACTACTGCATTAATGGAGGGGAAAAAATGACTGTTTAATAGAAATATGTTGAAAAATATGAGGATGTCACACATGAAACTATTGACTATCTTTGCAGTTTAATATGAATTAGTCTCTAGTACTTGTAAATTATGTTCTAACTTATTTACCCTTTTAGTCATTTCAGTAATTAATGCCCTGTATAACCTTTACGGGTTCAGAATTTTTCCCTGGTTTATTCAAATAATAAATCCTGAACTTTATTATTTATATGATATTGTAACTATGTGAATGTATTTATATATGTTTTATTTCATTGTATGCTTACATTTTATAAAAGTAAAATTATGAAGATTAAAACAAAACTTTAACATTTTCAAAAGCCTTTTGTATTTTTATCAATATGTGTAATAAGTTTTAATTTAGACTTTCTGCTCTCCCTTAGGTAGTTAATACCTCTCAGTTATTCTAGAATAGGTGAAATATTAACTTAATAACTCAAAAATGTTGTATTTTGACTCCAAACTAATTTAAACAAATAGCCAAAAAATACACCAAAATATAATATCTCCTGACATGGAACTCTTGACAAAATTTGCATTGATATATAGTATCTTTATTAATTCTTTGTTATTGAAAATCAAGTAGTCTGCAATATCTAAAAATATATTTTGAGCCAAGGGAAACAAACAAAAAATTCTAACTTTCAGATAATGATTGAAAAACTGCATGTTTATACTAAAAATAAAATAAAATAAAATGTAATAGGAAGTCCCTGTGGAACCCCATTTTAAACCTTAATGGTTTATCTTGATAAACATAATCTACATTCTTATTCTTAGATTAGCACATAGGTGTATCAAATAGGTGTGTCACAGGAATAATTATCATATTAAAAATTCAAATGCAGTATGTGGACCCCTTATTTAGTCATCCACATTAAAAAATTTACTCAGCCTTCCCTATGGTCAACCTTACTCATTTGAATCATATAAATGACTAGATAATGAAATGTATAGTCTCATTCTGACAAAATTTCTGTTTAAGTTAATTATTCTCTTTTACTTGCTGCCTATTGTGTTATATAGTATTCTATGAATAACATTAGTTCTTTGTTCCTTTTGTGTTTTAAATTTAATTTAAATTACATTTTAGAATTAGTGCTTGTGTAACACATACTCACCAAAGGATCACTTATATAATGTCCGCCATCTTAGTAGACAAACTGGGAATTGGATCAGGAAAACTCCAGAGCTAAAAACATGAGGTACTGTGGCTGCAGAGAGGGACTTATAATACTAGGGTGTTATACTTGCATTAAAGAGACACATCTCTGTTATGAAAACCAGGTTCAAAGGTTCAATGATTTCAGTAACATAGTAAGTATACTACAACTGACATTATTGTTGCTAATTCTTGATAGCAATAAAAACTGATGAAAATAATTCTTGGCATTGTTTAAGACAGCACTGAATATAAGGGTCAAATTCTGCTCTCAATGGCTGCGTCTATACTGGTAAATTAAGTCGACTTAAACTTACCCTGCGTCTACACTACATTTTCCTTAAGTCGACTTAAGCAGCTTGCTTAAATCGGCTTAAGGAAAATAAAGTCGACTTAATTAAAATTAAGTCGACTTTATAACATCACCTTTCTATTAGACCTAAGGCTTAAGTCGACTCCCTAGAGTCGACTTAAGCCAGTGTAGATGTGGGGTAGCCCTAAGTCGACTTAGGGCTACCCTAGGGCTACACCAATGCCCTCCCTGCCAGGGGGGGCACAGGGGGAGCCTGAAATGCCCCCCCCACAGGGCAGGGCAGAGCCCCTGTCCCCCTTTGCCCCATTGTACCTATGTACAATGGGGCAAAGACTGAGCCCCCTGACATTGGGCAAGGGGTGCCCCCCTGTCCCCAGGGTCCTCCCCTTGGTCCCCCTAAGCCCCTAGAAGTCGACCTAGGCGTCCAGTGTGGACACTCTAGGTCGACTTTCTAAGTTCCCCTTTAAGTCGACTTTAGTTTTAAGTGTAGACGCACTAAGTCGACTTAAATTAACAAGTGTAGTCATAGCCAATGAAATTGGTGTAACTCCAGTGAAATTATTCAAGATTTAGAAAGTGAAGCTAAGAACTTTTCTACATAAATATTTATTTCATATCCTGTTGGGATGTGAATTTATCCCATAATAGCCTGCTGCAGATTAACTATCCTGGTGGACTACTCTGATACACATTTACAGTTTGTTAATATGCTTTGATCTAGTACTGTTTTAAAGGACACTTAGTCCTTGGCAGCTATTGTGGAATAGATTTACTCCCAGGTAGCCAGATGGCTATAACAACCCACTTCTGGTGCAGCAAAGATGCCTTAATGCATGTGTCTTAGAAATGTAGCTTTCTTCATACAAAATTCTGTATGGGTTGCTGGACATCCCAGGTTTGCATGATGATGTGTTCTTGTTGCCCTGTACCAGAAGTACTGGTATACATAAAAGACATTAATAGCTGTATTAAGGAGTGCGTCTACACTTGTAAATTAAGTCTATTTAAGCAGGCTTAAGTTGACTTAATTTACTCTGTGTCTACACTTGAGTTTCCTTAATTTGTCTTAAACAGTTCCTTAAGTTGAATAAAGTAACAGTTAGTTTGAATTAGTAAAACCTCATTTTACTTTGAACTAACCCTTATTTCGAACTAGTTAGTCTGAATTAAGTCAATGTGGCCATATTAGTTCGAACTAACTGGCACATTGACCTTAATGCAACTGCCTAATTCGAACTAAGGACGTGCCATGCATGGCACTTGCTTAGCTCAAACTAGCATTCTAGTGAAGCCATGCTAGTTCGAATTAACTAATTCAAATTAACTTTGGTAAGTGTAGACATAGCCAAGTATACTCAGCAGTGTCAAACAGTGTTTCTGTCATGTTTCTGTCAAACAGCTTTCCCCTTCTTCCCAGCCAGATCTCCCCAGTTATGGCTCGCCCCTTCTCCCTAACCCGATCTCCCCAGCCGCAGCTTTCCCCAGCCCGGTGGCTGCAGCTCTTTTTCTTCTCTCCAGCCCTACCCATAGTAAATTAATAAAACTACAATATTTCATTTTAACATTTTTATTAAAGGTCAAACGAAAAGACAACATTTATACGTTTCTATTGACTTAAGGTACTTAGGCTTGCTGATGTTACCAGTGCCAAAAACTGTTACCCATGAGGCACAATGCCTCACAAATTGGCACTCAACAAGTACAATATCTTGCTCAGCTGCATCATGAGCTTGGAGGGAACATTGGCCCCCTCCCAGAGTTCCTGGCCACTGCTCTGTCGACCTATCATCAGCCAGTGTGGATGCAGGCAATTGACTGGAGTTTTCAGTGTGGATGCTCTAAGACGACTTATCAAGGTCGACTTTAAGTCGACGTAAAGTCGACCTTGTTAAGTCAGCTTAACAGAGACTCCTTTGTGTTTGGTGGCATTTGACTATTTTTTCTTTATGCAGGAGGATTTTATCCATACTTGAAGGGTTCTGTGAACCTCTCATTTTAGGCTTTAGTTAGCTCCATGAACAAGAAAATGAAGATCAAATTATCCACAGTATGAAACTGTCATCATAATATTTTAATGGATGCATTCATTTTTCTCAGATGATTTCACAGCTCATTATTGACAAAGACTATTTCAATTAGTGAATCATTTTGTCTCATGTTCTTGGAGCAAAAGAGCTGAAAATTTTCTTTAATAAAAAGGTATCATGTCAATAATGCTTCTGTAGGTGAGATCTTGCTGTTCTAGGTACAGGATTTATCTAGGACCTCAGGGCATCAAAAACTGATGATGAGAACTGTTACCAACTTTGCCCACAAACTCAGAGTATGCTCATTGATTGGGGTATTGGGGTTACTTCCTTGAGGGGGTGGAGTGGGGAAGGTTGCAATTAAATTAGTGTACTGCTTGTGTCACTTGTGTTTCTATATGGAGCTCACTTTTCCCTTCTGCAAGTTCTCTCCCAAAAGAGCCACCCTTGCAGGATCTCAGTTTCCCAGGGTTAGGTCCTTCCAGTCTGAGATTCAAATAACCACCCACATGTACTCATTCATCAATTAACAAGGTGCATCTGAGCGGTGCATCAGCTGATCAGCAATGCATCAGCGGTGCACTCTCAGCTGACCCCTTATACGTCCCTGAACTCAGTAGCCTGGGTCACACAACACTTTTCAGCTGCTACCCTTATATGCTTCTGGAGTCAATCAGACTGGCATCCCCACTATTACTTTACAATTATTCTAGTAGTAACCCCATTAATTAGCAGACCTTACAGGATTTTGGGCATCACAGGGATCTTTGGCTAGGTAAAAGAAGCGTTGCTGCAGAGCAATATAGAGAAGCCAAGAACACAAAGGAGAGGGATTGAAGTTTTTAAAAGAGTTTGGCAACTGGCTTGATTACATAAGTCATTTAATTGGTAAGTACCTAAAACTAAAAATAATAATAATAATTACAAAAGGAGAGAAAAATACCTAAACAGTTACAGCATTAATAAACATACAAGGAAAGAAAAACACTCAATTACAATATTACCTAGACTCTATTGTATTAGGCCTAGGGAGAGAGTTATATTTGAACAAAGAGAAAGAAAGAGAATGTGTGTGGGGGGGGGGGGGGGGGGTGGTGGGGAGGGGGGGGGGAGTCTCTCTGTGTAGCAGAAAGGTTTCCAGGAAACAGGCTGTGCAGCTCATGGTCAGAATGCTGGATGGAGACAGGCAGGATGGAGACAGGCAGATGTCTCACCATCATCATTAAGGAAAAGGTGAAGTCCCAGTGGAGATGATGCAGCTTTTAGATCCAGGCATTGGGACTTTCTTCTTGAATTTGAGTAGGGTTTTTTTTATAGGAAACCCTAGAGTTGTTTTGGGGTAAATAATGACTTGTCTAAGTGGACAATACACATTCTTGGCTGGGGTGGTAATGGTTCAGGGAAACTCACAATACAGTCAGGCAGATTCAATATTTTGGGTATCAATTAGCATGTCTATCACTTGGGTATCAATTAGCATGTCTATCACTGGTAACTGCTGAGCTTGTTAGCTTCCGTTCAAGATCCTCCATCATGCACTGCTTTCCTGCTTCTTCCATCCCAGAGTTCAGTGTGGTTCCTGCTTTGGATCTTGGTTCTCCATACTTGATGCAAATGAAGCCCCATTCAGTGTACTTATGGCTTTTGGGTGTGGGTGGATAAAGGATGTCTCCCATTGCCTTTTCATTGTTTTTGGTTTCCTGTTCAACCAGAGGTGAATGGGGGTGGGGGTAGTGATGTGGCTGGGGATGAGTCAGAGAGGCTAGATGCTATACCCTGATTCCCCAAGAATACAGAGCTAACAAGTAACAGGACTTTCTAGAAGTCTGACATCCTTTATATGCATGTTTCAATAAAACAAATTATATTCATATTCACAAATGACTTAACATGAGGTGCCACCTTTTTTTTCACCTCTGCCAACTTAACTGCCTTTTCATGATTCCAGCTTGTTATAGTCATTACTCTAATAAGAAGTGGGACATTTGATTCCATTTAAATTAAGAATTGCCTAATCCACACATCTTCTATTAACCTCCTTTTTCATACTTCTATTTCCTCCTCCTGTTGTCTTAGTGATACAAATCTCCTAAGGGCTTTCATGGTGGAAGTTTAAGATTCCCTTATTACAGTCAGGCAGGGTTCATGCCAGCAAACTACAGGAAGCATTATTGTTCCATAGTGACACAGTAAGGGAAATGCCATGGAACCTTCTCCATTATCATTCTCTCCTCATGTTTTCTTTTACTTTTTTAAACTGCATTTTACGTATTATCTAAGTACAGAGAACATTAAACTTTATTATATTTTAAACAATTTCAACTAATTTTCCTAGCTAAAAAGCAGTCAAAACACCATTTACAGTACAGCAAAATAGAAAAGAAGGCTGGATATCCAATACATTTGCACATAATCTGCTGAATTATGACTGTTTATTGAATTGAAGATATTATAGCTATTCATGAAAAAACAGATGCCTCTATCATTTGTCAATAATTTCCAAGGACATATTACATTTGTTGTATCTCTGAATTGCACTCTATTATTCATTATACAATGATGCAAGCTAAAAGCATCTTGGAAGACAAACTTTTATATATCTTGGAAAACAAGTTTTATATAAAAATGTAGGTGATAATTGCTCTATTACTTGGGGTCCCTCTCTTTGCTTTGAAGCAGTGGATTGGCCAGAATCTTTCTTTAACTGAATCTCAGCAGAAGAGCCAAGGAACATATAGCTATAGAATAAAAAAATAAGACTACATTGTGACCCTTTAGATCCTCACATCTCACTCTTACCCTGCCTCCAGGAGCAGAAGGAGGGCTTTATGCAAAGTTGGGACTTCACAAACTGAAGTTAAGGGATGGGGGCCTCAAGTGGGATGCCTGTATGGTGAAGAGATATACATATCCTGCAGAGATTGCTTGGCAAAAGTAATACTTTTCCTCCAGAATCCCCTACATGGTAAGGATCCACTTAAAATAAATTCTTGGTGCAATCAAGGACAAGCTATCTGTGGAAGGGTGTCCACCACTCATCTAAGGAACAGAGGCTATGTTTACACTTGTTAATTTAAGTCAACTTTAAGTCAACTTTGTTAAGTCCACTTAGCATGACTACACTTACATTTTAAGTCGACTTTGGGGGGAACTACAAAGTCAACCTAGAGCATCCACACTGAACACCTAGGTCAACTTGTAGGGGCTAGATGGACCTGGGACTGGTCCACGGTAGCAGGGGGGCACCCCTTGCCAAGTGCCAGGGGACTCAGCCTTTGCCTCATTGTACCTGGGTACAATAGGGCAAAGGGGGACAGGGACCCTGGCAGGGCATAGAGGCTGGGTGGGCAGGGCTCTGCCCTGCCCTGTGAGGGGGTACACCAGGCTCTCCCTGTGCCAGACAACCTGGCAGGGAGGGCAGTGGGGAAGTCCTAGAGAGCCCTAAGTCGATTTAGAGTTGACTTAGGGCTACTCCACATCTAAACTGGCTTAAGTTGACTTTCTAAAGTCGACTTAAGCCAAAAGTCGACTTAAAATTAGATTTTATAAAGTCGACTTAACTTTTCCTTAAGTCAAGCAGCTGCTTAAGTTGACTTAAGGAAAGTGTAGTGTAGACGCAAAGTAAATTAAGTCAATTTAAGCAAGCTTAAGTCGACTTAATTTACAAGTGTAGATGCACCCAGAGTGTCTCCAGAGCCTGTGTATAAAGAAAGGGCCTCTATGAGGATGGCTTTAGTCTTCAGCAAATCCCCCCAGAGCTGGAGAATCTGAGAGCCGTGGTAGGAGGTACTGATGTTTTCTGTGAATGCCCTCTGTTTTCACAAAAACACAGGGAGCTGATGATCCTCAGCGTTTTTCAGAAATCAGTTCAGAAGCAGTGCTGAAACTATAGTTGATATATACATGTATTTTAGGAAAATGAGAAAACAAAAATAAAATAAAATCTTTAGCCTTAGAATGTAATTTTAGCACAGACAGCATTTTTTTTTTGGTGAGAAAAATGTGTTTTAATTATCTCCCTAGGTAAGTCAGAGAAAGATTACAATAATATGAAGACAGATACTGGTTTCTTATGAAGCGGGTCTTTTTGGTAATATTTTCATTTGGGTGGGTAGACATTATACAGGGCATCAAATCAATATTCACACAGCTGTTTTACCTAATCACTCCTGTGAAGAATTTAATACTTTGCAACTTACTGTCATTACTGCAACTTATGTTATCAAAGTAATGCCTTGCAGAGTGTATTTACAACAATATTTTAATAGTACAAATGGAGTCAGAATAAAACAGCTACTTCATATAAGTTGTCTGTCATCTGTGACATCAAATACTATACATGAAAACCACATCCACTCCTCTTCCTTATTATTAACTGTACAGTCCAAGGGGGAAAAAAATTAAGGGTGAAATCCTGAACCTGTTGAAATCAGTGGGGTTTTGATATTGAGTTCAAAGGGGTCATGATTTCCCCCAAAGCCTAAAATTTTCACAGGAAACACTTCAGTGATTGAGTAATACATTGATGATGGAAAAGAATGATCATGGATATGTTTATTTTGCTCTTTTCATCCAATCCTTTTGGGTCTGATGCACATCATTCAGTAAATTATATTTCTGAAAAGGAAACATATCTGTTATCCATCTAAAGTTTGCTAGCTAAATCTCTCCTTTCATAGTCTCTCTCTCTCTCTCTCTCTCTCTCTCTCTCTCTCTCTTTTCATCATAGATATAATGGGTGACTTTTTTAGCTTCTTTTAAGGAATAGTTGCCATGGTAGTTATTGAATGCTGCATTGATAGAAAAACTGCACACACCTTAGATATGTTCATTATGTCTAACTCTTACATTTTGGTGTGTGTACATAATTCATAGAAATGTAGTTTATATGCCTATGTTTCCCTTGTTTTGTGCTTTTCTGTTTCATTATTAAATACAAACAACAAAAAATGCTCAAAGAATAAAACACCAATGATAACTGAAAAATACACAGGGCATTCAAATTATTTACTGAGATTCATATTTTTTTTCTAACAAAGTATTATCATTTAATGGCAAGGGTCTCAGTAGAATCACTTTTAAAGGAGATTAGACATAGCCAGCATGTGGCTAGTTTTAGAGATTGCAGAAAAACTTTCCTAAGTGGTGACACTTTTACCACTAAAACTAGAATGATATTCACAATATGCTCCCCCAACTTTAATTTATATAACCTCAAAACAAAAAACAAAAAACCCCAGGGATTTTTCTATTGACAATCTATTTTCATGGAAGATACTAGGGTGCCATACAATACCCTAAGATTAGAAGGTTAGGTTCATAAAGGTAGGTAAATAGATATATATTTCTTCAGAACTAATACTTGTTAGGAAACTATGACACTTATTTGCCCTTCTTCTAAACCCTCATGATGTGGACACTGCAAAATGGAATAAAAAGGAAAAAGAAATAAGAAATAAATGAGTTTTCAATACTTCTTATGTAATATTAGAGGCTAATTATTCTTTCTCACCTGTTTAAATTAATCTGTATTTTCCTTGCATGCCAATGGTTTTGGATTTTGCCATTTATGCAACAATAATCCCTTCATAGATAGTATTGCTAATGGCATCTACTTCATGGTTCAACACACTATATGAATGAAATCATGCAAAAGTAACCTTCTGGAGTAAAGTATTAAACTTACTACAAGTCTCTCCATTGTTTGCAGCATTTGTGTCCAGATTGACTGCATTTAGAGGTATGAGTATAGGAAATGGAAAACAACAGAATTATCTGCTTAGTGCATCCTATACTGATTGTCCTTCAACAGCCATGTTTGAATAGGCTGTGTGAAGTTGGATGAAATATTATAAAACTCGATTAAACAGAATTTAAACTCTCTATCTGTACCTTATAGAGTTTGCAGAATTATATCCCACTGTTAGTGAACTATAATATTTTAAACCCTTTCATCACTGAATTTGAATTTCAAAATGGAATTCAGATTTCCTCAATAAAAATGTAATATAGAAAAATAGTAATAACAGAATGTAATCCAATACAGAAGAAACCTGTACAGTCAGACATCCATTTTAATGTCTGATACAGCCTCTCTGCTTCTGATAGTGCCAATTCAAACAGCGATGGTAAGGTGTAATCCTTCCTACTTAAGAAAGAAAGAAAGAAAGAAAGAAAGAAAGAAAGAAAGAAAGAAAAAGATTTTTTAAGCCATTTGTATATAGTATATCTGCATTTTGGCTGCATCTACACTGGTAAATTAAGTCGACTTAAGCTTGCTTAAGTCGACTTAATTTACCCTGCGTCTACACTACAGTTTCCTTACGTTGACTTAAGCAAGCGGCTGAAGTCGACTTAATGAAAATAAAGTCGACTTAATGAAAATTAAGTCGACTTTATAAAACCACCTCCCTAGTAGAGCTAAGGCTTAAGTCCACTCCCTAGAGTCGAGTTAAGCCCGTGTAGACATGGGGTAGCCCTAAGTCAACTTAGGGCTACCCCAGGGCTACACCAATGCCCTCCCTGCCAGGGGGGCACAGGGGGAGCCTGGCATGCCCCCCCACCTGGGAGGGCAGAGCCCTGCCCACCCTGCCCCTATGCCCTGCCAGGGTCCCTGTCCCCCTTTGCCCCATTGTACCTAGGTACAATGGGGCAAAGCCTGACCCCCCTGGCATTGGGCAAGGCGTGCCCCCCGCCCCTGTGAACCTCCCCTAGATCCCCCTAAGCCCCTAGAAGTCAACCTAAGCATCCAGTGTGGACACTCTAGATCAACTTTTTAAGTTCCCCTTTAAGTTGACTTTATTTTTAAGTGGAGACACACTAAGTCGACTTAAATTACCAAGTGTAGACATAGCCTTTGAGCCTTATCCAAAGCCCATTCAAATCTGTGGAAGTCTTTCTATAGTTTTCAGTGTGGACTTTGGATCAGACCTGTGTTAACCAACTCTTGAAATCATAGATATAAATTTTAACTCTGTATCAAAGATTTAGGTCACAAATTTAACACTGCCATTGAGTGCTTTCAAACACCTTTGCTGGATTTAATATGTCTGTAAGTTAGTTTTAGATTATATAGTAGTCAGTAGTGGTTGGAGATTCCCACTGATTTCCTCTGTGGAACAAGTCCTATCTTAATGTCAATAATTGATTTCTTATGATTTTATTTAATCTGGTAGCCAGAATCTTAGAAGACAGGTAGCCAGAATCTTAGAAGACAGCTTGTGATTAGCATGGAACCTTTATGGTGTAATTGCTACTTTGATTAGGATTTTTCCAAGTAAGGAAGATTACATCTTTTTTCAACATATGATATCTGGTAAAGTCAGACCATGCTCCTTTTCCTTCCACGTGTGCATGTCTCCTCACTTGGGTGAAAGGCAGGTCTGGATTTCTTTTATTGCACTTCCCCTTCCCATTGTCAGACTCTGCAGACCAGACTTGTGTACACACTAGAAAAAGGGGACAAAGACTGGAGATGTAGTATGAAAGGGGAAGGAATGCAGAGGGACTTGAGAAACGTACCAGGAAAGGTTAGTACACCTCCAGACTATATTAGTTTTTCTGCATGTCTCTCCTTCCTCCTCCCACAATCAAGATCATCGGGGTCCCAGAGAGATGCTGTGGCTCCAGAAATCTGGGGAGCACCATGGGTCAGAGAAAGTAGGGGCATAAGGTCTTCATGGATTCCCAATAACTTGTCAGGTTCTGTGTGGGAGAACAAACCTTTCCTTGTAAAAAGTCCTCTCCCTCAGACTTTAATGAGGAAAGCCTCATTTCAGAAAGGAAAACCTGGCCCCATTCTTTTCTTTTCTTTTCTTTTCTTTTCTTTTCTTTTCTTTTCTTTAAACACAGTAATAAAAAATGGAACCAGAATTCTCTTCCATGATTTATAGTGTCCCTAGTAAGCCATTAGATTCTGGAGATCTACTTTTCCATTGACTTCAGGGTGCTTGGAATAATAATAATAATAATAATAATAATAATAATAATAATAAATTTGTATTAAGTGTTGTACAGCCCCCAAGCCTTAGTCCTGCAGCAGAATCCCACTATGAAGTTGTTAAAACTTCCTGTGGTAAAATACCCACATCCACTTCCTTTTATTATTAAACTCATAGGCTATGTCTACACTACAAAAAGTTAGGTCAACTTTGTTAAGTCGACCAAATAAGGTCGACTTTAAGTCGACCTTATTAGGTCGACTTAACAAAGTAGTTTCCCTGAACAGGGACTTAGTAAGTCGACCTAACTGCCCTTAGGTTGACCTAATAAAGTGGACTTAAGCATCCACACTGTGCTTAGGTCGACCTAAGTAGTCAACTTAAGGGTTAAGTCGACCTAACCGGCCGTTCTTAAGAAGTCGACCTAAGCTTTCATTAAGTTGACTTAAGGAATTTCTTAAGTCAACTTAATAAAAGCCTGGTGTGGACAGGGACTAAGTTAGGTCGACTTAAGTCTCCTTAAGTCGACTTAACTTGCAAGTGAAGACATAGCCATAGACTTCAATGCCAAAAGGCAGCATCATGGTCCATTCTGACCTCCTGCACATTGCAGGCCACAGAACCTCAAACAGCTTTAATAGACTCATAAGATCTGGGGCTACGTCTACCCTGCAAATTAAGTCGATTTAAGGAGGCTTAAGTCGACTTAAATTAAGCCACATCCACACCGGACTTAACTTAAGTCGACTTGTAGGCTTCCTTAAGTCGACTTAATAACTATCAGTTTTTAAGTCAACTGATCTCTTAAGTCAAATCATTTAGTCGACTTAAATCTGGTGACTTAGTGGCCTCCAGACCTTTCTCTCAGCATTCCTGGCACAAGGAAGGAAGGAAGGAAGGAAGGAAGGAAGGGCCTGCCCTGGGCATCACTGACCTGGCCAGGACTGCCACAGCAGCCATGTCAGAGGGCAGCCAGCGCCACAAGAGAGCCCCATCCTGGACCCACTAGGAGATCCTGGATCTCCTGCAGATCTGGGGAGATGAGCCAGTACACTCCCAGCTGCAAGGGAGTCACCGAAATCAGATGTGTATGTGTCCATCTCCAGGGCCCTGGTGGAGAAGGGGCACACCCGGGACATCCAGAAAGTCTGGGTAAAAATAAAGGACCTCCACCAGGGCTACCAGAAGGCCTGGGAAGCAAGACTCTGGATGGGGGCAGCCCCCACCACCAGCTGTCAGTACTACTGGCAGCTGGATGCATTCTTGGGGCAGGAGGGCAGAGGCATGCCAGCTCATACCATTGACTCCTACCAAGCCCCCTTCCCTCGATGATGACCAGGAGGAGGGCTCAATGGATGAGAATGTGGTACTGGAGGAGGAAGAGACCAGCACCCAGCCGCAGGGCACCCCACCAGCCCTGGATCCTGATGCCAGCCAGGAGCTGATCCCTGCTCTGACAGTGGAGCCAGTCCCAGAGGAGTAGGAGCAGCTTCCCCCCACTCAGGATGCCCCGGGTGAGGGGAAAGAGCTCCAGACTCCCGCTACACCGGCTGGTGAGTGTTCACTCCCTCTCTCCCTGTGGGTAGGGCTGGGCATGCTTGTGGGACAAGGATTTCAGGGGTGGCATGGCCCAGGGACAGGCAGGGTTGGTGGGGGCAGTGGACCACCCACAGGGACAGGGGGCCCTGTGGTGGGTGAGTGCTGGAGCCGAGTGGGGCAGTTGTGTGTCAGGTGGTGGAGTGGGGGGACTGTAGGCAGGAATGCGAAGGCAGGACAGCATGTGACCGACACCTTGGCACGTGGCCTCAGGAGAGACCCCCGGGGCAGGAATGCCTGCAGCTCACCACCATGGACACCACACCCGACCCCGGCAGCAGAGCATGGCAGCATGTGCCAAAGGGTCCCTGTCCCAAAGGACAAGGAGTGGGAAGCAGGAGGATGGGCAGGGGACAGCAGCTGCTGTCAGGCTGCACACCGCACCAGCTAATGGGAGGAACTCTCTTCTTTGCTTCTCTCCAGCAGTCCCTGGCAGGAGAAGGAGGAGGGCACATCACTCCAGGGATGAACACCTTGGGGACCTGGTGTGCATCACAGAGGAGTCAGAGGAACACCTGATGGCCTGGAGGGAGCAGGTGGATGCCCACCAGAGGGCTGGCCGGGGGCTGCTCCAGCGCCTGGTTGACCTTGTGGAGTGGCAGACCATAGCCCTCGAGGAGCAGATGGCATGTCTACAGCAGCTGGTCGGGCTCCAGAACCCTCGGCCTGCTGAGGGTGCCTCTGCCCAGGATCCCAGCATCCCTCGACTCCAGTGGCCCAGGACCTGCCTTCCCCGGTCACTAGCCCTGGCCCTCCATCCCAAACCCCCACACTCCCCCCCAAAGCCCGTAGCTCCCACCCTAAGCCCCTGCAGCGCCACCCCAAACCCCTGCACTCCGCCTAAATCCCCACACTCTCCCCAAAATGCCAAAGCCTGCAGCTCCCATCTCCTCCCCCCCTCATCTCCCACCTCCCCAGTTCCCCCTTTCAATAAAAACCCTGTAAACTGTTCTATCGTGTCTTTTGCTTTTTATTGGTTTGGGGACGGGGGAAGGGGGAGACATGTGAGGGGGTGGGGAGTGCAGGCATGGGCGGATGGAGGAGGTGATGGTTCCTGATGGGAGGGCCACCCCTCAGCGATCCTGATTGATGAAGTGGGCCTTCAGTGCCTCGCTGATGATGACTGCTCTCTGCTGGGCCCGCTGCGTCTGGGGCATGGCGTCCGGCTGTTCGTAGGCAGCTGCAAAGTGTTCGACCTCGGCCTCCCAGTTGACAGGGACCCTTTCCCCCCGCAACTCACAGAGGTTGTGGAGGACGCAGCAGGCACCGACGACCTCATAGACTCACAGACTTTAAGGTCAGAAGGGACCAGTACGATCATCTAGTCTGACTTCCTGCAAAATGCAGGCCTCAGACATCACCCACCCACTCCAGCAATAGGCCACCAACCTATGAATGAGTTATTTACCTCCTTAAATCATGATTTAAGGACTTTAAGTTACAGAGAATTCACCAGTAGGTGAGCCATGCCCTGTGCTACAGAGGAAGGTGAAAAAACCCCAGAGCCCAGGCCGATCAGCCATGGGGGAAAATTCCTTCCCGACCCCAAATACGGCGATCAGTTAAACCTGAGCATGTGGGCAAGTCTCAACAGCCAGTTACCCAAGAAACAATTCTCTGTAATAACTCAGAACCCACCCCATGTACTCTCCCCTCTTAGGCCACTTGTATATCCACCACACGTAGCCAAAGATCTGTCAATTTCCAAAATAGGCTATCTGATCATACCATACCCTCCATAAATTTATCAAGCACAGTTTTGAAAGCAGTTATGGTTTTTGCCCACAAAACTCCCCTTGGAAAGCTATTCTAGAACTTTACTCCTCTAATGTTTAGAAACTTGTGTCTAATTTCAAGCCTAAATTTCTTGATGGACAGTTTATAACCATTTGTTCTGGTGTCCACATTGGTGCTGTACTCAAATAATTCCTCTCCCTCCCTGATCTTAATCCATCTGATATATTTATAGAGAGCAATCATATACCCCCTCAACCTTCTTTTGGTTAGGCTAAACAAGCGAAGCTTCTTGAGTCTCCACTCATAGGGCAGGTTTTCCACTCCACAGACCATCCTTGTAGCCCTTCTCTACACCTGTTCCAATTTGAATTCATCCTTTTTAAACATGGGGGACCAGAACTGCACACAATATTCCAGATGGGGTCTCATCAGTGCCTTGTACAGAGGCACTAACACCTCCTTGTCTCTACCTCTGGGATGTTCCTCTTGCTGAGGTGAAGGTGGGTCAGGAGGGCCTTCCAAAGGGCTTTGAGATGGCTGAAGGCTTGCTTGATGACCAGGCGGGACCTGCTGAGGTCGCAGTTGAATATCTCCCTTCTGGAATCTATGTTGGCTGTGTATGGCTTTATCAGCCATGGCAGCAAGGGATAGGCGGCATCCCGCAGGATCAGGAGGGGGCACCTGCATGTCCCCGAGGGTGATGGTGTGCTTGGGGAAGAAGGTTCCCGCCTGCATGTGCCGGTACAGGTCAGAGTTCCTGAGGACTAAGGCATCGTGTGCCTTCCCTGGCCAGCCGACGTAGATGTCCTGAAAGATCCTTCTGTGGTCTACGAGGGCCTTCAGGACCACAGAGTAGTACCCCTTTTGGTTCTTGTAATGGTTGGCTCTGTGTTCCGGGGCTTGGATGAGGATGTGTGACCTGTCCGTGATGCCCCCTCAATTGCGGAAGCTAAGTCCTGCAAGGCAGTCGAGGGTGTCTTGTAGGTTGCCCAGGGTGACGAGGCGAGCTAGCAGGATCCTGTTGATGGCTCTGCTCACCTGCAGTAGGGCAGCCCCTACGGTGGCCTTGCTGATGCCAAATTGGTGGGCTATAGAAAGGTAGGAGTCCAGGGTTGTCATCTTCCAGACTGCAACGGCCACTCGATTGTCCACAGGCAGGGCAGGTCGGAATCGGGTGTCCTGGAGCTGCAGAAGTGGGGTGAGCTCACGGACCAGATGGAAAAAGTCCTCTTGCTCATCTGAAAGTTCTGCAGCCACTGTGCATCGTCCCAGATGGTGAGGACGACGCAGTCTAACCAATCACTGCTGGCTTCCCATGCCCAGAAGTGATGGGGCATGGAGGGCATCGTCAGCACAGCAGCTCACAGGACCAGCATGGTGGTGAGCATGCTGTTGTCTGCCCCTGCACTGTTGGGGTCCCCAAGAAGCATGATCCAGGTGGAGAGCACGCTGGGCAACGCATAGCCAGTGCAGAGCACCCACCTGGCAACTCACAGGAACTGACTGCGGTCCATGACCTGTTCAGCCTCCTTGTTGCCAGGCACAATGGGGAAGGCGCTGAGCTCACTTTCTATTTTATGGGAGTGGCCGGGGGAGGGGGAGAACTTCTCTGGTGCCACAAGCCACCCCTCCTGGGTCGCCCCAGCAACTGCTAGTGTGGCCATTTGAAGTCTACTTCAGTTTCTGGTGTGGACACTCTAAGTCGACTTAGCATTTCTAGTGTAGACATAGCCTGGCTGAGTTACTGAGGTCCTCAAATCATGATTTAAAGACTTAAAATTACAGATAATCTACCATTCTACTAATTTAAAACTGTTCCATGTTGCAAAGGAAAGAGAAACACACTCAGGGTCTCTGCCAATTTTATCGGGGGGAGGAAGAATCCTTCCTAACACCAGATATGGTAGTCGCTGAACTTATAAGTCCCTGAACTTATTCTGATAATCCTGATATCCGACTCTCATGATGGAGATTTTTACAGAAGAAAACAAACCCTTATTTATTTTATTATGTTTAATTGAGTGTAAGTCATTTCCTCCTGAGTAATGGATAGAGTTAGTCTTGATATTCCCTGTTTTCTTTAGTTGCCATGTCAAAAGCTGACCTGCCTTATTTCCACAATAATAATTATTCAATGTCAGTCTGAATAATGCTTAATCAGCCTTATTGGACTGTAAGGTACATGATTTAATTAATATTTTAACCTGTTTAATCATTTTAAATCAACCTGAGTAAAACTTTTACAGCAGCCTTAGGCATGGATAAAATTCCATAAAATTCTAAACATAGAAGTCCAGGTCATCAGCTAGTATAATTCTTCAGGGCAAAGATTGTGAGAATTTTGTGTCTTGCAATATATTGAAATCATTATCAGCATTTAATAATAAAGAATGACTCATATTTAAACAGATAAATGGATGAATTTTCCCATAACCTTGATAAGCAGACTGACTTTGATTTGCTAAATCCAACGCATCCAAGAGTGCTGAGAGAGTTGGCTGATGTGATTACAGAGCTATTGGCCATTATCTTGGAAGACTCATAGGCTATGTCTACACTTACTAAAATTAGTTCAAATTAGTTAATTCAAACTAACTAATTCGAACTAATTTTAGTTGGTTCGAATTAACTTAATTTGAACTAGAAAAAATTAGTTCGAACTAAGCATGTGCCATTTATGGCACTAGCTTAGTTCGAATTAGTGATTTACATTGATTTCAATGGGCCGGTTAGTTTGAACTAACATGGCCACATTGGTTAATTCGAACTAACTAGTTCGAATTAACCCTTAGTTCAAATAGGCTATTCGAACTTATTAGTTCGAATTAAGAAAGCCCTTAATTCGAACTAATTAAAGCCTAGTGTAGCCATGGCTTTAGTTAGTTTGAATTAAGCTTCCTTAATTTGAACTAACTTGCCAGTGTAGACGTAGTCATAGTGATCAGGCAAGCTCTTGGATGATTGGAAAAACACAAATACAGTGTTCATCTTTGAAAAAGGAAAGAAGGAGGCACTGGGGAATTACAGACTAGTCAGTCTCATCTCACTCCTTGAAAAATCCTGGAGTAGGTGCTTAAGAAATCCGTTTTGAAGCACTTGGGTGAGAAGGTGAAGGAACAGTCAGGATGCATTCATCAAGGGCAAGTCATGTCTGACCAAACTGATTGCTTTCTATGATGTGATGACTGTGTTTATAGATGTGGGAAAAGTGATGGACATATACCTTGTCTTTAGCAAACCTTTTGATGCAATCTTCCACAGTATTCTTGCCAGGAAGCTACAGAAATATTCTCTGATGAATGGACTATAAGGTTGATAGAAAGTTGGCTAGATCGTTAGGTTCACTGGGTAGTGATAAATGACTCAATGTTTAGTTGACAGCCAGTCTCAAGCCAAGTGTCTCAAGGGTTTGTCCTAAGGCTGTTTTTGTTCAACATCTTCATCAGGGCCGGTTGTACCATATAGGCGACTATGCGGTTGCCTAGGGCGCCAGACTTTAAGGGGTGCCAAATTAGACAGAATTGAATTCTTTCTTGCTTGCTTTTTTTCTTTCTGAGCAGCAAAACAAACAAGGATTCCTGTTCTGAACAGGTTGTAAAGTTTCTTCACTCATCTTTCCCTTACTGATTGCTCAGTTTAATGAGCAATTTAACAACAATGCCTCCCTGATCTGCAAATCGGGCCTGAGGCTGCTGCTCCTCAGCACAGGGGCTTTTAGATGCTAATAAAGTCAGCAAAATGAACAAGGAGTCCTGTAGCACTTTTAGGGTGCGTCTACACTTACAAATTAAGTCGACTTAAGCCTGCTTAAATTGACTTAATTTAATCTGTGTCTATCTACACTACAATTTCCTTAAATCGACTTAAGCTGCTGCTTAAGTCGACTTAAGGAAATTTTAAGTTGACTTTATTAAACCTAGTTTAAAGTCGATTTTACTGGCTAAGTCAACTTTATTAAGTTGACTTAGCCAGTGTGAATGCAGATTAGCCCTATGTCGACTTTAAGTTGACTTAAAGGGCCCCAGGGCTCCCCCACTACCTGCCTTGCCAGGGTGGCTGGCACAGCCAGAGCCTGGCTTGCCCACCCACAGGGCAGGACACAGCCCTGTCCACCCTGCTCCGATGCCCTGCCACTGTCCCTGTCCTGCTCAGCCCCCATTGTACCACGGTACAATGGGGCAAATGCTGAGCCCCCTGGCTCCAGTCGTGTGTGGATGCTCTAAGTCAATTTGGCAAGGTCCCCTTGAAGACAACTTAATTTTATAGTGTAGACATGCTAAGTCACCTTATTTGGCCAAGTTTAGAGATAGGCTGAAAGACTAAAAAAATATTTATTAAGGCCAGGGCACACTGCTTGCAACAACAACAAAAAGAAATATTTTCCCATCCCAGACCCAAAAGCTACCAAGGCATCAGACCAGGTGAGTAAGTTCTTACCAGCTTCCAGTGGGCCTGTTACAAAGCTGGGTGGGGTGGGCAGTAATAGCGGTGACCCTGGCTGGCCAGGCAGAAGTGTTGGGTGGTGGTGGGGGGAGCCCCTGGCCATCGGGGATTCAGGAGCCCAGGTGGGGCCAAAAGTCCTAAATGAGTGGGGAAAACCCAGTGGGGGGATGATGCCACTGCCCGACCTAACTTGAGCACCCATCAAACCTGGCCCCAGAAGAAGCTAAGCACAGGGGGACAAAAAGTCCCACCATCACTGTCACCTGCTGGTTGGGGAAACTGGGAGGGGGGCAGCTTTGACCTGGAAATGTGATGCAAATCCCAGTAGACATGACTGGGATCTGTGATGTGTGTGATTGATTTCACTCTGTTATGGTCCCTCATCACTTTTGTCCTCCCACAACCCCATTCCACCTTCCTCACAGCCATGTCATAGACTTCCCACATGGGATCCCTCTGTTCTTCCTCCACCACAACATACCACCAGAGTCCCCAAATATCAGAAGCTCTTTCAGGTGAGACAGATCCCAGATTTGTTCTTGGGGTTAAGAGAAGAGAAAGAGGAGAGAGGGACCAAAGAATAGACCAAGGACAGAATATGGGACAGGGTTTAATCAGGATTCTTGGGTTCTATTTGTTGCACTAGGTGGGAAGTGAGGTGTAGTGGTTAGAGGAGGGGGCTGGGAGTTGGGACTCCTGGGCTTTATTCCCTGCTCTACTATGGATGCAGGTAATAATCTTATGAGGAGGGAATTCAAGTGCCTTCTGTGATATGTGCCTCAGTTTCCTTGTCCATTAAATTGAGCTGGTAGTTACATGGCACAGCATGGGGGAATAGACTTCCCAGTCCCTGTTGGCTCTACACTAGGTTTAGCTGGGAGAAAGCTATGCCTGCTGCCTGGGCCCGCAGCTGACTCCATCACTGGTCTGGGAGGGAGTTGGATCAGGCTGCTGAGTCTGGATGTGTGCAGCCCCACTGGGCTCTGTATGAGGCCTGCCCAGCTCTGCTGCTGTTGGCTCCATCAGCTCAGCATTGGGTGGAAAGTACCTGGGCCCTCTAGGCCATGCTCATTGGCTTCTTTCTGAGTCGGGGGGGGGGGGCGAAATCTGCATGGTCCCATGGTATTGTGCTCTATGTCCAGCACAGAGGGAGTATGTGTGTGTGTGTGACAGAGCTGCACTCTGTGCTGCACGTGGGCTTGGAGTCATGGGGGAGGGGATGGACCTGAGGAAGCTGGGTTTGGGGTTCTGTTCCCCAAATATTTTTCATGTGTGTAGCAACACTCCTTTTGTCAAGCAAAGCTGTATATGTAAATAGTTAAAATATGTCACAGCTTAGCTTCACAATAGTGCTGACCATGAGGGATGGGTGAGCCAATTGGCCTGTGAGGGCCTCTGCTCTACCAACTCAAGGGGCCAGAGGCTGGGCTCTGTGCTCTCACCTCGCCCTTGGGCTGGATGGTCCATGCCCCTAGGCGGGCCAGAGCATCGTCGCTCCACTCCAGGGGCAGGGCTGGAAATGTTGCCAAAGCACGGCACTCCACCCCCTACTGATGAAGGCAGCAAGAGGTGTGCAGGAGACAGTGTGGAACACACTGAACCGCAGGGTCCAGGGTGGTCACCTTGCTCACCCTCCCTCCCCGCATGGGGGTGGGGAGAGGGGCGCCAAAATCATATTTCGCCAAGGGCGCCAAAAAACCTTGAGCCGGACCTGATCTTCATATTAGGCTGCATTAGTAGGAACCTTGCTAGCAGATTGACAGAAGTGATTCCCTTCTATTTGTCACTGAGGAGGCCACTTTTGGAGTACTGTATCCTATACTACATGAAGAATGGTTTTGGATCCTATACTACATGAAGAATGTAGACAAATTGGAAAGTCCAGTGAAGGGCAGTGAAAATGATTAAGGGGCTGGCGCATATGACTTATGAAGGAAGGCTGGGGGAACTGACCGTATTTAGTCTGCAGAAGAGAAGATAGAGAGGGGATTTGATAGTGGCCTTCACTACCTACAAAAAGCTTCCAAGGAGATGGAGCTAGGCTCTTCTGAGTGGTGAAGCACTGGAATGGGTTACCTGGGGTGGTAATGTAATATCCTGTGTTCCCCCAAACTGTACCCCAAGGGGTAGGTTCATGTGGATTCTCCAGACGCAGTCAAAGACCATTGAAAAGATGGATGACTTTTATTGAATGCCAGGGTGAATAAGCCCAAGCAAGCAAAGCAAAGTTATGAGTGGCCAGAGCTTATGTCCTTTCAGCAGCTGGGGACCCCTGACGATTGTGGACGACCCCTGACGATTGCGAACAGGGGCTGCTAACAGGGAGTTTTGCAAGGGAGTTCTCCAGGTGAAGGAGGAGCTACTGCAGAATCTGTGGGGTAAGTGACTGTCTGTAGTATTGGGGGTGTGTGTGTGTTTAGGGGTTACTGCTGTGAGCTGTGTGCTGAGCTTGAGTTGGTGTCTGTCTGTGTGTCTGTTTGAAGGACTGTGTGCTAGGGGTTTGTGTGCTAGGGGTTTGTGTGTGTCTGTTTGAAGGACTGTGTGCTAGAGCTGGCAGTTGGAGGCTGTGAGCTTCAAAGGTAAGTTTGAGAGCTTGAAGCCTCTGGTGATTGGCTGAGCTTAATCAGCCTTAATCAGTGGGTGGGGCATTAACCCAGGCCAGGGCTTTATAAAGCCACACATAAGCGACCAGGGAGCTTGCGAACAGGGGCTGCTAACAGGGAGTTTTGCAAGGGAGTTTCAAGGGAGGGCGGGGCCCCATAGGTCCTCCTTGGTCCCCTGTCCCCATATAACCTATACTTCAAAACCATACTCTAAAACCCCTTTCTTTCAACCACCCTTTCATTAACTAGGAGACAATGCAGGCAGAAGCCCAGCAGCAGAGTGGGGGCTATCCAGTTTATCGCGCCGGGTGTGGAATGTATGAGTACCTGCCTTGTGGGCGGGTGTCGTATGTCTGCATTCGGTGCAAGGAGCTCCTGGCCCTCAGAGACCGCGTGCGGGCTTTGGAGGCCAGGGTGGCGGAACTGGAGGAGCTGAGAGAGGCAGAGAGGTTTGTCAACGAGGCTTTCAGGGACACTGTAGAATTGTCCCACCTCCGCTCAGACAGCCTCTGTGCTGTTGAGGAGGAAGAATGCCCAAGGGAAGCAGAGCAGTCAGCGGGAGCAGAGGGGAACCTTCCCATAGTTGGGACCCTCCTTCCAGATGATGCTGAGGCTGCCTCTCGCACGGAGGTTGCCTCTCCGGGGGAGGGAACTCCAGTTGCTAGGAAAAGGCAGGTGTTAGTAATGGGAGATTCGATCATTAGAAACATAGATAGCTGGGTTTGTGATGACCGGGAGAACCGTATGGTGACTTGCCTGCCTGGTGCGAAGGTTGCGGACCTCTCGAGGCATCTAGACAGACTTATGTGTAGTGTTGGGGAGGAGCCGGTGGTCGTGGTACATATAGGTACCAATGACTTAGGGAAGGGTAGGAGAGATGTCCTGGAAGCAAAATTTAGGCTACTAGGAAAGAGATTGAGATCCAGGACCTCTATGGTGGCATTCTCAGAAATGCTCCCAGTTCCACGCGCAGGGCCAGGTAGGCAGGCAGAGATTCAGAGTCTCAATGCGTGGATGAGACGATGGTGTAGAGAGGAGGGGTTTACGTTCATTAGGAACTGGGGAAACTTTTGGGATGGGGGGAGCCTATACAGGAGGGATGGGCTCCACCTAAACCAAAAGGGAACCAGACTGCTGGCGCTAAACATTAAAAAGGTTGTAGAGCAGTTTTTAAACTAGAGGATGGGGGAAAGCCGACTGCTGCAGAGGAGCAGGTGGATCGGACACAGACTTCTCTTAAGGGAGAGTCTGATGAGAGGGAATCTCCAGGTTATAGTTATAGTTATAGTCAGGAACAGAGGACAGAAAAGGATGGTGAGGGGGCCGGATCCGATGATAAACAGCCACATGACCAAGAATCTGGCACATTAAAAAAGGGCAGACAAATAAACAGGGACAAGTTTTTAAAGTGCTTATACACAAATGCTAGAAGTCTACATAATAAAATGGGTGAACTAGAGTGCCTAGTGGTAAAGGAGAATATTGATATAATAGGCATCACAGAAACCTGGTGGACAGAGAGCAATCAGTGGGACACAATCATTCCGGGGTACAAAATATATCGGAAGGACAGAACAGGTCGTACGGGAGGAGGAGTGGCACTATACGTGAAAGAAAATGTAGATTCAAATGAAGTAAAAATCATAAGCGAATCCACTTGTTCCATAGAATCGCTATGGATAGAAATCTCATGCTTCCATGACAATATGACATTAGGGATCTACTATCAGCCACCTGACCAGGATAGTAAGAGCGATGATGAAATGCTAAGGGAAATTAGGGAGGTTATCAAATTTAAAAACCCAATAATGGTGGGGGATTTCAACTATCCCCATATTGACTGGGAACATTTCACTTCAGGACATATTGCAGAGATAAAATTTCTCGATACTTTGAATGACTGCTTCATGGAGCAGCTGGTATGGGAACCCACAAGGGGAGAGGCAACTCTAGATTTAATCCTGAGTGGAGCGCAGGAGCTGGTCCGAGAGGTAACTGTAGCAGGACCGCTTGGAACTAGTGACCATAATACAATAGCATTCACCATCCCTGTGGGGGGAAGAACACCTCAACAGCCCAACACTGTGGCATTTAATTTCAAAAGGGGGAACTATACAAAAATGAGGGGGATAGTTAAACAAAAGCTAAAAGGTAGAGTGACTAAAGTGAAATCTCTGAAAACTGCATGGGCGCTTTTTAAAGACACCATAATAGAGGCCCAACTTCACTGTATACCCCAAATTAAGAAACACTGTAAAAAAAAACAAAAAAGAGCCACCATGGCTCACCAACCATGTAAAAGAAGCACTGAGAGGTAAAAAGACTTCCTTTAAAAAGTGGAAGTCAAATCCTAGTGAGGCAAACAGAAAGGTGCACAAACAGTGCCAGCTTAAGTGCAAGAGTGTAATAAGAAGAGCCAAAGAGGAGTTTGAAGAACGGCTAGCCAAAAACTCCAAAGGTAATAACAAATTGTTTTTTAAGTATATCAGAAGCAGGAAGCCTGCCAAACAACCAGTTGGGCCCCTTGATGATGATAATACAAAAGGAGCGCTTAAAGATGATAGAGTCATTGCAGAGAAACTAAATGGATTCTTTGCTTCGGTTTTTACGGCTGAAGATGTTAGTGAGATTCCCAAACCTGAGCCGGCTTTTGTAGGTGACAGATCTGAGGAACTGTCACAGATTGAAGTGTCACTAGAGGAAGTTTTGGAATTAATTGATAAACTCAACATTAACAAGTCACCGGGACCAGATGGCATTCACCCAAGAGTTCTGAAAGAACTCAAATGTGAAGTCGCGGAACTGTTAACTAAGATTTGTAACCTGTCCCTTAAAATGGCTTCGGTACCCAAAGACTGGAAGTCGGCTAATGTAACGCCAATATTTAAAAAGGGCCCTAAAGGGGATCCCAGCAATTACAGACCGGTAAGTCTAACGTCGGTACCGGGCAAATTAGTTGAAACAATAGTTAAGAATAAAATTGTCAGTCACATAGAAAAACATAAACTGTTGAGCAATAGCCAACATGGTTTCTGTAAGGGGAAATCGTGTCTTACTAATCTATTAGAGTTCTTTGAAGGGGTTAACAAACATGTGGACAGGGGGGATCCAGTGGACATAGTGTACTTAGATTTCCAGAAAGCATTTGACAAGGTCCCTCACCAAAGGCTGTTACGTAAGTTAAGTTGTCATGGGATAAAAGGGAAGGTCCTTTCATGGATTGAGAACTGGTTAAAAGACAGGGAACAAAGGGTAGGAGTAAATGGTAAATTCTCAGATTGGAAAAGGGTAGCTAGTGGTGTTCCCCAAGGGTCGGTCCTAGGACCAGTCCTATTCAATTTATTCATAAATGATCTGGAGAAAGGGGTAAATAGTGAGGTAGCTAAGTTTGCAGACGATACTAAACTACTCAAGATAGTCAAGACCAAAGCAGATTGTGAAGAACTTCAAAAAGATCTCACAAAACTAAGTGATTGGGCATCCAAATGGCAAATGAAATTTAATGTGGATAAGTGTAAAGTAATGCACATTGGAAAAAATAACCCCAACTATACCTATAATATGATGGGGGATAATTTGGCTACAACGAGTCAAGAAAAAGATCTTGGAGTCATTGTGGATAGTTCTCTGAAGATGTCCGTACAGTGTGCGGAGGCGGTCAAAAAAGCAAACAGGATGTTAGGGATCATTAAAAAGGGGATAGAAAATAAGACTGCAAATGTATTATTGCCCTTATATAAATCCATCCATAAATCTCGAATACTGTGTACAGATGTGGTCTCCTCATCTCAAAAAAGATATTCTAGCACTAGAAAAGGTTCAGAAAAGGGCAACTAAAATGATTAGGGGTTTGGAGAGTGCCTCGTATGAGGAACGATTGAAAAGGCTGGGCCTCTTCAGCTTGGAAAAGAGGAGACTGAGGGGCAACATGATAGAAGTATATAAAATTATGACTGATGTGGAAAAAGTGGACAAGGAAAAGTTGTTTAAATACTCCCATAATACAAGAACCAGGGGTCACCAAATGAAACTGATAGGTAGCAGGTTCAAAACAAATAAAAGGAAGTTCTTCTTCACACAACGCACAGTCAACTTGTGGAACTCCTTACCTGAGGAGGTTGTGAAGGCTGGGACTATAACAATATTTAAAAGGGAACTGGATAAGTTCATGGTGGCTAAGTCCATAAATGGCTATTAGCCAGAAAGGGGTTAAGAATGGTGTCCCTAGCCTCTGTTTATCAGAGGATGGAGACGGATGGCAGGAGAGTGATCACTTGATCATTGCCTGTTAGGTTCACTCCCTCTGGGGCACCTGGGCACTGGCCACTGTCGGTAGACAGATACTGGGCTAGATGGACCTCTGGTCTGACCCAGTACGGCCTTTCTTATGTTCTTATGTTCTTATGACCCCGTGGAGGTTCCCGAGGCACCTTGGTCCTAGGTTACCAAGGCAGCCTGGTCCATGGTCCTACAGCGAAGTCCACAGATTCCCAGTGGCTGTGCTAACATATAGCATTTCAGGAGAAGGCAGGTGATCAAGCCCACTTTCCCTTCACATGCTCAGGATCAAGGCAGAGGTAACTTGAAGAAACATCACAGCCAAGCCTTGCAAAACAGCAAAAATGGCAAAACACCTTCTCTCAGGCCCCAGACGTTTCCCACAGGAGACTGGCTCCAGCTGGTGCTTTGGGTATGAAGCCCAGCATCAGTTCACAGTTAGGGAGGATGTAAGCGCCAACTAGCTATCTGTCATAGAATCTTCCGCTTTAGAATCATCCTTAGAAGTTTTTAAGGCCCAGATTAATAAAGACCTGGCCAGGATAATTTAGTTGGAGCTGGTGCTCCTTTGAGCACCAGTTTAGAGAAGACGTCCCCCTGAGATGAAGACGTCTTTCATCCCTAATCTTCTATGATTCTATAATATGCAGATTGTTTCTCATATTTTTAAATTATTTTTTCTTTTTTTCCTCATTAAATTGTCTCCATTTATATGGCAAATTAACATTACACTTAAATCCCAAGGTTTAGAAAAATTTGAATGATGATGTCCCTGCCAGCAGGTAGAGGATCTTGGGGAGCAGCTGCCGCACACACACACACACTAGCAAGGTTTGAGTCAATAAGTGTTTTTTATTGGGGGTGAACAAGGGTAAATGGAATGGGGCACTGAGGTGTATAGGGGGTACTGGGAGATGGGTCTCTCTATTGAACAATATAGTGTCACAGTGTGGGAATCGATGTAAACTAGTGTAAATTAATATAACCCAATGTAAATTAATGTAAACCAATGTAAACCAATGTAACTTAATGTAAACCAAAGGGTTTTTCTACAAGTATAAACATACAAGGCACTGTATCAATGAAAGGCAGAGCAGCTGTACCAATGAGAGACAGTCAGTGAGGTTAGGGGAAATGGCCAGGGGGTATGGGCAGGCAGTAGCAGAGGGGTAAGGAAAAAACCACAACAGCAGAGGCTGCAGTAAGCCTTGAAGCCCTGCAGGGGGAGACCTGGAGTAGTCAGTCTGCAGGCCAGGTGTGGAGGCACTGAAGACGGGCTGGAGCATGCTTGGAGCAGAGGTGAGCGGGGGAACGGACCAGGGAAGCACACTCAGAAGGTGGGGGCAGGGTAGTACGTGGAGGGAGTGAACGGACCAGGGAAGCACACTTAGAAGGTGGGGGCACACATGGAGGGAGTGCGTGGGGAAACTGGGCAAGGGAATGGAGGTAAAGGGGAGGTCTAGGGTGGATCTGGGCAGCAAAACACAGAGGGTCAGGGGGTTTGAGGGGCAGACCAGACAGGGGTTTCGGGGGGCAGCAACAGAGAGCGGGTTCGGGGGAGTCGGGGGGAAGCGGCTAACAGAGAGCGGGTTTGGGGAGTCGGGGAAAAGCGACGTGGGGGGCAAAGGGAAGGCAACAGAGAGCGGAGCGGGTTCGGGGGGAGT
>ML685903.1:6350920-6411065 GCA_007922175.1 Pelusios castaneus
GGGGGCAAAGGGAAGGCAACAGAGAGCGGAGCGGGTTCGGGGGGAGTCGGGGGAAGCGGCTAACAGAGAGCGGGTTCGGGGAGTCGGGGAAAAGTGGTGTGGGGGGCAAAGGGAAGGCAACAGAGAGCGGATTCAGGGAGTCGGGGAAAAGCGGCATGGAGGGCAAAGGGAGGGCAACAGAGAGCAGAGCGGGCTCGGGGGAGGCACGGAAAGAATCTTAACAAAGCTATTACAGGGCACAATAATAAAAACTTAATCTAACAAAGATAAAACTAAGAAGAAAAAACTGACAGCAAATTAAAGGTAAAACTTACAACGTTAAAACTTAACACAACTAATCAGCAACAGTTCAGAAAACTTAACACAGCTAAGGAAAACTTAGTAACAACTCACAGTGATAAAACTTAACACAGCTAAGGCTACAAGCTTACAATGATAAAACTTAACACAGTGTGAGGCTGGAACAGCTGGGAGCAGGGAGCTCCGGGCAAGGTCCCCAGAGGCAGACGGCTCAGCAGCGGCACGGCTTATGCTGCCGTGGTGGAAAGGAATCACGGAGCAGGAGGGGGTCTCTGTTACAGACCCTGAGGTAAATTTAGAGAGAATCTGAGAGGGGGGAATCTTACCAATCCCCAGGAGAGCAGCAAGGACAGAAGCTGAAGCATCAGCAGCATAGAAGAGTGCAGAGAGGACTCGGTTCTCATAGTTCGTAGCTCGTGGTTCAGGAGATCTCCAGGAGAAGATTCGTTGTTCGTGGGAGGGGGGGTTTAAAACAGGGGTACACTAAATTAAAATAGCCAGGAGCAGAGAAAGGTCCCCCAAAGACCCCAGGGTGATCAGGCCAGGAGGCAGTGCAGGAACCTATTCTGGGGACTGACCCCAAAAAGGTCTGCTTTTATAGACTAATTCAAACAGTTCCCGCCAGTAATTCTGATAGGCTCCCTGAATTACAGGGGCGGAGAGAGGGCAGGGAAAACTGTAGGGAAAACAAGAGACAAGTTCGGGCAGAGTCTTGGGCTGCAGGTATATGACTCATAGTCACAGGTGTTGGTGTGTGACTCATGCCCTTTGTGAAAAACAAGCCACTCTGGTCTTGCACTCCTAGGCATTGTCCACCCTACACCGAGCCAGGGCTGGAACAATATGTAAGGGGCCTCCTCCCTAGGCAGGGCCATGGCACCAAAGAAGCTGAAAAAAGGGCCATTCCCATGAGCAGCCTGGGAGGGGTGGCCACACAAACAAGGGAGACAAAAACTGGCACAGGGGAACATCTGTCAGGGACAGATGACTCGACTTTTCTAATATAAAATGTATGTTAATGGACTTCACAAATGGAAAATAATGAAATGATAAGAAAATTAAATATAAGCAGCATTGGTGCAAATTTAGTAACATGCAGGTGGTTGTCTTTGGGATAACTATTTTGCAAGCAAAATTATAGGTCAAATTATCTGTTGGTGTAAATCAGAACAATAGCTTACCAATTTACACCAATAAATGATCTGAACATATAGGTCTAAAATGACAAGAAGCTATCCTTTAATGAAAAGTAGTCTGCAGGTATTGGAGGAAAATATAATATAAAAATACATTTCTTCATCATGGCTTTTGATAATCCAGATTTTTTTCAGTCAGAATCTATAGCTCAATACATACAATCTGCACTTAAATTGTTGTCTATTGCAAGCTTAGTTTAGGGAAGTGGCAGACACTAGTATCTGAGATCTATCCAACTTCTATTAAACTCAGTGCTTGAAGAATGAAGTAACTGAAGAGTTAGGAGCCAGTTGTGGAACCCTTACTTCTGAATGGAATCCCAATTGACTTTAATGGGTCTATTTGTGTGAGTTCAGTAACATCAGTAAGGATTGCACAATCAGTATATTAATTTCCAACTGGGGCTACTTACAAGTGTCATAATAGTATTCACTTGTTTAAATATACATGAATGCTTTAATGCTTTCCTTAATTGAGGACATACGCCAATATATTCGGGGAGGGGGAAGGTGGAGGGAGCATACCCCACACTTTGAGAACAGTGGCTGTAGAAAATATGTTGCCAAGAGCTAAGAAACAATAAGTAACAACTGTTCTAAAATGTAGAGAAGTGCTACGCAGCCCTTTTACACAGGAGGGCCACATAAATCTAAACTCAACTTTTTGTGAGCCAACCAGATTCTATTTTAATAAGATTTAAAATCATCTGTATTGATTCATATTTTAAATTCAGTTTGTTTCATATATATTTAGATAGGTTGTTTTAATGCACAGTATTGCCTGTTTACATACTTGTGAAAACTAAAATGATATAAACATGACAACAAAATGCTAATGAATCAGCTATTAGTATATTGTATGGAAGCAGGCCATGGGCTTATGAAATGCACAGGTGGGCCATGTAAGCTTGGACACCCCTGGTGTAAACCATTAAAACCTGAAAACATATTTTTTTTTCAAATAACTTCTTAATTTAGGGACTGATCCAGCAAAATGCTAAACATTTTATGGGCAATCCTCATTGTCTTAAATTTCCATTGTCTAAGATGTTGAGAGCTCCCAGGAAGTGCTACTTTCCTCCAAACACTGAGCCCTTAGGAGACCAACAAAACATGATTACGCCAATAACTCACAAAAGTGAGACAAAACAATGGGCTTTTTATATGTATTACCACAAGCAATAACATTTTTAAACAGAGACAGGAATTTATATTTTACAGAATATGTACTAAAGTCTACTCAAATCACTAAATCACAACAGAGCTTTTGTCCAAAAATGCCTTACAGTATTGTTTAATACTTTTTATCATATCATTTTAGATAAAGAAAAAATATACAATTAAAGGATTTCTAATTATAATTTAAGCAATGTCAAAATGTTCCAAACTGTATTTGTCTAAACACACAACTGTGCTGTAATAATCAAAATATTTGGTGCTGCAGGTCCATTAAATTTGAGGATATGTACATTAGGGAAAAAATGGGTAAGAGTAACAAAGCAGCTAGAAATGTAATTAATTTTTATTAGTTTGGCTAAATCATAGCATTTTATACTATATATCACAAAAGTTAATCCTATACATACTATATAGATCACCTTTATAAAATATCACCTTTCTCTAGAATAAGTTATATATTGGATCTCTCAGTGTTATGAAACATTTGCAAATAAACAGATGAGTGTTCTAGAAACTTCAAGATTCAAAAGACTGACTATTAAAAAGAATGTATACTGTGACAGAAAATAGTCTCTTTCCAGTACAAATAATCTAGATATGAAACACTTTCTCATTATTTTCTGCACTAGAGTAGTATCATTAAAGTACTAAAATATGTTGTCCTCCTAGCAACAGACTTCATAAAGTTTAAAATTATATTTACAGAATTTCAAAGTAGGCTTGATAATGGAACAAATTATCTGTACTTCTAGTATAACAACACATGCAATTGACAAGACAAAAGAAAAGAGATGTTAAGTGAATCAGTTTTCTATGTGGGAAATGGTGAACTCCTCGTGACAGAGCCTATTCTCTCCTGACTAGAGAGTCCCTAGCATGATATAGATTCTACCAGTAAATAAACAAATTATTTCTATTTTTTTTTTCAGAACAGCAAGTGGCAAGTAGAGCACATAAAGGTTTATTGCATCTTTCTGATCCCTATGATCTGGCATGCAGACAAAAACAAACTAGTCTCTTGTGCAAATTAGACCATCCTCAGGACTCCTAAATTTGTTGCAGTCTTCAAGGGACCCGGCAGGACCCTGAGAACTCAACACAATTTGGCCCTGCTTTTCACGTACTAACCTTGCTCCAAAGAAGTTATACCAGCCCTATTCCAACTGAAGAGCTCCTTATGCTAGAATAATCTCCACCTATTTCCTTAAAGTGTTTTTAAATCCCCTTCATGTGGAGTGCCACAAATAGGATTTAAGGGGGTCAGAGTTTCTGATTCAGAATCTTCTGTAATTAGTTCTACATAGTGGAGTACAATTATTCCAAATGCTTTCTACATGATACGTGAATTATTTAGATCAAATTGTTGTATTTCACGCTAAGCTGGAAAATTACTCATGATACTATAGAAAAAAGAGAAGTTCTCATTCATTGATGTGGAAAGCTGATTTCTTTATTCTTCAATTTTTAAGGATGGAACATTTGTTTTGCATTTAAACCTTCATTAAAGCTTCAAAGAGAAATAGAACTTTGGTACCAGGAAGTTATATTTTGGATGCTTCACATATAGACTTGTGGATGTTGCGAAATCTGATATTCTATAATGTTTCCACTCCCACTGCAAACTGCCATGTATGTCCCAGTAATAATATGTTGAGGCCTGCATTCGATGGCTGCATCTACACTGGTAAATTAAGTCAACTTAAGCTTGGCTATTAAGGACATAAAGAATACAACCATTGTGTCCTTAATGGCTCATCAGTTTACTCCCTGGGACCATATCACCTGGCAGATTCCTTAACATTAAGGAGACAATGGTTGTTCACACCCTCCCGTCTAAGGCATTTGTCCAGAATGACACAAGTTAAAGTATGGATATAACATCAAATTCTTAACTTCTAATCGAAATAGAATTCCTAGACATAAACGACATAATCATTCCCAGCAAATTACTACTTTTCTATTGATACCAACCATGACATAGTTCCTCTGGATTATAGCATTTATGAGATATCCATAGAAAATAATATCATAAATGCTTCCCTAAATCCAGACAGCATCACACACAGGGCTCTGCCTTGCCAGGGTCCCTGTACTCCTTTACCCCATTGCAGACAGGGGATGCCCCCCCCCCCCCGCCACCATAGACCTGCCCAAGGTCCCAGAAAGTCGACCTAGAGCATCCAGTGTGGACACTCTAGGCTGACTTTGTAAGTTCCCCTATAAGTCGACTTTAATTTTAAGTGTAGACACACTAAGTTGACTTAAAAGTGCAAGTGTAGACAAAGCCAATCATACTTGACTAGGTGACTCCCAGATACAGGGGCTGGGTTACTCAAAAGTGCTCAGCTTTATCCTAACTTTTCTTCCATTGAAATCAAGGAGAGTTTTACTATTGGCTTCAATGGGGTCTGAGTTAGACAAACACCGAGTGCTTTTGAAAATCCCACATATGAGTAAAAAAATATGAGAAAAAAAAATCCCACATGTGAGTAAATCAGTCTGGAATGTATCTCTCAACATTACAGGAGTATCAGTGTTTTCCCCAGGAATTGAAATTAAGGGCTGGTGTTGGAATTTACAGGGAGGGAGTGTGAGGGCTAATGGGGTGTGAGAATGGGAGGATGGGGCAAAGGGAGGCTGTATAGTACCATAGTAAAAACTGAAAAGTGTTTCATGACCATTTTATTAGATTATCACACAAAGTTGACTACTCAAGCCTTCTATGTAGCATTTTATCTACATTCTTCTGGGTTTTTTGGTTTAGAAAAGGATCTTACAAAATTAGGTATCTGGGCAACAAAATGCCAGATGGAATTCAATGTTGAAAAATACAAAGTAATGACATTTGAAAACAGAATCCCAATTATACATATAAAGGAGGAGGTTTAACTTAGCTGTTACTGCTTAAGAAAGGGACCTCATGAGGTCATCTAGTCCAACCACCTGCTAAAAGCAGGACTACTCCCAATAAATCATCCCAGCCAGGGTTTTGTCTTAAGGAAATTTAAAGTCGACTTAATAAGACCTGTTTTAAAGTCGACTTAAGCAGTGTGGATGCCCTACGTTGACTTAGCCGACTTAGGGCAGGGGAAAAAAGGAGCCTGTGCTTCTTTAAACAGTCATAAGGAAGCATTTTTTCCCATAACACACAGTCAACCTGTTTAACTCTTTTCCAGAGGATGTTGGGAGGGCCAAGACCAAGGCCAAGTGTTCAAAAAAGAATTAGATGAGTTTATGAAGAATAGGTCCATCCATGTTATTAACTGGGATGGGCAGGATGGATGCAATACTATGCTCTGAAATGTTCCTAGTCTCTTTTTATCAGAAGGTGAGACCAGATGACCAAGGATGATGGATAGCTCCATGACTGCCTGCCCTGTTCATTCCCTGAAGCATCAGGCACTGGCCACTGTCAGAAGATAAATGAGTCCTGTGGCATTTTTAAAGACTAACAGATTTATTTATTGTATGAGCTTTCGTGGGAGAAAAATGAAGTGGGATTTTCTCCCATGTGCCACAGGACTCTGTTTGTTTTTCTGCAATAGACTAACACAGCTACCCCTTTGGAACTTGTTAGAAGATAGGTGACTGGGCTAGATGTATGTTGGTCTGATCCAGGATGGCCATTCTCATGCTCTTATGTAAAAATTAATTAAAATATAAAAAATGTTTAGTAAGAAACTATCCATGATAACAACCTCTCAAGATAGTGATAATGTGAGATAATGACTTTGGGAAATAAAGCATTTTAACAATCTTGGCCTACTAAGAAACAAATATATAAGTTTCCCAATCACAAATCTAGCATTCTGAAGCAAAATCACTAAACCACAGTTCAACAAACAAATGTTCCTTTGATGTGCCTCTCCCTTCTCCTGCTACCTCACCCCACTCACCATGTTTTCCTTCTTGGTCAGTACTGGAGACCCACAGTTCGGAGCAAAGAAGGCACCTCCACACTGTAACCTAACCTTTGTGATTTTTGGTTTAAGTGGGGGAATTTATGATGATGCAGGCTGGCAGTCTCTCCACAGAAACTCTGTGACTGTCCCATAGCAGGTCTAAGCACTAGCACTTATCAATGATTTCAGCCTATAACGTTATAAAACCTAGTATAAAGTCAACTTTATGGCTAAGTCAACATTATTAAGTCGACTTAGCCAGTGTAGACGCAGATTAGCCCTAAATCGACTTTAAGACAACTTAAAGGGCTCCAGGGCTCCCCACTGCCCTCCCTGCCAGGGTGGCTGGCACAGGCAGAGCCTGGCATGCCCCCCCCCAGGGCAGGACAGAGCCCTGCCCACCCTCCTCCTATGCCCTACCAGTGTCCCTGTCCTGCTCAACCCCCATTGTACCCAGGTACAATGGGGCAAATGCTGAGCCTCCGGCACTTGGAAAGGGGTGCCCCTTCACCACCGTGGACCAGTCTCAGGTCCACCTAGCCCCTACAAGTCGACTTAGGCGTGCAGTGTGGACTCTCTGAGTCAATTTGGCAGGGTCCCCTTTAAGTAGACTTAATTTTTAAGTGTAGACGTGCTAAGTCGACTTAAATTAACAAGTGTAGACAACCCTAAGTGCTGGAGATCCTTGGATGCAAGATACTGTAAGAACAAAGTAAAAATGTAATTATGACACTAATAATTATGCCACTATGTCTCAATCCTGCAAGATACTGAATTCCCTTTCACTGAATTAAAATAGAAGAGGAGGGCAAGTACATTTTGAGTCCACTGAAGTCAATGGCAAAACACAGACTTCAAGGAGTGCAGTTTATATCCCCTTTTAGCTGGCACTCAGCAGCTTACGAGCTCTGGCCATTTATTTCCACGTCAATAACTGTGAAAGACTGTTTTAGTTTTCCTTATCTTTATTTTTCCTTACATTCTCATCAATTTCACAGGCACATGTACATTACTGCATCAGAGAAGAAGGCTGCACTCTACCTTGTTTATGTCATTATGATGCTTATGCAAATCTAGTGCAGTACAGGTGACCTTCCTTTACGTTTTATTTTTAATGATCTAGAAACCAATAAGACTAGTGTTTGAAATCAAGAAAGTATTAGTCACATTAAGAAAAGTCTATTCTATGCAATACATGAGTTACAAAACTTCAAACCTAAAATATTGATTTTTTGAAGCAGTTTAAATCCTTATCTTCCTTTGAGATCCTTTGCATGAATGAGGTGCATCAATATTTCCTCCCTATTCCAAAGCCATTATTCCCTTTGCTATTCTAAAAACAGAGGAATGTTTATTAATCCAGTTAATTTATTCATAGAGGAACCAACCTTTTGCTTAACTTTGTGCACATAAGTAGCCCCACTGAATTTATACATCATAAGTGTTTGAAGGACCACAGCTTTAAGTGAGCTCAGGTATTTGATCCCACTTTTCAACATTTATGTTCATTCCTAGATCTGTCTGTAATTTAATATATGATTCCTTTGATCATGATCTCTTTCAGTGAGTCATATATGGCAATGTAGAATTATTTTTTTGTGTAGAATTCTGTAAATTTGGCAATTTTTACTCTGAATTTTATAGGTGGATGGATATGTAATTTAACAAATGTACATGTTCCAAATATGGACATTTAAGAAAATCTAAAACTAATTGTACATATTCCAACTCTAACTTACACATTCTTTGGGGGAAAAAAACTCACAAAGTTAATCCTTTCCTGTATAACAAAAGGAAGGAAAAATATGTATCCTTCACAATATCAGCAATCTTCTTAATTCACAGATTTAAAATTCTATCTACCATTTTCCATATTTCTATTTGATCTTAGCATTTTTATAAATTAATTCCCCCTTGTAAGATAGGTCTCTGAGATTATCTGTTAGGTGCATTTAAGAAGTCTCTTGCACTGAGAGTTGCTAAAGAAACTTAAGAAACTATTATCAATCTGGGCAAAAATGTTAACTTCAGTAGGATGTTTAACTGGCTATATTTTTCCTCGTTATTTTTAATTTTTAGAATGACCTTCAGTGCTCTGTACAGTTAAATTATATCTACCCATAGTGAACTACACCTGCCTCCATGTTCAAATTTCCCTTTGTGTTTGCTTTGACCACTCTAGCAATGTTTTCCAAACTCAGATTCTAGTTTCCCATCAAACATTTTACAACCTCTGTTGTCTGATCTCTAAATGCTGGCACTCTTATCTGAGACTAAATGGGTCAGAAGAATATAGAGTAGTCAATACATACACCCCAATGATTTATTTATCTGGCCTATTTTCTCTAACCCTTGCAGTTTTAATGCAAGCCTTACATTTGGACATATGAAAAAATGCTTTACTAGCTTTCAGCTTGCATGTCCAGTATTTTGTGGGAAAGATGAGGCATAAAAGAGATTGATTAAAAAGTAATCTGTCCAGATACTGTGCCTTCTGAAATTAGTGCATATCCTCGTCCAATAAGAGAAACAAATCAAATAATATAAAAACCCTTACCCTGGTCAGAAATAAGAAAATTATCTATTATCGGATGCATATCCCTGGAGCACCATATGTACTGTGTCCCACACCTGAATATGTAAAATGTTACTAAACCAAAGATAGTAAATCAACAAGCACAATTTAAGATTTGCATAAAGCAATCAGTGAAAACCTCCCTCTCCCCCTGAGCATCCAATATCACCATATCATGTAACATTTACTTACAAACAGAGCGTTTTACAGATTGAATGATTTGCTACAATAATAGAGATCTATTCAAATGTAGCCCAAGTTGGTAATTACAAAAGGAGCAGAGTGATGTGATTCTGTTGGGTAAAACAAACAAGACAAGGCAAAACAAGGAGAGTATGTAGTGAAGCACAGGAAGGAAGAAGACAACCTCACAAAATTCAAAGAAATATCAGAACTTTGGGAATTTGCGTTTGATGTAGATCCCACTGAACTCTATGGGACTGATCAGATGGTCACTAACTCCTAAAATATTGGGATACCGGGATGGATAATTTGTGTTTTGATTTGGCAAAGTATGTTCAAGTTGACAAAGGGTTTACAATAGCTGACCAGCTGTCACTGCTGAATTTTATTGATCTTACTTTTTGGTGATTATTATTATTTCAAAATAAATATAATGTATGCAAACACTTGCAAATATTCTTCTGTTTCTTTAATACAGGAGATATAGAACATAAAGATTTTGAAGAGAAATTGAAGTTGCTACACATCAAGTGATGCATGTTAAGAATGCCAGGTGATTGTATTACATGGGCATATTCAAAATATGAATTGATTTCTCTATGTCTCTGGCCCAATGTTTCTTTCATTATTTTGTCACACAGCAACAACTTCAGGAGCGGGTGGAGAAAGAGAGAGAGGGAGGGAAAGAGAGGGAGAGCATGAGTGAGACTCTATAATTTGGTGGTTAGCACGTTGAGGTGGGAGACCTAGGATCTAATCCTCTTGCTCCATTTTTTAAAAATTATTTCATCTATTTATTATCCACAGAGGAACAAACTCAAAATGAGAGACTCAGAGAGTCCTTAATCAGACAATTCCATAGTCCAGTAACTCAGGAACTCATCTAAGAGGTGGCAGCACCCTATTCAAATCTCTTCTCCCACTCAGGCAAAGAGGGATTTGAACTGGGAGTCTCTCACATACTAGATGAGTGTCCTACTCACTAGCCTAAAAATTACTAGGGAAGTTCACCTCCACATACAAGCTCATCTCTTCTGGTTGGTGAGGTCCAAGTATGCTTACTACTGAAGCAATGCCTAGCTTCTGTAGCTTTTTGCATCACATTGGAGTTTAGGTATACAGACTCCTGGTGTAGGCCTTCACTGCATGTGCCCAGAGGCAGAATGGGGCCAAGGGAACTTTCACTGCAAAAATTTAGGTTCCAAGTGATTTTAGGGACCTGTAGTGCTCAGTGGTAACCAGACAGGGATTTTGTGAATCCCAGAGGATCTGATTTTGTGATTCTAGGAACCCAACATGACAGTTGATCATCTAAATTGTTTTAAGAATCCAGTCCTAAAAATGCAAAATAGGGTCAACAGCCAGAAATGAGGTACTATTCCAGTGAATATTAATTATGAATCAAAGGAGATGGATGGATAGTGAATAAATCAATGATCACTAGATTGGAACCATATGAAAGTCAAGTCTTATCTTGTAAGTAACATGAAAATGGATGTCTCACTGATTTTCCTAGTGGATTATAACTGATATAACAAAACCACCAAACTTCAGAAGAATTGGCATGATTTGTTGTCTCTCCCAAGTAGAAGTCCCACTAAGACTAAAATATTATGGTGATTGATTTACCACTCATCCTCGATGTGTAGCCATTTCAAGTTTGGATAACTGTCACCAGCATGATAAAGCTGAAGCATTAAATCTGTTCACAGTGCAGTGGTTAGATTAGAAACTCAAACATGAATTTCTGACAGTTCTGATGTGCATATAACCATGTTGTTCATTTCTCTCTTACCATCATTGTCATATAACTGATTTGATGCTGGAAAGCAACTAACCAATTGTAATCCACATGGTTAGACTGACAGCAATGTGAGTTCTTGTTGCCATATGGAAATTTGTCTTGAGGCCAAGATGAAATTCTGAACAGATGTAACCAATGATGCCCCTGCTGCATATTACTTTTTTAAAAAGTGCTAGTCAGACTCCTGTCAGCCTGGTAAATTCAGCAGAGTAGTTTGGGGGGAAAAAAAGAAAAAAAGAAAAGAACAGAAACTGTTGTAGTCTATGCTTTAGCATACTAGAAGCAAAATGCATTATTTAAAAATAATTGGAAAAAAAATAGGAACAATTGAATTATCACACATACAATAGCATTGCAGATTTTGTTAAAAAAAATCCTGTAGTGATAAAGAATTGTCTATTTGGCTGTTTTAACTAGGAAAGTATCCATATTACCTGTGGATTAGCTGAATTTAAGATTATATATCGCTGTATGCTCCATTTTCATTGATTTACTTTTGTAGCTAGTGGTTTTCTTATTTAAGTGAGACAAAGCTGAAAATCAAATGCATAGCTTATGTTTTCATATTAGCAGGACCTTTGTCCAGATAATTAAAACATTAATATTCATAGTTTACATTCACCAACCACGAAGACAGCTGTGTTCCTTTGGGATAATGCAGATCCCAAAATCCAGAATAAAGCACATAGGATCCAGGAAGAATGTGTTCACAGTAAAGGGTATATAGCTGTGGAATGAATTTGTTAGGGAGATTAGATGACCCCTGAATTTGACCTACTTTAGGGTGCATCTACACTTGTAAATTAAGTCGGCTTAAGCAAGTTTGCTTAAGTCAACTTAATTTACCCTGCATCCACACTACAGTTTCCTTAAGTCAACTTAAGCGAGTTGCTTAAATCGACTTAAGGAAAATAAAGTCGACTTAATGAAAATTAAGTCAACTATATAAAACCTCATTTTAGTTCGACTTAAGCCTAAAGTTGACTTTTTAAAGTCGACTTAGGCCAGTGTAGACCTGGAGTAGCCCTAAATTGACTTAGGGCTAATCCAGGACTCCACCACTGCCCTCCCTGCCGGGGGGGGGGGGCACAGGGAGAGCCTGGCATGCTCTCCACAAGGCTCTGCCCTGCCCACCCTGCCCCTATGCCCTACCAGGGTCCCTGTCCCCCTTTGCCCCATTCTACCCATATACAATGGGGAAGGCTGAGCCCCCTGCCCCCAGGAACTTGCCCTAGGTCCCCCTTGCCCCTAGAAGTCGACCTAGGCATCCAGTGTGGACGCTCTAAGTCGACTTTGTAAGTTCCCCCCAAAGTTGACTTTAAATTTAGGTATAGGCATGCTAAGTCAACTTAACTAAGTCGACCTAAAGTCGACTTAATTAAGTTGACTTAGCTAAAGTTGACCTAAATTTACAAGTGTAGACATAGCCTTAGAGAATAGTGCCCAAACTTCCTATCTGATAAAATATTTCCAGAATAACTAGAACATTCACACATTAACCATTTCCCTCTTCCAATCATTGCTGTCCTCCCCACCCACCCCACAAAGAAAGAAAGAAAGAAAGAAAGAACCCTACATCAAGAAAAACAGAGTCCTGTGGCATTTTTAAAGACTAAAGGTTTATTATTGCATGAGCTTTTTTGGGAGAAAATCCCACTTCATCAGACACTTTGAAGATGGGAAATGTACAGAATGGGAAGAAATTAAATGCAGGGAAGTGTATGATGTAGGATCAGGTCAGGCTGTAACAGCAAGTCAAAATATATGTTAGGATTCAAACACTGTGGAACAGTACATAGAGGAAGGTGAGGTCAAGTCACCTGTTGTATGAGAGAAAAACCTCACCTTCCTCTATGTGATCTATTAGCTCTATGTGCTAATATTCACTAGCCACAGAATGTGTGGTACTATATTCGACCCAACTTGGAATACCCACCTTTGTTATCAAAGGCTCGAATTTGAATCCTGACTCCAATGAGTAGGCCAGGTTTTGTTTGTTTGTTTGTTTAATTTGATTTGGGTCTCTCTCTCTGCTACTAAAAAGAGAGTTCATCCTAGACCTCAGAAATCTTCCAATTAAAAATGTTGACATCACTCTGTTTCCATGAAATGTTTTTGTTTAGATAAAACAGCATTTTCCATTGAAAATGTTTTCATACATTTTTTTTCAGTCAGAATGACTAGTAAGCCTCCAGAGAGATGCATTTGGTGAAGAGAATAACAGTGACAAGATAAAGAGACAAGAAGAGGGACATCTCCATGTTGTACTGGAAACTGTGTAAAGCCCCCAGGAGCTGAAAAAGAATTAGAAAGCAAGACAAGGAAACAGCAAAGGAGACTTAAGAAAATAAGAACATCTGCACTGGGTCAAACCAATATCTTGGGCTAGCCCTATATCTTGTCTTCCAACAGTGGCTAATGCCAGGAATATCAGAGAGGATTAATAGAATAAGTAATCATCAAGTGATCCATCCTGCCAGCCATTCCCAGCTTCTGACAAACACCCAATCCCTCCCTGTCCTGGCTAATAGCCATTGAAGGACCTATTCCCCATGAACTTATCTACTTCTTTTTTCAACCCAGTTATAATTCTGGTCTTCACAACATCCTCTGGTAAAGAGTTCTACAGATTGACTGTATGTTGGGTGAAGAAATACTTCCTTTTGTTTGATTTAAACTGGATGCTAATTAATTTCATTTGGTGACACCTAGTTTTTTGGTTATAAGGAGCAAATAACAATTCCTTTATTACTTTTCCCACAGCAGTAATTTATTTTATCAAATCTTCTTTACTTCTCTCTTTTTGAAATTGACAAATTCCAGTTTTATTAATCTGTCCTCAGAAGAAAGCTTTTCCATAGACTAATCATTTCATGTTCTTGTCTATACCTTTCCCCATTCCAAAATACCTTTTTTGAGATAAGAGCTACTAGATTTGCATGCAATATTCAAGATATGTCCTCACATAAGTATTTATTTTTTACTTGAGTCAATCTCCCATGCTCTTACTTTTGTTTTTCTACGTACTTCTATGCTTAGAAATAACAGTTTGTGGCTCTTGGGTGAGAAGAAGTGACAAAGAGATGTTAAATTTTATTATATGGGCTCTATTACCAAGAAATTCAGTTATTTGCACATCTTTGACCAGATCCTGTGTCCACTTAGAACTAAATCAAGAATTGCCTCTCCTTTGTGGGTTCCAACAGTAGCCGCTCCAAGAAACAATCATGTAAGGGGTCAAGAAACTTTATTTCTGGATTCTGTCCTGAGGTGATATGTACCCAATCAATAAGAAAATAGTTGAAATCCCCCACTATTATTGAGCCTTTTATTTGTATAGCCTCTCTAATTTTCCTGAGCATTTCAAAGTCACTATCATCATCCTGGCCAGGTGTTCGGAAATATACCCCTACTGCTATATTCTTACCATTCAAGCATGGAATTACCATCCATAGAGCTTCTAAGGCACAGTTTGGTTCGTTAAAACTTTTTTATTTCATTTGCCTCTATACTTTCTTTCATATATTGTGTTACTCTCCTACTAGTACGACCTATTCTGTCCTTCTGATATATTTTGTACCCTGGTATTACTGTGGTCCATTGATTATCCACATTCTACCAAGTTTCTGTGATGTCTATTATATCCAAATTCTCATTTAATAGAAGGCACTCAATTTCACCCATCTTAGTATTTCAACTTCTTCCAGCATTTGTATATAAAAACTTTAAAACTGTCACTTTTTAGCTATCTGCCATTATGTGATGTGGTCTCTGAAGGACAGCAGCTCCTTGCACCAAATGCACACATATTCTCCTTGTCCATGAGACAGATAATCATACATACTGCACTATTCTTTTTACTCTTGCAGCATTGTGTATTTTATTGGGGGGGGGGGGGAGAGACGAGTGTTATTATCAACCTTCCCCCACACTCTCCAATTCCATCTCTTAGCTTCCTCACAAAACTCCTCTGTTAGCTTCCTCTGGTCTCTTAGGAGTGGACTTTTTAAACCCTGGTTCTCCCTAAGCAGCCCTGCTTCTTGGTCAAGGTTTGATGGGTACTAAAGGGTTTGGGGAATCAAAGCCTCATTAAGAAGCTCTCAGGTTTGCCAATCAGGTCACTAGGATCAGCCCACAGTCTCCTCCAAACAAATGGATCAATGGCACACTACCCTTCAGTCAAGCAGCAAGCACTCCACAAACACATACACTACAGACAACAAACTCACCCCAAAAGACACAAAGTGGCTCCTTCTTTACCTGGAAAACTCCCTCCCAAAACATCTTTTTTTGCAAGACCTGTCAGTAGTGGCTTGGAGAAATAGAGTTGTGTGAGATGGAAGGTCATGTTATCAATAACAGGATGAGGAAATCCCCAAAGGAAATCCAATAGAATGAGAAGTACAACTGCAGAGAAAAGAACATGGACAGCTCTTCACTTAGAGTAAATTAGAATAGTTACATTAACTTCAGTGGAACCCGTGCTGAGTTACATATACTCAGGATCTGGCCCAAGTAAGCCTTGGCTTAGGATCTCACCTTATGAGGGGCCTCCAAATATGCCCGAGATAACTAAGATTTATCATAATTGAAACTGATAAAGCAAATAAGGCTTTTCACAAGATGTATGTTTTATTTAGTTGTTTTTCATTGTGTTTTTGCCTATATATGTGTAAGTATAAGTTTATCATTTATTTTTTCATTACCCTTTCTGTTATAATGTAATACACTTTTTTATGGGGCCTCTGAATCTTCACATAGCTTAGGGTCTCGGCATGTCTTAATCCAGCCCTGCCTATAGGTGATGAGAAATCAATCTAGAAGTCTAGATGACCAGCGACTACCGATAGAAGAACAATCATACACTAGATATTCAGTCGTATTGTTGGAATGTGTGAAAAGAAACCCTACTAACAGACTCCGAAGTGTACTTGAAAACTTCACATTAGTAAGAGAGGAAGATACAGAACATAGAACATGTAAATTCAGTAAGTATTCTTGCTGAAACTAACTGGTGTCAGTAATTCTGTGCCTAATTTCTATAGACATTTATTGAACCAGCACCAGCACCAACGAAATGTTTCCTTGCTATTCTTCAGCATACATAGAAATCACTTAATTGGCACATCTAAAAAAAATTCTGCGTTTCGGAGAGAAGATTCAGGCTAAGAATCTGCTTGAAGCAACATTCCTTTCTTCTCACCCAAGAGCCACAAACTGTTATTTCTAAGCATAGAAGTACGTAGAAAAACAAAAGTAAGAACATGGGAGATTGACTCAAGTAAAAAATAAATACTTATGTGAGGACATATTTTATATTTGGGTAATCCTGCCCACCCCCTTCACCCACCCCACTGCATCTCACCCCTACAGGCAGGGAGCTCCTCTCTGAAAAAGACATGGTGTAATTACTTCATTATAGGTTGTGGAAGAGCATTCTGGGGCATTATGCAAGAGTTGTATGTCCCCTATACATTAGAGGAATGTCTTCTGTACAGGCTTTTTATTTTCTACCATGTGGAAGGATTTTGGAAGCTAGGAGAGGAGTGGAACCACAGCCTGGTGAAGTATTTCTTCTCTGCTTGAACATCCTATAGTAAAACCTGACTACTGGGATCAATATTTGGGCCTGAGACACTCAAACTAAACTTTTTTTTTTTTTTTTTCGTATTTTAGAACTATTAAAATAGTCCTGCTCTCATATTACTTGATCAACAGATATAGTAAATGTACAATCAAGCTAGCCTTTCCTCCGTTTAGTTTGACATTTCAATCTTTCTTCTTTACAAGTCCATGTTCCACAGCAATGTATTAAAATACAATAATACAAAATGTTTGCATGCTTTAGTTAGTATAAGAATATCTCATTATATTTACTGAGATATTTACATAGGTAATGCATTACTAAAACTCATCAGATTACTCTTTTTAAAGAATGTATGAAGCCAAACAACATTTCCAGCAACCAATTTGCTGTTTCTTTGTAAATTCAATATAATTGTATTGCAGTGGGAGACTAGAGACATGAAAAAAGGGTTACAATATTAGCTTTTCAGAAGGAAAGGCTTGATATTTAAGCAAAACAAAATATAATAGAGAGATACAGATTCAATCACAGTTACTCATAAATATTAATTTATTCTTTGAATAGGTCCAGTGATTTCAATGAGGTTTCACATAGATTAAGGTAATGCTCAGTTGGTGGAATTAGATCCATTGTTAATGAAGGGCTAGATTAGGAAGATTAATTAGGAATTTCCACAATTCCAGATGGCCTGAACAAGGAACAGGTAAAATGCTGCTTTTGTGTTCTGAGATGCATGACCTCCCATGAGGGAGTAGTAATAAGGCAGGATCACATTCCCATCCCTGATTCAGACCATCCTATGTAGTAGGACCAATGCAGCATAGGATAAAGCGGCATCTCATAAAGAAATGTGAAGATGTATAAACTCTTCCTGTGCACATTAGTGCTTGCCTTGTCATGTCCAGCTCCACACTGTCCTTAATATGCTGTGCGTTAACTTGTAATGACTAGATTGTGCTTTAAGATTTCAAAACAATTGGTAATATTTATCCTAGAGCTACTCGCCTTTAAATGGCTCCATTTTCAAATCCATTAACAATATCAGAGTGCTTGAGAATGAGTCTCAATGACATAACTATGGGTATATTACAGCAACATCTACTGTTTGATATTTCAAATCAAATGTAACTTGCTTAGCTATGGAACAAAATGATGCATTGTTTTTATAACTTGGTTTTGAAACATGGTTTGGGGAACTGCTTGATGCATTTTGAGCCCCTGATCTTACAAAGTGATACATGTGGATGAACTTGTATGTTTGCACAAAGACTCACTGTTTTTACAGGGTTTTGCCTGGCCTCTATACATATGGATCAATTTGCATACCTGGAGCCTAAATTTGCTGATTTTTAGTAATTCTGGACTTTTTGTAAGTATTTTAAATTCCTTCTCAACTGTACGTCTCTTTAATGGCACTAAAACGAGCTGAACATGGTAAGTGATTGAACAGTCACAAAGACTCAGTTTTTAAAGGTATTTAAGCATTGCTCTGTTCAGTGTTGCAAATCGTAAGTGATTTAGGTGGTGAAGTCCCATTTTCAAAGTAAGTTAGACTCTTTGGCTGCGTCTACACTGGTAACTTAAGTCGACTTAAGCTTGGCTTAAGTCGACTTAATGTGCCCTGCATCTACACTACACTTTGCTTAAGTCGACTTAAGCAGCTTGCTTAAGTCGACTTAAGCAAAATAAAGTCGACTTAATGAAAATTAAGTCGACTTTATTAAACCACCTTTCTACTTGACCTAAGGCTTAATTCGACTAATGGTCCTGATGAACCATTAAGGACATAAAGAATACAACCATTGTGTCCTTAATGGCTCATCAGTTTACTCCCTGGGACCATATCACCTGGCAGATTCCTTAACATTAAGGAGACAATGGTTGTTCACACCCTCCCGTCTAAGGCATTTGTCCAGAATGACACAAGTTAAAGTATGGATATAACATCAAATTCTTAACTTCTAATCGAAATAGAATTCCTAGACATAAACGACATAATCATTCCCAGCAAATTACTACCTTTCTATTGATACCAAACATGACATAGTTCCTATGGATTATAGCATTTATGAGATAGCCATAGGAAATAATATCATAAATGCTTCCCTAAATCCAGACAGCATCACACACAGGGCTCTGCCTTGCCAGGGTCCCTGTACCCCTTTGCCCCATTGTACACAGGGGGGTGCTCCGCCTGCCACTGTGGACCTGCCCAAGGTCCCCCTAGCCCCACAAAGTCGACCTAGAGCATCCAGTGTGGACGCTCTAGGTCGACTTTGTAAGTTCCCCTTTAAGTCGACTTTAATTTTAAGTGTAGACACACTAAGTTGACTTAAAAGTGCAAGTGTAGACATAGCCTTTAGGCCAAGTCTAGTGAAAGTATTTGGTCATTATAAAAATGCAGACAGATGCCTAGTTGGATTTCAAAATTCTCTCAACACCTCAAGTTCATTATGACAGCATTAGCTGTCTTCTGAAAGTCTCTAGGCTTGTCAAATATTTTTCTCAGAGGTAGCCTTTTAATGAGTGATCTAGTGAAGGAATTCCTTAAGGTATTTACATTTTCAGTAGGACAGAATCAGAGTAATAAAGATGTATTTTGAATTAAAGCTCTTTGATTAGCTAGGTAGATGTTAGCTCCTAATCATCTCTTTTAGTGGCATATGAACTGTCAAAAGACTCCTGTTTTGTTTTTCTTTACTTGTAGCTTGCATTGTTATAAGTCTCTTGATTCCTGCTAGACAGAATTCATCATACACAGCACTACCCTCTACGTGTTCATTTTAAATTCCTGAAATGGATAATATTCAGACTGATTACAGATATTTTGCAAGGAACCAGTCTCACTTTTAGAGTTTATAATTCAGGTCATTTCATTTTTTTCTGTTATTTTTCCATTAGAATAATAATTACATTTTGGAGCAAGATGATTTTGAAAGTTTCAAAGATCAAAAAGACTAGAGATTGGGCTCAATCCAGATACCCCTTACTAAAGTATGCAGGGCTAGAATCACTGTGGCTATAGAAAGATAGATTGACTTTATTAAGTCGACTTTATTAAGTTGACTTAAAGTTAACCTTATTAAGTCAGCATAGAGACTCTACACTATACTCTCTAAGTCATCTGGGTAGGTCCAGGGGGAGGCTCGGGGGGCTAGTCCTGGGGAGATCCAGCCCCATGTGGGGGCTGGGGCTTTTGGGATCCTCCTTGATGAAGTAAAAGATGGTTTTGAGTAGATAGCTCAAAACACAGCTAGACGGACTCAAATATACAAGCTCAGTATTCCATTTTTAATAAATATAATCATTCGTAGAAGCTTAATGGGCAGTGAGGAATGAAAAACACACAGCTGCATTTTCTCCTTTTCCCCATCCTTCAAAAGGAATAATTTTCACAGTGAGTCTGATTTTAATTTTTTCAGCTTTTGATCTCATAAATTACTAGTACTCACCAGAGATCTAATTGCAGTCCAAGTATGTAAGAACAGTTTCAATGTGAACCTTATAAAAAAAAATAAACCTAATGCTCTCAGTCAGGGCATGCTCATTCCAGTAGCCCATGAAAGACCTCACAAATTTCACAGATCTGTTTGTTGGATTTTTGATTTGTTTGTTTGGTGAGCAAAACTAATAAATATAAGCCTCAATAGAGTTTATCAGCGTATTATGCAAGTATATGGGATAGAATATGGCTTTCCAAGCCTTGAGCAAGAGACAGCTTAGACCTAGTCTACACTTGCCACACTTTTCGGCAGCAGATGATGGGACATATGCAAGGTACATAAAACATCTTGTGTATCTCCCCATGATTTACTAACTATCCTTTACACACTTCACTAAGGTGACCAGAAATGCTGTCCCGTCACCTTAGTGATACACCACTTGTGGGGCAGAAGTTACTAGGGTGAACTCCAGAGCAATTGAGCATGTTTACACAGACTGATCTATCGCACCCAGAAGAACACACTGATGGCGGCAATTTTTCTGCCATCAGTACAGACAGCCTTATAGTGATGTTGCCCCGGAGATAGGGAAGGAACCAAATTATTACTTCAACCACAATATGGTCCTTCATTTTCCCTTGTGCCTAGGGCAAACTCCACAGCTGTGCTGGCTGGATATTGTGCTGGGTTAGAATAAAGGCTATGATTACTCTCTGCCCTGGCCCTCCCATTCCCTTCCAACCTGTGAGGAAGCAGAATTGGTGGTCCTGAAGAGGTCCCCTCTCATGCTGTGACCTGCAATACAAGTAGGATATGTGGATATCTGCACCTCTATTAATCTGCTTATTAACATATATAGGGATTAGTGGTAAGACATCAGGGGCTACAGTCACAGAACTGCTACTCTAGGTGTCTAAATCCCTGAATCAGGCCCAAATGGGATCCATAAAGCCCAGCTCAACTGCCTCTAAATACTGTAGGTACTTAAATGATGGCACATAATTTTTTTCAGTACATGTTCCTTCAGTTTTCATGTTTCTGCTTTTGAGCACACACACTCTAGCCCAGCTGTAGTGAGATAGTCAGGACCCAGGAATCATGCTCCAATGAATTATAAAACTTCTTTATCCACAGTGGAAGATCTTCAACAGGAGATATTGACAGAGCCTGATATTAGACTACCCCATCACCCAGGGGTTAGATTGTTCAACTGAAAAGTGGTAGATCCCAGTTCAGATTGCCTCTGCCATCAGATGGAGGAGGGAATTGAATCACAAGAGTCTCACCTACTAGAGGAATATCCCAAGCACTGGGCTAAAAGTTATGAATGAGGTCCTCTCCCTCCTTGCTAAAAAGATGCAGACATCTGATTCCTACAATGGGGTTGTAGCTAAGAAGCTCAAGCCATAAGATGGTCCTTCATGATTTAGGCACCTGTTTCCCAGAGAGAGGCAAGGTTTAGCAGAATCTCCTCAGGTTGGCATCTCCCATTTGCTAGATTAGACAGGGAATTGCCTAAAGTGCCGACTTTTGTGAATCCTGTTCTGAGGCACAAGTCTCTACCTATTCTTTGTTTAGGAAGCTGATATGCCAAACCCAGGCTGTGTGAATTCCAGTAGATGCCTAAAAATTAGGGATGGCAATGCTCTATAGCACTGTAGAAGAATGCAGCTAGGGAGCATTGATAAGGACTGTTGCTATTTCTGTGTGCGCTACATAGCCTTGAAGACTTGTTCTGTCCAGTCAGAACTAGTTGCCTGTTTCTGTGTCTGTTATTTTGTCCTTGCTTTCCTTAATAAGGAAGGATTGTAGCTGTACCAATGAGAAGCTGTAGCTATTTCCTGCAAAATGTATTCTGAGGGTCTATAAAGGATACTGCCCAACGTCACACCAACGTCGTGGGTGGAGACGGTCTTTGCTCTCTCCCTGTGAGCGCTCTCGTATTCTGAATAAAGTAAAGGCTTTGAGGTCACACTCAAGTTTATTGATTCGGAGTTTTCTTCGACAGCACCACTCTGAAGTTTCTCTGTGACTCTATCCCAAGTTAAAATAAAACGAAGGGAAAAAAATCTAGTTGAAGAGGCTGTTCATTCATTTCACCAGATTATCATTTGCCAACCATCACCTGAAGAGCTCTGTCCAATGCTGTATCCACAAACCCTTCTATGCGGTTACAAAAAACTGACAGAGTAGGTGACAATGGCAAAAATCCAATATTAATTAGCATCTCATTTAGACCCTAAATGTTGGACAGAAAGAATTTTTGAATCACTTTGATTTGGGAAATTCTTGCTTTAAACAGCTAAGTGTAAAAACCTCTGCTGCAATATCTCAGACAGGTAGAATTCTACCAGAACATATCACTGATCATAAAATAGCAAGATAGAAAATCAGAAAATGACTCAAGGAATTGAATAGTAGCTCAGCTATTGTACATGGTGCTTAATGAACTCTGTCTAATATCACTGGTATATCCATTTCAGGACAAGACTATTTTAGGTTCTGTTGGCTAAGCTACAAAGAGAAATGAAATAAATACATTCATAGCTGCCTACTCTAGAATACAGAACAGCATTACCTCCAAACAAATGTAACTTTCAGTGCAGAGCACTCAGGAACAATAAAAGATAAAAACTTTCCCCCTTACAACTAGAAACATAGGTTTGTTTGTTTGTTTTTTAATTCAGTATCAAATATTCACTTGCAAATCAGAGAATGGCATTGGGTCCACACAAAAAAGGAAGTGTCCGTCTTTTCAAAACTGACTAATGTTTACGAATAGACACCTTGAGACATGCTGAAGCAGATTGACTTTCAGACTTTCAGCTCCTCAGTGTAGGTATCCAGTAACTGAGATACCAATAATCATTAGTCAAATTGAGATGGTTAGGAGCAAGCTGAAAATCTGATTCAAAATGTGCCCCTCACTGAATCATATCTAATGAAATAGTGACAACAGCTAATTACTGCTATCTCCATTTTGCTAGAAATCCAATGCACTTTAAGATTTTTTTTACCTTCTGTATGGTTTAAACATACTTTTACATCTCCAATACTTTTCTACATTAGAATTATGGTCTCAAATTCTAGAAACTTAGTTTAAATTAAATTCTTTCTTCCAGAATCTGCCTATTGTTTTCTTAACTTAGTTGACGTCAGCTTTAAAAAGTATATTGAGTGATACAGATTTGCATTTTACATCTCTAATCAGCATTACTTACAATGTAAGTTGTCACATGGTTGAAGAGGTAATTATTTGACTTCATTATTTTAAACATTAAGGAAATTCAATTGCTGAAAAAATGTATTATCTTAAGTAGGAAGTTGCAGAATATTTTAAAGATAACATCATCTCTTTGAAAAAATGCATGTTGTAAAGACCTTAGTGAATAGGGTATCTAATGGAAAAAGTCTACAAAAGTGTTTCTTTACAGCTCATTTCCACCTTGAAAATAATTGTATAGGCAGGGTCTCTAATCTTAATTATTCTAGCACAGAAATATATTTACTTTGACATACTGTCTGACAAGGGGAAAAAAACATCAACAACTTCAAATTTGATACATTGTCCAAGTAAAACAAACCTGTGAAACATGAATAAAAATTATACTCAGAAGTGTTATGCTCAAGATCTTTTTATTGATAACAAAAAATCTCAGTGACATGGCCTTTGCAGCTTATGAAGCTCAACTACTCCAAAGCCAACTCCAGAGTTACATGACATCAGCTCACTGGAAAATTCTTCTTCAGCAAGCCTGCTGGAAAAGTAGTTTATGTCCAATAGGTGCATTACATATTCAATTTAGGAAATATGCAGGGACATATGATTTTCCTGTATTACTATACCAGTGTTTTGTATATTCTTTTGTTATAGTGCTTGGTCAAGTGCAGAGGACAGAAAAGAGCTTAACTAGGAATTCAAACACGCTGAAAATTACATCTTGACCTTGAAAATCTGAACAGCTAATTTAGGACAGGAAAATATATTTCAGAGTAGTAAATTGTGCATCTGAGAGGTTTAAATGTTGCCATTAAATACAGCTATTTTCTCCCTTTTGAAAAGTTCAGGTAGTTGCTCATGAAAAGAAATTGATTGACATCCTTATTTATACTCAGAACAGGCATAGCAAAGGCAATAAAAATGCAATGTTCCACACAGTGCATTGGTATAGGCTCAACTTTGAACTCAAAGCAAGAGCAATGGAGAATTAACATTTTTAAATAAACCCATAAAACATTGCTTTGCAGACAGACACATGTACACCCCTTTTAGGATATTAGAGAGGAAACTATTCTGAGGAAACTCAAATTTAACACACTTTTTTTTAATGCTTGGAATTAGGACAGGATGGGAGTATTTGGGAACTAAGTGTCTCTAGGGCTATGTCTACACTTGTAAATTTAGGTCGACTTAGCATATCTACACCTAAATTTTAAGTCGACTTAGTGGGGACCTTACAAAGTCGACCGAGAGAGTCCATATTGGATGCTTCGGTCTACTTCTAGGGGCTAGGTGGACCTGGGGCAGGTCCACGGTGGCAGGGGGGCATTCCTTGCCAGGTGCCAGGGGGCTCAACCTTTGCCCCATTGTACCTTGGCATGCCAGGCTCTCCCTGTGCTACCCCCCTGGCAGGGAGGGCAGTGGCGGAGTCCTGGAGAGCCCTAAGTCAACGTAGAGTCTACTTAGGGCTACTCTGCATCTACACTGGCTTAAGTAGACTTTAGCCTACTTAATTTAAGCCTAAAGTCGACTTAAAAGAAGGTTTAATAAAGTCGACATAATTTTCATTAAGTCGACTTTATTTTCCTTAAGTTGACTTAAGCAGCTTGCTTAAGTGTAGTGTAGATGCAGAGTAAATTAAGTCGACTTAAGCAAGCTTAAGTCGACTTAATTTACAAGTGTAGACGCACCTTTGGAGAGCATCATATCACATGTACATACGTATATATATTGACATAATCACCCCATACACATTATTTTAAATGTCTTCCTATCTCTCAATGGGTGTGCTAATTAGTGGAATTTTACCTTATCTAAAAATAGTATTACAATATTCACTCATTTAATATATCTAAAATAGTTTAATACATTTATTATTCTTACAAATGCTTATCTACCAGTTTGATCTTTGTGATATTTTAAACATCTGAATTTACTATACATCTGTTCAGTAAGAAAGATACTATAATAGGTCCAATCCTTCTGTCACTAAAGTCAAAGTACTTTTTTGAGGGACTCTAATGGAAACCGGATTAATTCTAATATTCTTAAATATCTGTGAAATCAAGAACTCCTCAATGCCAACTGGCAAAGCGTTCACTGTTTTGTAACAGAAACTTCTATAAGGCCTGACAAACTTACCCACCCATGCCTAACACACTGCATCCATAGTATTTATCTGTCACATGTAATCTTAAATCAAAGTCAGGATCACACTCGTCATCAATATTATTGTGAAAGGCACTGTGATAAGGTATCCCCTAGTTCGTTCCACGTACCAGCTGTTCTCCCTGGCACCATAGGCCTATAGTAAATCCGCCCCCTGGTAGGCAGCTCTGATCTGTTGTACCAGGGTTCCCGGACCTGGGCTTTACCTTTGGACAAGTCCTTTGGTACAACCAGGGACTTGGTTGTAGTGGTCCTCTCTGGCGAAGGTCAGGGTCGCTGTAACTTCCCTCTCCAGGCAGTCCTGGGCCTCTTCCTCCTGTGGTAGCTACCCCACCTTTGGGGGAGGTGAATGGCAGTGGCTGCTGCTGAGACAAGCCTCTCAAGCCTTGTCTCTCCTCTCCCTCATCTCTGTGTTAGCAGAGATGTGTTTTTTATTGGGTCTGGAGCAGCCCTTGATTGCATTCAGGTACCCCTGATTGCTCTGCAGCTGTCTCTTCTCTGCCTTCTGGAAAAAGGGCCTTCAGCATTCTGGGCTGATATACCTTCCCTTCAAATTACCCTTTTGTAGCATCTGGCCTCACTTTACTATAGCACGTCCTGACATTAAAGAGTTGTGTGTATATATAGTGGAAAATGAATAGACTCATAGACCTTCAGGTCAGAAGAGACCATTATGGTCATCTAGTCTGACCAGGCAACAGAATCTCACCCACCCATTCTTGTAATCTATGACTGAGTTACTGAAGTCTTCATAAAGAGAATTCACCAGAGATTTCACCAACAACTGACTTGTGCCCCATGCTGCAGAGGAATCTGAATCAAAGCGGGTTTACAAACAGATTTCTGCCAGACAAAGGATGTAAATTCACCTATATGCTTTGGTTTACATGTAAATTAAGCATTGTAAGCCAACATAATGGATGTCCTGTTTGCATACAAAATGAACATGAGGATGTGAAATCACCATGAAGTCAGACAATGAAAAATAAACCATATTGAGTTTTATTGCCTCTGAGGCTGAACAATGCACTTTGGGAGATACAAGGCTAAGGACCTGGGGCCCGGCCACTGCCGATTGCGTGCTGGGCAAAGATGAATGCATATTTTCAGCAACCTGTAAGTACATATTTCTACTCAGTACCCAACTTTTTTTGACAGAAAAAAAAAAAGTTGTTAGTCCTGTGTCTCTAGTAGATAAGATGCAAGATTAAAATTAAAACTCTGTATTTACTTGATGAATTGTAGTGATTTCTTCATAGCAGAATTTGCTCGCTTAGGTATATAAATAGGTTGGAGGTGTCATTGATTTGAGCAGAGGGACTCAAATATACACACAATTCAATACATAGGCTGGACGGAGGCTTCACAGACTTCAACCCTTTTAGACCCTTCCTTTAAAAGCATGTTCATGATGGCCTCCTACCTCTAACACCCCTGGAAGTTTAATACACGTCTCTTGTCCTTCTGCAGATTTTTTTTTCTCCTCAAAATATACAACAAATGGAATAGAACTATATTTATTGCCTCTGCATCTTAAATGAATAAATTCCTGAATGCACTATTGCATACTGAATTTTGCTAAGAATAGAACTCAAATTGAACAGGTCTGGTCCATCAAACAGATAGATAGAAATAATTGTTATACATAGTTCAATTCAGTCAGAATTGAAGTCAGTCCTGGATAGCTTTGCAAATTTACTTATCTGAGGAGTCATTCATAAAGTGTATAGTGGGGTGTTTTGTTTTTTTTTGTTTTTTGTTTTTTGTTTTTTTTTTTAATGGAAAGCACTTGAAGCACAAAGAAAGGAAGTAATAAAAACAGAACAAACAAACCTCCTCACAATATTGGCTTTTTACATCTCAGTTCTGATACACTTTTGTCTTTAAAATATAATAGGACAATCAATACCACACTAACTGGGTTCCATATAAGAAATTAATTGTTTTCTTTTCTGGAAAAAAAAATGTTTACAGGTTTCATGTTTAATTCATTTTTCCCTGTCTCACATAATTATTTAACTTTTGCTACACATTGGGAAAAAATGCAGCAAATGCCTTTTACTATAGTCCTGTTAAGTTACAGAGAATTATACCATCAAAAAATTGTCACTGTCTGTAGGGTTTCTGTACTGAGAAGAGCAACGCCAAAGAAAAAAATATGACCAAGAAAAGCAACAATATCTAACTATTATAATGTTCTTTTCCACAAAAATGTTCCAAACTGTTTTTTCATAATTTAAACACAATATAGTATATACATATATCTATAGAAACAGGTGGGTAATGTATGATACACTTCACCCATCTCCAGTTCTCTAAATCTGATTTGTATACTTGTCTTTTCCTGGCCATTAGCTTTCCAAGAGTAGTGGATGGGCCTCTTGGCAACAGAGGCCTTTGCTAGGGCCCTTGGCTGCTCCTAAAGCATATTACAGAGCTTCCTGATTCCCAGCTGGTACTTACCATACAAGGCTTCCTGTGATCACTGTGTTTTCTTCCTCTGAATCCTGTCATCATCTTTCCTTAATGACTCAAAAGGGCCAGACATTCTTGTCTGCAATCCATGGAGACAGGAAAGCAAGAAAAGAGCAAATCATGCCTGGAAAGCAAGAAACTCTGAAGGTCTGATGCAGGTTGTCTCTTTCCTAGGGAGCATAGTTTACTGCCAAACCTTGCCAGCTACAGTGACTTGCCAACTGCCTTGTATTCCCAAGGGAAAGGCCTCAGAAAAGAGCCCCAGCAGTAACACTTGAATCTACAATCCCTGATTTAAGGAGGCCAATGCCTTAATTTATAAATCTATTGGGGCTGAACCTGATTGTTTAGGTTCCCTGGTGAAAGTGTTAAGATGGCACATGGATGAAGCATTGCCACTGATAGCTTCATTCATTAGCAAAGGACTGCTGTGTGATGCTGCCACCTTCAGCCCATATATGCATCTGTGCTATGGATGGAATGAGTTCTTTCATTCAGAAGCTGAACCAGGTCATTAGCCTTGCTATACCTCTAGGATTCAACAACTAGGTCTTCTTGGCTCTAAGATTCTGATCTTTGTCTTGGGATGGCTTTCCCTGACATCTTGAGGCAGCCTCATCCACTCTGGAGATGTGGAAAGACCCAGACATAGTACTGTAAGAGAGACGTTACTTCACAATCAAAAGGTCAAATTTTTCAGACTTTTTTTATAGACCATAGCTTGATTATATTTGCAAAATTGCAGCTAAGCATTTAAGGTGATGCAGTAGAAATCTAGTATGCGATGTCTACATAGGCTCAACACTTTCCAAATTTTATTTTTTCTGTTTCCTAACTTTTTCTCAGATGTCATAAGTACTATGTTGGGTTATGTGATAGATACTATTACGTACCTCTGATTCAAGCACTGACCACTCTGCAGATGTAGCTTCTTTTGGAGTATAAAATGACTTATTTCATCTTGCAAGACAACATTTTTGTAATGGTTTAGGACAAGAAATAAATAATTTCCTAATGAATGGAAACTGTATTAGGAATTTTACAAAGGTATAAAATAATTATCCAAATAGAGACTTGGTTTTCACTCTTAAGATTTTTAATGTCCAAAAATGCTTTGTTACCCTCTGTTACATCTCATCTGAAATACAATTTCCCTCGAAATACAATGCACCAATCAGGGAAATCAATTGAAGTGAGAGAGAAATCTGATCAATGTTTTAAATGTTTGAATAGAAATGCAAGGCACATGGGGAATAAACAGGAAAACTGGAAGTATAGTGCATAAACTAAATTAAGATTTAATTGACACCAAACCTCATGGAGTGAATCTCAACTAGAAAGTTGATATAGAAGGGAATATTGTTTAGAAAGGACAGAAAAGGAAAAGGGGAGGAGATATTGCATTATTTATAAAGAATATATACATTTGTTTTGAAAGGAAGTGAGATGCAGACTAACTGAGGGTGTGTCTACACTAGTAAATTCTGCTGAGTTAAGCAGGCTTAAGTTGAGTTAATTTACTCTGCGTCCACACTGGCATTTCCTTAAGTCAACTTAAGGAAATTTAAAGTCGACTTTATTAAACCTAGTTTAAAGTCAACTTTAATGCTTAAGTCGACTTCTTAAGTTGACTTCAGCATTATGGACGCCCTAAGTCGACTTAAGGCAAAGGGAAAAGGGAGCCCATGCTCCCTTCTCCCCAGGAAGCTGCTAGCGGCTTGTCCCAGCTCCCTTCTCCCCGGGACCGCTCAGGTTCCGCGGAGAAGGGAGTGTGGAGCTCTCTCCTAGCCGGGACCTGAGTGGTCCTGGCCAAAGAGAGCCCCATGCTCCTTCCTAGCTAGGAGCGGTCCCCACCAGAAGGGAGTGCGGGGCTCCTTTCTGCCTGAGACCCACGCTACAGCTTCCGGGCAGCCCCCGGAGGTTTCCCAGCAGCTGCAGCGCCAGTGTACCAGCCATTGCTGGCACTCCAACTGCCGGGAAGCCTCCAGAGGCTGCCCGACAGCTGGAGCACCGCCGTGCTGGCCATTTCCGGTGCTACAGCTGTTTGGGGAGGCCAGGGGTCTCCCTGCCAGCTGGAACACCATGCTAGCAATTGCTGGCACAGTGCTTCAGCTATTTGGGGAAGCCCCTGGGCTTCCCCAAACAGCTGGAGCACCGACAATTGCTGGCATGGCACTCTAGCTGGTGGGGAGACCCTGGGCCTTCCCAACACCTGGAGCGCGGTCCCAGCCAGAATGGAGCCGCGCGGCTCCATTCTGGCTGGGACCGCTGGGGTCTTGACAAAAAGGGAAGCCTGCGCTCCCTTCTAGCCAGGACCCGCAGGGGTCTCGGGCAGAGGGGAGCCTCCTCCTTCCTTCTGGCTGGGGCCGCGGGTCCTGGCCAGAAGGAAGCGGCGGCTCCCTTTTTGCTGGGACCTGCGGGGGTCCTGGAGAGAAGGGGGCTGGGGCGGCTCCCTTCTGCTCAGGACTTGAGCAGTCCCGGCCCGAAGGCAGCCGAGCAGTCCAGATCAGAAGGGAACTCTGCGCTCCCTTCTCCCCCTGACCTCTCGAGCTTCCTGGTTTCGGGAGAGCCGGCCAAAAACAAGCCATCCTAGCCTGGGGAGCCAAGGCTCCAAAGGAGCCTCACCTCCCTATGGACCTAACTAGTCGACTTAGAGAGTCTAATATAGACTCTCTAAGTCGACTTAGTAAGGCCAAGTTTAAGTTGACTTAAGAGTCCTGTGTGGACTCTCTAAGTCGACCTAATAGGTTGACAAAGTCGACTTGGTAAAGTCGACCTAAATTCCTAAGTGTAGACATAGCCTGGGAGTCTCTGTATAAAGGTAAAAGGGCTAAAAAATAATTATGAGGTCAGAGTAGTATAGACTACTATAAAACCCCAAGTAATGAGGAAGAAGTGCATGAGGCATTTTTAAAACAAATTACACAAAATCAAAAACACAAGACCTGAAAGTAATTAGGGACTTCAACTACCAAGATATCTATTGGGAAAATAATATGGCAGAGCACAATTTTTTCAATAAGTTCTTTGTATGTATTGTGGACATGTTTTTGTTCCAGAAGGTGTAGGAAGTAACCAGAGTGACAAATCATTTTAGACTTGATTCTGACCAGCTAGAAGAATTGGTAGAGAATCTGAAGGTGAAAGGAAATTTGGGTGACTGCAATCATGAAATGGTAGATTTTGTGATTCTAAGGAAAGGAAGGAGCTAGAGCAGCTGAATAAGGATAGTGGACTTCAAAAAAGCAGATTTTTATAAATTTAGAAAACTGGTAGGTAAGGTCCCATCAGAAGAAAAACTAAGGAAAAAAGTTCAGGAGATCTGACAGTTCTTCCAGGAGACAATATTAAATTCACAATTTCACACTATTCTGATGCAAATAAAAACAAAGAATAGTAAAAAGACCATTCTGGCTCCATCAGGAGCCTTTAATCACCTAAAAATTTATAAGGATTCCTCAAAAAGTGGAGGCACAGTCATATTGACAAGGAGGAATGTAAAAAAACCATCACAACTATGTAGTGAAAAAATCAAAAAGGATAAGACAAAATGAGTTACACCTGGCAAGCAACAAGTTATCTTCCTTGCACCTTTTAAGAAGTTGTTTACACTTGTCCTTATGCCAGCAAAACTGTTATAGTTGAGGAACAGAAGTTTTACCAGCATAAGCATGAATGTAGACAAGTTGCCCATTACCCATTCCGCTCCTACATTGCTTCAGCTCTCCTATGAGAAATCAGCTATTTAAGATTCCTGCGACAGCTGTTTCTGGTTGGGTCTTTTAAGCAAGCCTGGTCCAGGCATCCAAGTCTCCTGGGCAGTTCTCTCATTTTTTGTTCTCTCTCAGTTTACCATAACTGGCCTTATATATGTAGGGGAGAGTCCATAACCAGTCCCTTGCTCCCCACCTGGAGTATTTTTGTAAATTTTATAGTCTGTTTCACTTTCTCTGAGTGAAACACACAAAAGTTTTCTGAGAAGCACCCCTGCTCTTCTCCTCTCCAGTAGCTGGGCTGGAAGGCTTTCGTCAATTTCATGATCCTTCCAGGTAGACATCTGGGAAGCCAAAAAATTCCATTTTGGTTTTGCTAAAAATGATTTTTTTCCCCTTGAAAGCCCTTCCTGCAATAAATAAATAAATAAATAAACAAACAAATAAAGATATTTTTTGCAGTTTTATCCTGGTTTGGAATTAGTGCCCCCCCAACCCCCATTTTTTTTAAACACAAAAATTGTCATAGGAAGGGATTTCCAGCCAGCTCCAGTTATGACCCCTTTGTCCATCTCTGTTCACAGGCCCAAAGGGGTCATAATCTGGCTATAAATTCCCAATATAGCATCCCCCTCTTGCAGGAGAACTTTCTTCAAGTGCAATTGTGCAGCAGATGATTGCTGCACAAGTGGTTCCACATAGAAGAGCATGTTGGGAGTTGGTAGGAGCATACTGTAGAGAGGGAAAGGATGGATCAGAGTGCAACTATGATATTCATCCATGGTTGCAGAGACAATTTAAAACATTACCCTAGTGGCACAATTTTGAGTTGCTTGATATCTTATATAAATTATGCCAGCCCATTGGAGGGGGGAGGGAACTTTAAATACTGTATAACTAAGTGGATTTCCTGCTTAGGTTATATTTTAGCCTTTGATAGTAGTAAGCCAAACCCCATTTAAGTCTTGTCCATGTCTTGTAAAATAATCCATTTAATAACTGGCAGGAGTGTAGCTATGGGTGAGTTTGGCTAGACAACCTCTCAACATCTTTGCAAACATGACCACCCAACTGCAGCTGTATCACAGTGCTGGGGAAAGGGGCAACATTCATCTGCTTGCCTGAATGGCCTGCTTCCAGCCATGTGACCAGAAGCCAGAAGTTCAGGAAGCAACAGGCTAAAAGCTGCCAGACACTCCGGTTGCTAAATTGCAAGTAAAGCTACCAAGCCACTGGAGTCTGCAACTTCTGTACTTCCTGTTTCTAGTCATATGACCAGAAGCAAAAAGTGGCTTGTGCCTACACCTGGATGACTCACAGGCTCAGCTAGAAAATGAAGTCTGGCTACGCTCCTGTAACTGGTAAATTTAGCTGGGCATAAGGCAAGGTACTATGTATGGTTTTTTTTCTGCTAATGGGCTTCGTAAAATCCTCTTACTAGTGATCAAGCTTAGTTCCTTAAATCAATTATTTTAACAAATGCAAACATAGTGGCGTCAGCATATCAGATTATAAAAGTTACATCCTCCATATCAACAAACATGTTACATTTTGACTTGATTAGCTTTTATGGTGTTATATGTATTTGTATGCTGACCCTCTGTATTTTGGAACTTTCTGCTTTTGTCTAGTGCCTAACATGTGTTGCATTTTCTTGTGGCATTGTTATTTCACACTGGGTGGTCTATTTGATCTTTGGGGAAGTAAAATGTTCTCACTATTTTTTTGCCAGCTCATGTTTCTAGCTCTGTTGCTTCTGTATGTGGTATGAAGCTACCACACAAAACACTGAAAGTAACATATTCTTTCAAAATCCTTAGCTGACACTTTTTTTCTAAAGCTTTTGCGTCCAAAAGCAATTTAAGCAATATATTTAGGATTAAAATACCCTGGAAAGACAAAGCCATTTCTCTCAAAAATTTATCAATGGGACTAACAAACAAGGATGTTTTAATCAGTCTGAGCAAAATGAGAACCAATTTGAACAATGGCACATTCCCCAACCTCAGCAGAAATGGAGAGGAGAGTGAGTTATTGCATTAGCTAAAGTGATGTGGCTGGAAATATGAGCTAGTTAGTATAATATGAATGGAATAAGCCCCATTCCACAGCAAACATGTTGAAAAATTATTTATTTTTGTCTATTTCCTAACACTAAGGAAAGCAGTGTGTCTAATGCCTTCCATTTTTAGAACCCAATCTTGTAGTGTGTACTCTGTCAAAACTTTCACTTATTCTGGAATAAATACTTCAAGATCTGGTTCTTGCTGTCTGTTCTAATGCGATAATTCCTCCATTTCCAATTTTGCCACTGCAAATAATACTAAGGTTACACAAACCAGCTAAAGGCCAGATTCACCCTGGATGCATTGTGATTCTTTAACAATGTAAAGATGCCATACATCTCATTTAACTCAATAAACTGGGTAAGTCAGTAACCTGGGTAACTCAATACACTAAGTGTATGTCCATTTCTGATTCCCAGAACAGTGCAAAGCAGCCATAATGTACCAGTATATCTGGCCTCAAAAGTCAGTTAGAGTTAAAATTTCCTGCCTTAACTCAGATAACTGTCTTTAATCAGTAATACTGTGTGTAAAACATGGATTGCTTGGCTTAGCTTCTTGGCAGTGGTAATCACACATATATATCATTGCTGAGACAGAATAAGGTGCTTACAGGAAAATAGCCAATTTTGGCATCAAAAGCTTATATTTGAATATACTGGCTGCTGTTAGTTTGCATCTCAGCCTCAAAACTATTTAAATATGGGGGAAGGATGTATTTTATTTATAAAATATACTGGTTAGAGTAGCTCAGGCTAACAAATACCTACAATGAATAGCTTCTGCTACAGGTAAAAGAAAAAAATATAGGCAATGTGTTATTAATTAAATATGAAAGGGAATAGTTAAAAGCTTGGATTCTGTTTTGCAACCTAGAAAAGAGATACACCAAAATGAATTTCTTTGCCTCAGATATAGAAACATAGCATTTTTATCATTGATCCAAGGAAAGTTAAAACATGTGGAAGCCATAATGAAATATCCATAGATAAAGAATTCAGTCAAAATTTCATTAGTATAGTAGTTAAATATTTTAGAAAATTTTATTATGACTGGTTTTACGTTTCAAACTTTCAAAATATCATACAAAGCACTTTCAAAATAACTTGAAATATTCATTAAAATCAAAATAGCACTGGGATTTTGAAATCACATTTGCACAAGGGATTCACTTTCTCTTTGAAAGTTGCTTACCATTAATTTAGTAATTATTTGTTCTTTGGTTAAAATGGCAGTTCATGACATCAATGTGACAGGTAAGTGGAAAATGGAAAGTAAGCTATAGAATTTGGCTCTGATGGCAAGGAATTTTAATGAAGGGTAAGCTGCTGTTAGGAACCGAATTAAAAAAAAAACAAAAACAAGCAAACAGCAAAATGCATATCTGAATGAATTGTAGAATGAAATTAGAGACATTTTAAATTCAAGAAGAGAGATGCTAAAGCATTCCATTAAGTTACCGACTTCTAATGAAATGTGCATTTCTTTTTCTTAAGATGACTTGAGAAATTTTATTGGCCTAGAGATTTACTTTAAATAGCACTGTATCCTTAAATACTAACAAATTGCATGGTAGAAAAATGGTTTCTGAAGAGGAAATGCTTTTGATATGCTATTTTCTCATCTAAAGTGTAAACTTTATGGTTACAATTGTCTTTTTTTATTTTCTTGTATTCTGACAAAAGCACTTGCTTATGAAAAATCAATAGTAAAGTTGGCTAGTGCACAAAGATTTGAACTATATTTTTATTTATTTATATCTGATGAAGCAATAGGTCTGTTACAATTGCTATTTTGGTGCTTATATTTTTAGAAATATAGAAGGGCACTGTTGCCTTCAAATCATTAACTCTATAGGAGATGAAGACTCTATACATCTGTTTACATGTATTATAGCTCATTATTCACTTTTTATAACTTTTTCCACCACTGTAGATGTTGTCTTGTCTTTTAAAACCTGATCCAAAGTTGATGTAAGCCAAAAGAAGTATTTCCATTCCACTGACTTCAATGGACTTAAGATCAGGCACCTAATTTGCAGGAAAGTTCTCAGAGCTTCCTGTGTAATCCAAAAACTTTGATACAAATTTCTAACTAGGAATCAGGCACTCTTTTTTTTTTTCTTCTGGTGGTTGAGGGCATCAAATTTCAGAGGCCAGCACCCCAGTTCAACAATTTATAGACCCATATGCTTAACTTCAGACATACCAATAGACCAATGGAACAGCTCACGTGTTTAAAGTTAAGCAAGCAACTAAATACCTTGCTATAACAGGACCCAGATAAACAACAGGCTTGTTCTATCTCCCATTAATGTCAATGTGAGTTTTGCCATTTGACTTCAACAGGAGCATGATTAGGTCCCACAGCCATAAAAGTGTTTTTGTTTGTTCTCTTTTGTTTTATTTTTAAAGATCAGAACCTCTCTTTAATCTGTCTAAGGCTATGCCTACACTAGAAAGTTCTGCCAGCAGACAACCACTCCTATAATAATAGTAGTGGTGGCTAACGTCCACACTGCTATAATTTGGTCAGTGGAGTGTGTCCTCACTAGGACCACTTCCACCAACCTAAGTGGCAGTGTGGGGAATCTGATAAAACAGTCTCTCAGCTCCTTGCAGGGAGCTCACAGGATGCTGGCTGCACCCACCCCCAGCCTCCTAGGCTGATCAGGGTCTCTAGTGGCCGCAGAGGCGGGTGGAGCACCTGGGGTTCAGGTCCTGAGTGGCAGCGGGAGTAGTTGCCCTGGGCTCACCAGGGGTCCCAGTTGCAGAATCCAGCCATCCAGGATCCAGGTCTGGGGATCTGGACAAGCTCTGGAGTGGCTGCCGCTCTGGACCCCAGCAAGTCCTAGAAGATGCAGACTGCTGCAGACCCCAGTATGTTCTATTTCCCCTTACTTGTCAATTTCATTGACAAACATGACAGCTATCCACCACTGTAAAGGGACACAGTGTCTACCGATGCCTTGCTGACAAAAGCCCTATGCCACTGCTTCAGGTGGTCTTATTTTGTCAGCAAACCCAGGCAGTTTTGCTGGCAAAGAGGTGAGCATAGTGCAGTGGTTTCCAATCTTTTTAAACACAAGATCACTTTCAGAGTCTAAATGGAATGCAAGAGCTATCCTTTAGAAATCCCCCCCCCAATACACCTCACAGGCTCCCAATTCCCTTCTCCTAGCATTAGCTGGGCTGGATCCCTGATCTCTTTCCCGCTCTGGCTCTCCACATCCCCTACCCATTCACCAACCCCTTCCCCAGCCCTGTGCTGACTCCCTGATCCCTTCTCCAGCTCCTGCCTTGAGCTGCCTCCCCAACCCTGGATCCAGCCTTACACTGCCTCCCTGGCCTCTGCCCTGGTTCTGGCCCCACGCTTCTTCCCAGATTCCCACACCCCTTCCCCAATCCCTTTCCTGGCCCTGCACTGCTTCCCAGACCCCTCCCCTGCTCATCTGTGCTGCCTCCCAGACCCCTGCCCTGCTCCAGCCATGCCACCTCCCAGACCTTGTCCCCAAACATGCTGCCTCCCAAATCACTCCCCTGTTCCAGCCACAATGCCTCCCAAGCCTTGTCCCTGCTCCAGCCACACTTTACCTCCCCAACCCCTGCCCTGGTTCCGTGCTGCCTCCCAGACCCCTGTTGTGCTCCAACTGCACTGCCTTTTAGACCCTGTCCCTCCTCCAGCCACACTGCCTCCCAGACCGCACCCCTGTTACAGCCATGCTTTACCTCCTCAACCCCTGCCCTGCTCCAGCCACACCACCTCCCAGATCTTTTCTTTCCTCGAGCTACACTGCCTTCCAGACCCCTTCTCTGGCCCCAGCCCTGCACTGTCTCCCCGCTCTGCTCCAGCTACACTCTGCCTTCTGGATCCCAGTCCCCCACTGGCTCCCGATCGCCCCTGCTACTTGCCCTTCCCCCTACCCACACACCTACCTACCTCACCTGGCTGAATTCCTATCTGAGTCTGCTCCCTATCCTGGACTTTCTCTCCCTCTGCCACATGTGCACAGGGTGGGGCATTTAAAACAGCCTGATCTGGTCACAGCTCAGAGATGCAGAAGTCAGTCCAAAATCGACTGTTCCAGGTCAATCACGATCAACCAGTTGGGGGACTACTGATGTAGTGTGTACACCAGGACTGTTTTGTTGATAAAGCCTCCAAGTGCAGATGATCTAAGACTGACTTGTTCAACCTGTGGGCCACACTCAGGCCTGCCAAGGGCTGTTACTTAGCCCAGGGAGTGCCCAGAGCCACCATGCATGCATGGGAGCTGGAGCTGGACTATGCATATAGCCCAGGATGGGGAGACCCTGGCCGGAGGCAGAAATTAGGGGCTGGATTCAGCTCATTGGAGCATTATCAACATGAGGTGTGTGTTGGGGAGAGAAAATAGCTGGGGGATCAGGAGCTGGTGAGGTACTTAAGCAAGGGGAGGGGGGGGGGGAAAGGGATCAGGAACTGGCAAGATGTGGAGCTGGAAGGGAAGTTGTGGCTGTATTGCTCCCTAGTGCTCTCCTGCCAGCCCACACTCCCATTCCCCCTCTGTCCCCCCCACATGTCCATTCCTGCCCTCCCTTGCCCTGCCATGCCTCCCTGTCACCTGGACATTCTGCCATTTCCTGGGGGGGGAGGGGGGGAAATCAATTTTCACAAAACAGGTTTAATTAACAAGTGAAAACTTGTGTACTGTTGTGAAAGTGACACTAATCAAATGGTTACTGTAGAGAGGATGTATATTATTTGAGAATTGTGTTTATGTATGAAAAATAGTAAGATTAATTTCTACACCTATTTACTCAAAATTTGCTTACTTCCCCCTCCAGTAAGCTGCCAGTCCCCCTTAGTGGGTCTCATGTTTCTGTCTATTATGGTGGGTCAGATGTCATCAGTAGGAGGCCCTTCTAGCAGGGTCCCGAAGGTAGAGGAGTGGGGAGGGACCCAGACCCATCTGCTCCTCCAGGTCCCATCCCAGAAGCCCTATAATTAACAGCTATTCACTACAGTTGCTGTATCCACAGTTGCACTAATTTCTCCTGGGCTTGTTTCCCCACCTCTACCTTTTCAGCTTCTGGTCTCCCAGTTCTCCAGACCCTGGGTGGTAACTCAGTCTAGTTTCACAACTCTCTCCTCCCAGCAGACTCATACCTTCCTTGAGGCTCCTCTCTCAAAACCATACTTCTCTTGCTCCTCTCTCAAAACTGCACTACACAGCACCCCCCCCCCTTACTCTACTTCCAGGCTGTACCTTATCTGTTTGGAGCAGGGAGGCTTTTATCAGGCACCTGGCTAGGTCTTGATTGATCTTAGGTGCCTCTTATTGCCCTGAAGTAACCCTAATTACGGTAGTCAACAGGGAACAGAGCTAGCAGCATTCTGGGGCTTATATATTTCCCTTCTCTCATTCTCAGGCTGTCCACTGCCCTTGATATCTCACACATCCTCCAATGAGAAAAGAATTGCAATGTAGACCTTCACCCACACCACTGGACATGTCTAAAATATCTATCAACTTGTCTGCTTTGAATTATGCCTGCTCTATTGGTCCCAGCACCATGTGCTGTACTTTCTTCTATGTACTTCTACCCATGTGCAGAAGGTATAGTTCTGCCCACATGCAGAAGGTGCGAAACACAGCCGACAAGCCATGAAATGCAGCCAAGCTACAATTTATCAGGATAGGAGTTGGGGTGATTATTAAAATGGGGAGAGACTTTAATCTGTGTGACAGGACACAGACTTTGGAGTTGGGAGAACCATGGATGGAGAATATATGGTCCATACTTTGAATGGCTCTGGTTATGTATTTATGTTCACTTAGTGTCCAGGGAAATATGGTCCTATATGATTATATAATTCCTATTGGACCTGTGCCACCACTGGTAGGAGCTCAGGGAGCTTAACTTTTTTAAGCTACACAGAACATCAATTTACATAAAAATGAAGCTGCAAGTATAAAAACAAGCTGCACATTTAAAGATCATCATCAAAACTACTTCACAATGCCTAATAAATATTCATTTCCAAAATCCCATTTAACATTTTCTTAGTGAAACATTTTTCTTTGGAATATGGAAATTTGGCATACTAATGCTCTAATTTAATTATACAGTTAGTATAATGAAACTACTTGGGTTAAGGGAATCCCATTTATGGTAAACACTGTAAAAGAATAGTGTTATCTTTTAAGAACCACATAGCTTAAATATTTCTGTTCAATATTTCAAATTGCCAGCATCATCTTCCAGTACAATTTCTCTCTGATTATGGCTTTACTAGGCTCACTAGAAGAATACCAGCTGGTGAGAACATATTATTATTTCCATCATGTGTTGGAGGGTGCTAACTTGATTTCTATTTCGATATTATTCCCCATCACCTCACCCTCAGGAGCCATATCTACCTGTAGATTTTGCTGTCTAATTAATAATCTTTCATTTCAGTCTATATGAACATCTATAAATAAGAGAGGATTCTGAAAGGGTTTAGGTGCACTTGATGAATCAATCATAATAGAGTCCTTAATGAGAACTGTGCAATGTATATTTAGACAGAGACACCTGTGTCACCAATCATAAACATTCCAAAATCATAAGTCAGGCCCCAAAATCTTAAGATTTACTACAATTGCATAAGATTTTTCAAAATAAATTTTCCTTCTGATACCTAAACCTTTAGGGTACCTTTCAGTCATTCATTCAAGCTTTTCTCTGTCACCATGAGCCTTTTTTTAAAAAAAAGAAAGCTGAAATCATATGATCACATGTCCCCTGGTATTGTGGCTTTAAGAAAAATACCAAATGCCAGGAGACTTTGAATAAAATCACAAGAATTGTAACACACCATCATTTAAAATCTAAGTGCCATTTAATTCTATAATATTTTTTAATATTTAATAGGTGGATCAGAGCAGACTGAAGGCAGGATGAAGTGAAAAGCATATCCAGGAAAAGTGTCTCAGTCACCTATATATGAAACATAAAAAGTAGAAAAAGAAGCAGGTTGGGAAGTGGGTGATGACAGAAGGTGACAGAAAAAAAAAAAGGATGAAGAAAAGCAGCTGCAGGTGGGGAATTAACTGTTCAAAAATATTCCTTTTCACCTTTCAAACACACACACACTTCTATGTTTCATCTCTTTTTTTTTTTTTTTTGGGTGCATTTTTCTTCTATAACTCTCTTCTCAGCCCCTCACTCTACTTCCTCTTCCCCCTCTTATTTATTCCTTTTCTTCTTTCTACTGTCTCTCCTGCTATGTTTCTTTCTTCTTTTTGCCAACCATTTTTTCATGTCCTGATTCCATTCCATGGCTACTTTCCTGTTTTCTTTAGCCCTAAGTCCCTCACTGTTTATGTTTCTGGCTCAGTTTTCTTCTCCCTTCTTTTCCATTATCTCCTAAGCCAAAATACCCCCTTCATTCCACCATCCCGAGGTCAAAGTTCATTTTCTTTCAAACCCTAAATCCTTTCTTCCTCCCACCCCTACCATTTCCCTGGGCCATTAGATTACCTAGCTCAGCTTCTCAGTCTTTCCTCACTAATTCATTTTCCATATATGTATCAACAGCAACACTGCAGGTTCTGAGCACATGACACCTACTATATCATGTCTTTAACACAGTGGTTCTCAACAACTTTTCTCTCATTCCAACTGGACATAATGTGTTGCAGGAGGATAGCAAATTACAGCATATTAATATGCCTGTAGTGCAGTGCTCTCCTATTATGCTGTCATCCAGTAAGTAATTTATGCTGCTCCTTAAACTAACTAACCTCTATTTTGTATGCAATTTTCTTTGAGTTTGTGAATGAATGAAGTTTCTGTTCAAAGATCTTAAGCACACAAGGAGTGTGGGTCTTTCTCTGCTGCCATAGGTGATCTGGAGCGATCACCTCTAAAAACTCAGCATTTGCCAATGTTTATTCCATTTAGTTCCTGAGTTAACCACAGTGTACTCCCATGCTTAAGATTTTAAATATATTGCTAAATTAATGGTAACTTCTAGCAAATGTTGATTTTTAATATAAATAACTGCATTTTCATGGATATAGTGAAGAAGTGAAGTGGAAGCTGCAATGTTGGCAAATGGCAGTATGAGATGTCATATGAAGATAGAGAGGAAGCAATTGTGGGAGGGTTGGTGTTTAAGATTTGGCTTATTTTCTCATTGACACTGTTTAGTGTGCATGAAGACAGAAAGAGGATTTGCCAAGTCACCTCAGGACAGAGAGGGTACTTGTGTAAGGCAACCTCCAAGAAAAAAAACTTAAGAATGGAAGCCAGACCTGGAGAAAAACCAATAGTGCTCAAAACAGGTGCTTACTGACAGAGTCTGTGCCCCCTCTTCATTCATGGTTCTGTTATTTTCTTTTCAGTTGACATTGGTCTGATTTTGGTGTGATAAGAGGTGGAAAGAGCATGGAGGCAGCAAACAAAACTAGTGGGATGATTTAACAATTGCTAAATTTAAATGGGAATAAAAGTGGATTCTATTCACCTGAAAGTTAAGTGTGCTAGGGTAGAGGTAAAGGGAATGTCACAGGGTGATTAAAGCCACTTCAGTATCCATGTGCCATTTAGCCACTTAAGAGGGCATGGTGTGGGGGCTATAAAGAATCAAAGAGCCAAAGAGGGCTGTGACATGCTGTTTACCTTTACTCTAATACACTTACCTTTCAGGTGAGAGGAATATCTTTGTTTTCCCACTTAGATTTAGCAATTGTTAAACCATTCCAGCAGTGTTGTTTGCTGCTGTCATGGTGAAGGGTCAGTTCAATGATTCAGGCAGGAAGAGATAAGAGTTACTAGAAAGCTGGAGGAATTCTGGAAGGAAATAGATGGTTTTTTCCTGAGGAAAGGCTGATGGCACAAGAGTAGCAAGAAGGATTTGCAGTATGGTGTCTTGAGTTAGGGGTGAGGTTAGTGGCAACAGCAGTAAAGGAAGCTGCCTGCTAGCTTTGGCTAGGGAGCTGGAGCTGAATATTGAAGGTAGGGAAGTAGCAGAAGCCTAACTTGTAGGCCTCTTTAGTGGAGAACTGGACCCAAATGAACTGTGACAGGTCAGGAGGAATGAGGGTTACTCCTCTAGTAAAAATGATATCCTTGTTGTGAGGGCTTCTGCTGGGAAGAATAGGGTTGCACTACAGTTGGACTGGCTGGGAAGGCTCTCCTTGGAAAAAGACTGAAGTGTAGGGAGTATGGCCTAGTGGGACTCCTGACAGATGCTGGGGTGCCTCCTGGGAAGGGCAGGATGTTAGAAGAAAAGAAAAGAAGAACCGGTTTTAAGAACTATAGTCAGTGTGATGCGGGGAAAAAAACTTTGCTTGGGATTTCTGTTGAGGACTATTTGAACTACATTTTGATGATGGAGCAGCACATAAGTTCACCTGGAGTTTCTGGGGACCCTAAAAGAAATCGTGGCAGATGAGCTTGTCATGCAGCAACAGAGTGCTTCAGAATGGGTAAAAATATGATAGCATATCTATGCAGGTTATATATTTTTTTTCAGACCATATAGCTATCTTGGAGAATGAATACAAATGAACACATGCTAATCAATCATTTTTAGTGAGCTCTGTTTTTATGACTACAAATTAGTCTAACTATTCACATGAAGTTGTAAAAGTTCTCATTTTCTAAACTCAATGAGCCATTAAGTAGTTGGCATCTATCTTGACTGCAGTTCAGGATTAGCACAAAGACTACAGTGTGGCTACCTCGAGGAAAAAACAAAACAAAACACAGAAACTTTGCCTCTGATAAATTGATGAAGTTACTATTTTAGTATTTCCTATTAGAAATACCATGACAATTTCAAATGTTGATGTAAAGTTACTTACCTCTCGGAGGTAATTATCACAGCTTTAAGCAGAGGTGGCCCTTAGCAAAGGCTCATTGCAGGGCTCCCATAGAGCTGCAAGGCCACCTTCTGTGGCCCCAGCTCCCTGTTGTTGCCGCCCCCCCCCGCCCCCCAAAGCTCTGATCTCCCACAGCCAGCTGACCCTCCAGGGCTTGCTCCTCCTCCTGCTGCTGACTGACTGGCAGATGTGACTTTTGGGGTAGGCGAAGCAGGATGAGGCCCCTTACTGCTCAGGTGTGTGCCTGCTTTGCCTACCCCAAAAGCCACCTCTGATTTAAGTCTCCCTTGTAGTAAGGTACTGCTACAGGCTTTCATTAAGATATTAATGAGGTAGTGGAAGTATTGCCTATTAAGGATGTGATACTTCCATTATAAGGCTCTGGTACTGGTTGATTACAACTGTGTTTAACTTTACCAGTTTGTGATAAAATACTCCGTACTGTGTGCCTTAGTGTATATTTCCCTATATATATATATATATATATATATGCAGTATATAGGCTGTGTGCCTGAAAGTCCATGTCCTTATGACTAGAGCCATACAGATCTGCAGATATCCACTTCTTATCCACTGATATCTGCATCCGTGGGTGCAAATGTGGATATCTGCAGACCCGTTGCTGTGGATTGCAGCTTGGGTATGGATACAATTTTTATCTGGTCACGGCTGTACTAGCAGAGAGCACCATTGCTCTGCCCAGAACATCTGATTGGTTTCAGCTGCAGCCCTCACTAAATCCAGCTCTGGCCAATGCTGCAGCTCCAGCTAGGTAAAGAGGGAGGAGAAAGGGTGGGGGGGGGGCCAAGGGATCAGGGAAGGGGCTGGGGGGGGTCAGGGAGCTGGTGGGAAAGAGGCCCCGGGGGGGGGCGAGAGGAGTGTGAAAGGGGTCCTGGGGCAGCAGAGGGGCCCTATGAAAGTTCATGCGATAAATAAATTTGTTAGTCTTTAAAAGTACCACAGGATTCCTTGTTTGTTTTGCTGAACTAGACAAACATGACTACCCATTTGGAACTTGCCAAATTATAAGGTGGTGTTGAGGGATTCAGAAGCAGGCCCAGGTGGCCAGCCTTCATCCATGCTGCTAGGATGAACAGTGTTAGTGACTCCTTACTTGCAACAATCCAAACTTCTCCAAAGTACACTTCTCTAATGAAAACTTTTATAGGTACCTTAAGACAAAGCAGTAATCCATAGCAAGCCCTAATGGACAGGTCACTGCTTAGCAACAGTATTGTGTAGAAATGATGAGGGCTATTATTATATTTTTTTTAATCAGCAAAAGAAGCGTTTCAGCAAAAATTATGATTAGAGGTATGCAGACTCAACACCAATGCTCCATACTCCCTTCAGTACCCACAAACGGGTCACTCTCATCTTTGTTAGCAAACACTGAAACTTCAGTTGTGCAGCTGTTCTATGTAAACAAAGGCCAATTTATTCTTACAGTTATAGTGTATGCATACAAAAATGGCGGCAAGTTCTGTCAAATCCAACTGCAGTTATGTCAAAACCAGGTTCTCACACAACATGTCCACTAAGCATTCTGTCCTCATTCAAATCCTTTCTAAAAATCAGGGCTCCATTAACTTAGTGATTCCATTTCACCAGAACTTAGAACAAACCCACTTTTTGCTGAATAATTGTGCTGCAGAATCCTTTTTTTTCTTTTACATTATTTAAAAAAAAAAGATTTCTAACCCTTATGTTTTTGAAGGAAACTTTCCAATGTGAATGGATTGTAAACCTATGTGTAAAGTCTTTCTGGTTCTGTGCACAGACTGAAATAGTAAGTCACAAGGAGGTGAGATCTGTTCCATATATATCAGTTGGGGTCTTAATGCTGAGGCCTGATTATGAGCTTTTAAATGTCAATATTATTTACTATTCCACGCCTGATCATTTTGACATTCCACTAATGAGGAACACAGACAAGCAATACTTAGGCATACTTCCATGAGATAACAACCCTCCCAGCATACCCTCACCATTCCAAGCCAGCAGTTGTCTGCATACAAGCAGAGTATGCTATATGAGAGTAGTGAATGGGAAAAATTCTAATTTTCTATTATGTTTCACCATTCTTCCACTCCACAACTCACTATATTTGTGTATCATAAAGAACTTGCATTAAGTGTAGTTTAACATACAGTATAATTATTTTGCTATATTAAAAAAAAAAATAACACCAGAAATAAGCAAAGCATAAGCATGTGAAACAAAATTCAGTTTGGGGGGTATATCAATACTGAAATAACTGACTTAAGTAGTCATAATGTTTCAAAACTTCTTGCCCACTTAACGCTGAAATATTAAGCATTCTACACATTTTCCTTAAAGATTTGGAATTAAAGGTAAACCGTTCCATTTGTACTTGTTTACAAATCAAATGTGGCATATATTAACCTTCCAAATTTGACATTTCCTTTTTAAAATAAAGGAATGAAGGTTCAGGTTTATTAGCAGTTAAAGATATTAAAAACAAACATTTTTGTCTTGATATTTTTGGAAGACATCAATAGCATGGCAAAAAGTAACTCAAATACTTTTCAATAGAGAATTTTAAATTAGTTAGCCTCTTGAACCACAACAAGAACGACTTTTTAAACTTCTGTGGTTGACAGTGTCAATGTGAAAACTAATAAATAAACTTCAAGTTATTGTGACTGAAGCTGGAGGTAGCTGAGGAAACAAGTGATTTAAATCTGTAAATAAGACTAAGTCAACAGAGATTATTGAATATTGTACAACCATTCACACATCTACAAGATCATAGCGGAATTCAACTGAAAGTGTCGCTGGCAGCAAAAGAAAAAAAATCAAAAGTATTTTCTTGAAATAGTTTCTATTCTCATTGTTACCTCAGTGACTCAGTTTACCCAGACATTCATATTAAATTATATTAAAACTCTATTCTGAGGTAAATCTATGTGGTGTGCTCACTTAATGGCTCAAAAACCTCAGAAAATAGGACTACACCCCATCGATCAAGAACAGACATGGAGCAGAAAATTCTTCGAAAACAAATCTTAACATTTATTTGCTTTTGCATTAATACAATAAAATTTGAATATTGACTTAAGGAAAGTGTAGTGTAGACACAGAGTAAATTAAGTCGACTTAAGCAAGCTTAAGTCGACTTAATTTACAAGTGTAGACGCACCCCTTCTGAAGCTTTTCTGCTAATTGCCTCCTAACATATAACTTATAGTTTAGATGTCTTGGGACAAAAATCTCTGGTCACATTGTAACCTAATGATCTCCACAACACTCTTTGGGATATCACAGATAGCATTTTTTTAAAAATTTAAATAACTAGTGCATTCAGTTTGAGATTCATACATTAGAGTTCAAAAAGGGACCACAGGAGTTCATCTAGTTCAACACCCTGCTCAAAGCGGGATCAACCCCAACTAAATTATTCCATCCAGGGCTTTGTCAAGCTGGGCTTTTAAAACTTCTAAGGATGGCAATTCCATTACCTCCCCTAGCAATTCATTCCAGTGATTCACCATTCTCCTACTTAAAGAGATTTTCCTAATATCCACCCTAGATCTCCCCCAGTGCAACATGAGGCCATTGCTCCTTGTTCTATCATCTGCCACCATTGGAATAGCCTAGCTCCATCCTCTCTGGGACCTCCCCTTCAGGCAGTTGAATACTGCTATCCAATCCCCCCTCACTCTTTTCTTCTGCAGACTCAATAAGCCCTGTTTCCTCAGCATTTACTCATAAGTCATGTGCCTGAGCCCCATAATCATTTTCATTGCCATCTGCTGAACTCTCTCTAATTTGTCCATGTGCTTTCTGTAGTGGGGGAACCCAAAACTTAGCAGAATACTCCAGATGTGACCTCTCCAGTGACAAATGGTTACCTCCTTTGATCTGTTGGAAATGGAATCCTACTAATATGCCCAATATGCCATTAGCCTTCTTGGCAACAAGGTCACACTATTGACACATATCCAGTTTCTTGTTCACAGAAACCCAGAGACTTTTCTGCAGAACTGCTGCCTAGTCAGTCAGTCCCAAGTCTGTAGCAGTGCATGAGATGCTTCCGTTCTAAGTGCAGGACTCTGTGCTTGTCCTTGTTGTCCTTGTCCTCATTATATCTCTTTTGGCCTAATCCTCTAATTTGCCTAAGTCACTTTGTTAAACCAAAGTAATCTTTGCCTGCCATATTTGCTATTCTTTCTGCATATTGGGATGGTTTCTTCCTATGCCAGTAATCTTGCCCATCAGTTCTCTGAGGGAGTTGGTTTGCTTTTCTGTAATCCAGAGTCCATATTCTGCTGCTCTTCTACCTTCCTTTTGTCAGTGTCCTGAACTCAACCATCTCATGGTCACTGCTGCCTAGGTTGCCAGCACTTTTACCTCTTCTATCAATTCTTCTCTCTTTGTGAGCAGCAGATAAGGAGAATCATGGGTCCTACTTGGTTCCTCTAGTACTTGCACCAGGAAGTTGTCTTCAACACTCTTCCAAAAACTTCCTCAATTGTCTGTGTACTGCTGTATTGCTCTCCCAGCAGATGTCAGGGTGATTGAAGTCCCCTATGAGAGTGTTGTGTAATTTGCCTCTCTGGGTCATGGTGTATTTACAAACATTAAAAATTTACAGTTCACTCACAGAAATAATTTGAATTAGCACTTCAACAATGAACAGGAGAAGATGCAGAACTCCAACTTTCATGCAAATGCAGATCTACCTTCCACATCCTCCTTGGTGCTGGCCAAGTATGACCTGTATGATAACACTAAGAAGTCAGTAGGGAGCTCCTTGTACACTTCCTATCTTCCTCCATTCTTCTCCCCACTTCTTTCACTTCTCTGGCAGATGGAAAATTTCCTTTTGGTGTGTCCTTTGTCTTTCTATTAACTCAATGGAGAACAAGCCTATACACGTATTAACCTATATGGTCACTCTCCTTATTATAATTTTAAAAGAACTAACAGTGGGAGCAAAGCCTTTCTTGCTAACTATCTGCAGTGTTTCAGAAGTCTGTAACCATGAGTCTGATCCTGAAGTTAATGGGAGCTTTCCTGTTGACTTCAATAGATTTGATCTGGCCTTTTGATTGTAAAAAGACATAACATCAAGTTGACCAAAAATGGCTCATGCAAGAAAGAAGGAAGTTCTGGTTATGTCTGAGGTTTTTTGATCTGAGGCTGAGGGTTATCACTATTCTGGAATTCAACATATCCATGAGAGCTTTTGAATTTAGTGGATTTAGCATGGTTCCAATTGCTGTGAGTGTGCTTTTTATGTATAGCTTATGCAAACAGATTTCAGCCTAGGGATTTTTGATAAACTCTATACTTGATCACTTCTGTCATTTGTATTTTTTGTGTGTTACTCTCATGGTCTTTTTTTCACTCCCTGAGTAAATTATTTTAAATACAGGATTAATGAATTGCATTGGTATATGGCAATATGATTTTTTAAGATGGATCATTAATTGTGATATTAGCTGAGAAGCACAATTATTTTCTCAACTACCCAGCAGGTTTTTTTTTAATACTCTCAAAAGCTGAAACTCAGCAAGTTTACAGCAAACCAAACTCAGTACCATTATTCCTCCAGGTCTAGGATTTTGTTGTTGTTTGTTTTGGATTTTGGTTTTTGTTTTGTTTTTCTCCATCATTGCAAGTTGAGACATAATCTAGAATGTCAGTTCCCTCCATTTTTCCCCAAGAAATGCAGCAAGAGAGACTAGGTAGGCAGGAAAAGATGTATTCAGCAGCACTCCAGGGCTGGATTAAGAAGAAAAGTTAAACTCTGGGAGAATATACATATGAAGTATAGATATGTCAGCTATTTCTCTCCTTTAACAGTGGGAAAAAAGAAGACTTTTTAAGGGAGATCATTGTATCTGATGATGATGTAGCACGGACATTGCCAAACTTTAGCCCACTTCTGTTAGTTCTCTGAGCATTTGATGGTAATCAGTAGAGAGCTATTTTCTCATATGTGGCTGGTAAAGATGAGAATACATAGGTGAGAGAGAATGAAAAATAAAAGTAAATGTGATTATCTTTAAAAAAACAGACAAACATTCTTACACTAAAGGCATGGGGGCATATTGTGCACTGTTGTAGATTGGTCTGTCTTGACAGAAGACCATGTGCCTCTTCTGATTTACACTAGTTGAGGAACTAGCCCATACAAAAATTGAAAATATTATCTTTTCATAATTGATTTCTCTCAGTGCCTCTGGGATGCTGTGATTGAACAATTGGGAGTTGTGTCACACAGTCACAAACCATAAGGGAGCTGTCCATGAGGCTAACTCTCAAGTAAGGTAGTCCCATGTCCCCCAGTGAATAAGATAGTTACCCTCTACCTAAACCTCCTCCCCACACCCACCTGATCTTCTGGTGGTGGGATCTGTAGTTTCTAGTTAACCCCTTCAATGACACCATGGCAGTAAACAAGGCAACAGGCTGAACAAAGAGATGTCTTAATGATACAGGCTATACTCTGAAAAAGCACAGATCTATGGAAAACAATCACCTCCTGAGCTCAGCCCCGTTAGTCTGAACGTATCCTCTTAAGTCCTTTCAGTGAGGTAAAATCCTTCCACCTTTTCTTCAGGTAATGAAAGGGCTTTCTTTGCTTAGAGGATATGTCTCCAAAACAAAACAAACAAAATCCTAGCCTCTTACTATCTTTCCTATCTACCATTGTTGATCTTCCATACACCAACCTCCCCCCACCCAGGGCATATGGACAGAGTCATTCAAAGTCCATACCCCTGCCACTAAAATTCCCATTTCTCTACTAGGGAGATTCATTCAGTGTTGGTGGTCCTTAATTGTTCTGTCCAAACTCTCCTGGATAGCTGCCAAGTGCTTGCTGCAGATTGAATGTTCAAAGCCTCCCTGAAGATTGCATTCAAATTGGAAGGTGAAATAAAACAGAAATTCAAAAAACAGAAATGGAATTCATAAGATGCTACAGTCTGCCTTAGTAACATATTCATACACAAGTAAGAAAAATAGCTATCTCAGAAAAAAAATCTTTCAATTAATCTACAGAAGTTCTATGGAGGTGAATGTAGATTCACTGAGCCCAGGTAGCTGCCTCTCTTTTTAATAGTATACATTAAATACCAGGCATATTTAACTATGTAGCCCTTCTGCAATGATTTGAGAATGGGGCCTATAGAATTTTTTTTTTCCCTATCTGGGCCACCGTCGCTGAAGACACCACTAATATCACACCATGGCAGGAACAAATACTTTTCACTTAGAAACTTCCACTTAGATGTAGTCCTTAAGCCAAGTTAAGAAGACAATAATAAAGGAGGTCAGATTTATCACTTCCAGAAACACTAGAGGAAATGTAAATTAAGGAAATGAAACAGCGTTGGCCTTAGTCAACCTTTTACTAATTTCAGTTATATATTGTTCAATGTTGAGTTCACCGCTTTTTGTGCTGAAAATGAATTATTTTAAATCAATCCTGCCAATGGCTTTAGGTTATGTGCATGCTGCAAAGTTTAGAGAGAAACCAGAAGGACTTTAAAATTTCCCAATTCTTTGCAACTTCAAAGACAACATCAACTGAAAAAAGGTCTTAGGTATACAATGGATATGTCTATGATTGAAAAATTTCACATCTACTGAACTTCTCAGAATACCACTTTATTAGAACTGACTTAGCAGAAGCCAAATTAGAAGACCTTTTAGCCTTTTCTCTCAGAACACTTGACTGAGCACACTGGCTGACCCAGCATGGGGTAAGGTTCCCTAAAGCCTTCGCCAGAGCTCTGGCACAGAGGCAATTAAGTGATGATCACATACCTTCATAATTGCCTATGGCTAATGTTGACAATTACAGATCAGTCAGCACTTTGGTACATTCGATATGGAATGGAACAAGTCCTTGGAAACACAGAAAGGAGATAGGGGTCTGACTTGTTCTCTGATGCAGACATAGGCCCTGGAACTATTGCTGCTGAGCGTGTTGCTCCACCTCGTGGCTTGACGTTTTTCCATAATGCATGAGTTTTACAGTTGAGTCAATGTCTCTCAACACCATTCTACGGATTGTTCCAGCATTGCTGAGCACAGGAGCAGTTAAACAAGCTATTTCTTTGCCGTAGCACTAGTGAGGAGACAAGGATCTGATAGCACAGGTTCAGAATTATACTATGTATGCAGTTCCTTTGCCTGAATGTGATCATAGATTATTTAAAATTTAACACTGCATACAGCCTATGAATCTTACATTTCTTATTAGAAATCACTCTTGAACAAGTCTTAACATTTTGCAGCATTATCTAGTTCTTCTTCTGTATCACTTCTCCTTAAATTACTACCTCTCTGAGGGAGAATTAAAGACACTGTTTATACCCACTGCAGATCCAGTCTAACATGATATACGTATTTGACCAATCACAAAGAAACAGCACAGCTTTAATTTCAAACTGTGAGTATCAAATACTCGCAACTAGCAGTTCAATCAACCCACAGAGTAAAAATTCCCAGAATAATTAATAATAATAATCAAATAAATTTAAATATTAAGTACACTTGAGTATATCAAGATCTATTCATGGATATCCTGAGACTAGAAAAAGAAATTTAATTTATTGAGCAATTATTCATTAGACAATTATGAAGTATTTGTTTAGATCCTCTATAGCTTTGTCAAAACATAGTATTCCTGGAAGTAAATCATTTTAGGGGCAGTGTTTCTGGTCATAATCACTATATCAATCAATACCTTGGGCGGGGGTGGAGGGGGAATGTAATACCATTCTCAGAAACACCATATTGCTGAAATGATACTTCAAATAACTTGTTTAAAGCTTGATGGTCCACCCCATGATTGGTTAAATTGATAACAAGACATGGAAACATGCATTCACAATAGCTTTCCTTAAAACAAACAGACAACATTTCTGTCAAATTTAAAATAATTTGGCCAGATTCACACTTGGTGTAAACAAATATAACTCCTTTGAGTTTAATATATCTGTGCTGATTTCCACCAATTTAGGATCTGCCCCATAATGTAGGATCATCAGATTATCTTATAGCTCTTGCTTTTCATTATGTTTCCAGTTGCTTTAATTTTTGTAATAAAAAAAAAAACCTGATAATCGTAGTGTGTGTGTGTGGGGGGGGGGGGGGAGAGAGAGAGGGAGAGGGAGAGGGAGAGAGAGTTGGGAGGGATGAAATTATGTCACGTTAGAAATAAAAGTATTATTGTTTCTGAAGTATTATCTTTCATGTATAACATCCATTTTATCACTTTTTCCATTAAATACAATCTGAAGCTAGTGCTTCTTATACTGTCAAGGAATTTTGATTAGAAGCAGTCAATTAATTATTAAATTGGCTGAGTTTGTCAAAAGCCTGAAATAAAATAGGTTATAGATTTTTCTATAGTTCTAACATCATACCTCAGTGCTTCCTGTGCTCATTTCATATGACAGCAGCAATGTTTTTCATCACTCTCTCTCTTTTTTTTTATACAAATGTGAACATTTAAATTTAAATGTGCCCATTTATATTTCATCAGATATCTAGAATAATGCATATTATCTAATGTATGCAAAAGTCTTTTAGTGAATTAAGTGATAAAGTATGACTACATAAAGTATTCATGTCAATGTCTTGTGCAATAAAATATTTGTATTATTGTACTAGATTTCTGTGTGTATGTGAGAGAGAGAGAGAGAGAGAGAGAGAGAGAATCAGTTATTAGGATTGGAAGGGACTTCAGGACATCATCTTCTCCAACTCAGTCCTTAAAGATCTCTAAGAATGACCACCTCCCTATGTAATCCATTTAAATGATTCACCAAAGCTCTAGTGATTTTTTTTTTTCCTCAATGTACAATCTGGACCTTCCCGATTGCAACTTGAAACCATTGCTCCTTGTTCTGTCATCTGCCGCCATAGAGAACACTCTAATTCCGTCAACCTTGATTCCCCTTTCAGATAATTGAAGGCTGCTATCAAATTCACCCTCACTCTTCTTTCTACAGACTAAACAAGCCCAGTTCTCTCAACCTCTCCTCATAAGTATATACATGTATTGCAAAATCACAAAAGAATTTTATTTAGCAAAAAGTGGGGGAAAAAACATACTATGTATTGCCTTCAGGAACCAGACGCTAATGGCAATGAAGTAAGAGTCTGTCTTGGTTGGCACTATTTTAAATAAATATCTTGAGATGTAAAAATGGTCCAAAACCCACTAAAGTCTGTGCTTTGTGTTCAAATAGAATCTTGTCTTTGACTTCCTATAGAAATCACAGCTCATCAGTTCAGCAATTCACAATGTAATGGTCCAAGGTCTCTTTGTTCTTTCACTCACAGATGTCTGTCAGTCTAGCAATACCCATCTCTGCAAGCCTGAAAATCACAATCCTACATGACTCATAGATCATAATATTTCAGTTCACAAATTCACTGTTTCTGTTTTTGCTAGTTGTTCCCTCACCAAAGTGGTTCCAACTAGGGCAATCCTGTTATTGTCTCACAGGTCTTTAACAGTAATTAGAGGTGAATGAATAGTTTATTCAACATATTTAATGCTTTTTCTGTTCAAGAATTATCTATGAGTTAGAATTATTTTTTTTTCAAAAACACCTGCAATTATTTACTGAGCATTTTATACAAATATGTGTGAACCTCATTGAGGTTCCTAATTTTCTGACTATCATTAGTCATGATATATCCTATGATATTTGTTACTCTTCCTCCCTCATGGTCCACTTTCTTTTCTCATACATGTGCATTAGGCTGCTTTAGCTATAGCTCCTGAGAAATGATGGGACAGTGCATGGAATGTTAAACATGGATGCTAAAAATAACTAAATAATAAAAATAAAGATACCTTGAGATAGTTAACACAGGCCTGTTAGTATCTTTTAGGTGCAGCTGAGATCTTTAAATATTTAGATGTAGATTCATTTAATATTCATATGATCAATCAGAATTCACCAATGGTTCATATTACTTTGCACAATTTTAGCTTGAAATTATTGTTTAAATGAGTTTAATTATTGTCTGCCCCAGAAGCAAAGGGTGTCAAGGTACCTTTAAACATCTTTTGCCTTAGTTCTGAATCTCCTAGACTGAATACATTCTGACCAAACTCCAGGGACAAAAAGGCACTTACATTTCTGTAGTGTGTCTTACACTGTTTAATTTACAGAAGAGTCAAATAAAAGGAGAAATGAGAGTTATATGAAATAATAAATGGTATAGAGAAGATTATTAGATTTACGGATTTAAGGACAGAAGAGAACATTATGATCATCCATTTCAACACAGGTGATAGACTATTTCCAGGTTATTCCTGCATCAAACCAATATCTTCTGGTTAAAGTTAGAAAGTCCTCCAATCTTGAGTAAAATACCTCAGGGGCCAGAAAATCCATCACATCCCTAGGGAAATTGTTCCAATGGTATAAATCTCATTGATAAAAATGTGCCTTATTTCTAGTCTATAAAATTAAAGAGCCTTCTGCTATCAGAATCTTTTTGTCAAGTACTTGTAAGTATTTATAGTCACCTTTTCATTTCTATTTGATAAACTAAATGGTTTAAGTATCTTTAAACTTGCTCTGTGAGGCAGGTTTTCCAGAACTTGACACATTCATGTAGACAAGTTCCAAAGAGGCAACCATGTTAGTCTAGTTCAGCAAAATAAACAAGGAATCTCGTTGCACTTGTTAAAACTAACACATGTATTTATCACATTATTAATCCCTCTCCATCAGTTGCTTAATGATGTTTTCTGAAACCTTTCCTACTGGTTTCCATTTATATTTTCACTAATTTCAGAACAGGGGAACATTCAATTTATATATAATATAAATGCAACATATTTAAAAGTGATAAAGTGTTTTGTTTTGGTTTCTTTGTACACAGTATATCATTTACATGTGGAACTCACTGCCACAACATTATTGAAGTCAAAAGTTGCATGTAACTGGGATGGAAGGGCAAATTATGTTTAACTACTATTATAACTGTGGTCCAACAGCATAATTTAATTCTACTGAACCACAAGCTAAAGTTCTTTCTTTTGAGAAAGCATTACAAAGAGTCAAGCCTAGTACATTGCATTTAACTAAATTAATATTTTATTAATAGCTACCAGTGACCACGAAAGTGAAAAAAAGTATACAAACATTCAGCATACACATTCACATTTAGGGTGTGTTTTCAAATACATACCCTAAGAATGTTACTATTGACTTCAATGGAAGCACAATTAGGCCTCTGTTAAGTGTTCTTGAAAATTCCCCCCTTGATGTACATAAGCACACAGCAACATTTGAAACATACTTAACACATTTTGAATATGCATTTTTAAATTGAATTATTAGATCAAAGGAGTATTGGTGCCATCTTTCCAAAACAGACATTCATCCTTATTTCAGATACCTAAAGTAGATCTCTGTGTAGCTACAAAACTTCTCTTTCCCCAACAGAAGTTGGTCCAGTAAAAGCATTGTCTTATCCAGCTTGTCTTTCACACTCCTGACACATGTATATTCTATATTCATGGAACAGAAATAGGACTTGCCACATCTGCACCACAGGAATAGAGGTTTGCACAATCTTTATTTAGCACCCAGATATATATTTGGGAACACACAGGGCTTTCCCCCTCTGATCTTCTGCAAAGATGTTTTCATCATAATGTATTCTGGGCAATACTATAATCACCTGAAATTTTTCAAAGTGAAACAGAATTGCAATATTCCTCTGACCACAGCTGAACACATTTGTAGCAAACAGAAGAGGAAAATATGTGAATTCTTTTAGTGGTATTGTACATAGCTGACATTACCATCTTACTTTGTCTGGGCTGCTAATAGTCTTATCCATTTGTTACAGGTTTGGAAAACCAGTTCTGGCCTTCTGTCACCCTGGCAAATCAGATGGGAACTTCCGTCAGCATCTTGCTATATAACATTTTTCTTCCTCACCCCCAGTTCTGAGTGGTTCAATACCCGTGCAGAGCATAGGTTAAGACATATAGAACTGCAATTATGGAGACTTCTACAGTGACTTTAAACAGTAACTGAATATGTTCAACAACCTAACCCCACTCCTCTTCTGAATTTGTCTGCATACTTTCAGGCTTCTTTGACTGAAATCAAAGTGTGTTTTACAGTTTGGGTAGGCACTCCTGCCCTAGCTTTAATCAAGCTAACATGGCAAAAAAATAGCACAGAAGAAACAATGGCACAAGTTTCAATGCACCTGCTCCCCCGGGTGCATACTCACATTGCTAGCACTCATTGAAGCTCATGACACTGTATCTTCACTGCTACTTTTAACGATGCTAAAATAGATTAGAACTATCAGGGGCATGCCAAACTGCAAATCATGCCTCCAATCCAGGGTGAATATAGCCTGAGTCAGGCTCACTGCTCTGCTCTCTGCAGATGTGAAGACAGATGATCCCTACCCTCTCTACTTAGAAAAATAAAATCCCATGTATAAAAGCTTGCAGATTATACTAATTGAGATTCAAAAAAGGTGAATCATTTATACAGATAATGAGAACATCTGCAGTTACATTAGACAGGGTAATAACATTTAGAAGAGATATTAACACTAATGTTTCAGTGCTTAAGCCAACTGCACACCAGGAATGAAACATGTTATTTATATGTTAGAATGAAATTTCCCCTATAGACATATTGGCTATGTCTACACTTGTCAGAATAAGTCAACTTTGCTAAGTCAACTTAACAAAGTCGACTTAGCATGTCTACACTATAAAATTAAGTCAACTGAAAGTGGACCTTGCCAAATTGACTTAGAGCGTCCACACTGGATGTCTAAGTCAACTTCTAGGGGCTAGGTGAACCTGAGACCGGTCCCCCTTCCAAAGTGCCAGGCGGCTCAGCATTTGCCCCATTGTACCCTGGCACAATGGGGGCTGAGCAGGACAGGAACAGGGGCAGGATATAGGAGCAGGGTGAGCAGGGCTGTGTCCTGCCCTGTGGATGGGCATGCCAGGCTCTGGCTGTGCCAGCCACCCTAGCAGGGAGGGCAGTGGGGGAGCCCTGGGGCCCTTTAAATTGACTTTAAGTCGATTTAGGGCTAATCTGTGTCTACACTGACTAAATTGACTTAATAAAGTCGACTTAGCCAGTAAAGTCAACTTTAAAGTAGGTTTAATAAAGTCAACTTTAAATTTCCTTAAGTCAACTTAAGCAGCAGCTAGGGGCTAGGACTCCTTGTTTTGTTGACATTCTATCACATTTGAAAATGTGGCCAGTATAAAGTGAATGTGAAGCAATGAGCTTGTTATCAGGTGTGAAAACTGGCTAGCACTCACCCAGCATAATCTGTGAGCACCTCAGAATGCTTTAGCATTGTAATGAAATGCTGGGATGCTGGCATTGTCTCAAAACTCGCTACACTTTTGCATTTCTGGTAGAGATTTATTTCATTTCCACAATTGTGTTGTATTGCCTAAACAGCCTGAGCTTTTGTGGGAGAAAATCCCACTTGCTCAGATGGTTAAAAGATGAGGAAATTAAGCGTCTGACAAAGTGGGATTTTCTCTCACAAAAGCTCATGCGATAAATAAATTTGTTAGTCTTTAAAAGTGCCACAGGACTCCTTGTTTATTTCTTGTGCTGTTTACCTTTTTTAACTGTCAGTTGATATGTTAGGGTGCATCTACACTTGAGTTTCCTTAAATCGACTTAAGCTGGTGCTTAAGTCGACTTAAGGAAAAGTAAAGTCGACTTTGTAAAACCTTTGTAAAACCTTTTACATCGACTTTACTGCTTAAGTCAACTTCTTAAGTGTGGACGCCCTAATCCTCTAGAGGCTTCCCGGGAGCTGGAGCGCAGTCCCAGCCAGAAGGGAGCCACAGGGCTCCATTCTGGCCCAGACCTCTGGGGTCCCGGCAGAAAGGAGCCCATGCTTCATTCTAGCCAGACCCCTGCAGGTCCCAGCAAGAAGGCAGCTGCGGCTCCCTTTTTACCGGGACCTGCGGGGGTTCCATCCAGCTTCCTTCTAGCCGGGACCACTCGGTCCCAGCTAGAAGGGCTCCCTTCTGCCCAGGACCTGAGCGGTCCCAACCAGAAGGGAGCCGAGCGGTCCAGGGCTTGCCGTGTGTGGCTGGCTCTCCCTGGACCTAACTAGTCGACTTAGAGAGTCTAATATAGACTTTCTAGGAGGAGTTAGTAAGGCCCACCTTAAGTCGACTTAAGAGTCCTGTGTGGACTCTCTAAGTCAACTTAATAAGTTTGACTTAAAGTTGATTTATTAAAGTCGACTTATTTAAGTCGACCTAAATCAGAAAGTGTAGACAGAGCCTTAGTTACTCGCTCACAGTCTTTTAAGTCACTATGCTTAGTTGAGAATGAAGCAATACATTTGTTTTGCAATAATGTGCTGTCTTTGTTGTCAGAGGCTCCCGGTGTGGTGCTTTGCTCTCTCCAAGGTTGGTATTACTCGGCTGCGTGTGTGTGTTCCCTCTAAGGGCTGCCCCAGCTCCTGCAGATAGCTGACACAGCAGACCCGAAGAGAACAGTCTTCACTTAATATAGTCTTCACTTAACATAGCAATAATGTCTTTCTGATTATTATTTCATCTTCTAAGATGCAATGGCCAGCCTTTTAGAAGGCTGTTAAAGGTATCCATAGATTGACTCTTTGGTTATACAGTGAAAGAATGGCAAGGGAAATGGATTTTATTAGGAGGTGCTGGTTAGCTAGGAAAGTGAGCTGCTTGAGGGAAAAGGAGAGGGGAAGGAAATCAGGATCAGGCCTGTGGCTGCCACAGTCAGTAATGGGGGGGGGAGGATACGCCAAAATCACATCTCGCCTAGGGCATCAAAAATTCTTGGGCCGGGCCTGTTTACATGTATATGTAATTATTATCCTGCTTTTCCTAACTCATCCTATTGTTACCTTAATTATTGTTTTATGTTGTGAAAGTGGAATGGTTCATTTTCATAGATTTAGACAGATTATAGCTGAGTCACAGTATCAGGCTGTTTGGAGTTGTTCAGAACGGTGAATTTCTCCATCAGAGCAGACTGTCAGGAAACAGGGCAGACTCCCCAAACTGATGGTGTGTTTTATAATTATATTTTACCAAACCAGTATGAACTTCTGCATCACTCTATCCGTCTTACCAGAGAGTCACAGTCCTTTTGGGGAAGGAAAAAAAAAAAGGAGCATTATGGTACTTTTAAAGATTTACAGATTTACAAATTAACAAATTTATTTATCGTTTGAGCTTTCATAGGAGAAATCCACTTTGTTAAACCCTTGAAAATGGAAAACTTATAGTATAGGAGGGAAAAATAAATGCAGTGAAGTGTAATTCACAGGATCAGGTCAGACTACTACAGCAAATCAAACAAGTTGTTTTGATTCAATCAGTGAGGAACAACATATAAGACGGTGGGGAGGTTGAGAGAGGTGAAAAGAAAAGAAAAGAAAAGAAAAGAAAAGAAAAGAAAAGAAAAGA
>ML685903.1:6411075-6508036 GCA_007922175.1 Pelusios castaneus
GAAAAGAAAAGAAAAGAAAAGAAAAGAAAAGAAAAGAAAAGAAAAGAAAAAGGCCAGCCCATAGCTCTATTCAAAACCAAGTTAATAGTGTCAAATTTGCATCTGAATTCTAAATCAGTAGCTTCTCTTTGAAGCTTTGATTTAAAGTTAATCTGTTTAATTACTGTAACAGACATATCTTCCATGAAGTGACCAGGGAGCCTGAGCTTTCCAGTTTATCTTACTACCCTGACAAACTGGACTTTGTAACAGAAGGTCACTTAAACAAAAAAATCATACCACATAAAGTTACTCCCAGTTCCAAGAGACGAGTCACTAACCAGATCAATGGACACTCTATATACACCAATGACAATGCTCATAGCCAGTTCCATAGTAAACTAACAATAGGTTTATTAGATGAGAAAAGGAAGTGAGAATTATTAAGAGGTTAAAGGAGATAAAATATATATCCACAGAGGAGTCATAGTTTGTAATTACAAATGGCAGCAATGATTGTAATAAATTTTCAGTTTCCCAAAGTCTTTTCAGGATTCCCAGATAGTTTCTGGGTATCTGTGCTTTACCTCTGGTACACTTCCCTGTAAAAGACCAAACAGTCCAGAAACCTTGGATATTTCCTTGAATCTCTGCTTATAGCTTCTTCTCGTGTTGCCTCACAATTTGACAGTATTGCCGTCATCCATTTTGTATGTTCAATCACTGCCAGCTAAAAAAACAAATATCACATAACTAGAATAATTTTGGGCCTGGAGAGGCAAGGCCAAATAAATGTGTTTACAGTTTTGCTATCAGAATAGGAGATTGGAACAGGGAATTAAGTTTCCATGAAAATAGACGGAATGTTTGGACAGACTCTGACATGTAAGTTTTCTTGTTGTTATGACTAGAAATGTTTTGCTGATAAGGAGAATAATTAATTATTACTGGTTGTTGGTAGGAAAATTGTTAGTCAGTTAGAAGATATTGTGAGTTTTGTGCTTTGTCTAGAGAAACTTTATAAAAAGTTTTGTTAGGAAGTGTACTTTGGAATAGTTTCACAGGGTGCGTCCACACTTATAAATTAAGTCGACTTAAGCTTGCTTAAGTTGACCTAATTTACTCTGCGTCTACACTACACTTTCCTTAAGTCGACTTAAGCAGCTGCTTAAGTCGACTTAAGGAAAAATTAAGTCGACTTTATAAAACCTCGTTTTAAGTTGACTTTGCTGGCTAAGTCGAGAAAGTCGACTTAGCCAGTGTGGACGTGGAGTAGCCCTAAGTCAACTTTAAGTCAATGAATAAAATGTGTCTGGGTTCTGCACTGAACTTTAGGGCATTTTACTGTGCCATAATGTTTTTTGCTGAATGACATCCTTTTATTTTATTTATTTATTTATTTATTTATTGCAAAAGAGCTGAAATAATTCTTTGACACTATATGTTTGTGTAAACCAAAGTCTTTAATGAGATGATGCCTTCATTAAATTTAGAATTAGACTCCTTTGTCTTTAATACACTGATTTCTCATAACAAAATAAATAGTATCAATTATTATTTTTTTGTTTTAGTTATGCATGCTTATTTCTGCTTATGAATGGTTTGCTTTAATAATTTGGTATAAGGACACTGCCTTCTTGAAACTCTTATATTAAATGAGTATCTTTATTCACCTTGGTGAGGCTTTCTTTTTGAATATGTTATGGTCAAACACGAAAACTGTAAGACTTAAAAACAAAAAAAAAACAGTTTAATTTAGGATATTTTGAAATATTTTCTCATACCTCAAACCTAGACAAGTTAAATGTAATGCTAGTGAGTAGAGGGAATATTCTAGAAGGAGATGGCCATTGCACTTCTCCCTTGAATAAGTGGGCATTGCCACATATTGTTAAATGATCTACAATCCCTAGCTGCAGTTTGTGTGAACAGAGAATTTTTTTCCTGTAAACTGGGGAGCTCTGTTATATGTTTATAATTTATATTTTGCTTTTGTTATGTTCACAGCATAAAAATATAAACATTCTTGCTGAAAGTTTGCAACATAAAACTACTTTATTTCTTAGAATTCAGAACAATAAAACACAAGTGTCAAAAACCAGAGAATGAAATAGGCTGCTTTTTTCAAACAGAGAACCACAGCTCACCCCACCTTGCTCTAAGCAGATTGTCTCTTGACTGCTGTTAGGCCTACCTCTCACACTTCTCTATGGAGGCTCCTAACCTGCAAGAAGCTGGACTGCTGAAATTTAAAGTGGCAGCCTACAATTTTAACTGTGTTTTCAATATACCATGGTTGTTAATACTGTGATACAGAAAAAGGCTGAAAAACCACCCAGAGTATATTGACTGGAGCATATTTGACGAGTAACTATTAAATAAAACAAAGATAAATTCTTCCTCATGTAATCACTATAAATTAGATAATGCAAATAATGCATGTATTTTATGGAAATGTACAGGTCTGTACTGGTGAGCAGGATTGCTAATAGAAGAAAGGATTGGTAATATATGCATCTGTAATATCCTACCAGGGTCACTCTAAGGCATTCTGCTGCTTAAGACAAATGCAGGCAGAGTGCATTGCAGATATTCGTGAAAGCATGCTAAGGAACAGCACCTACATTTCTTTTTTGGAAAGGTGCAAAATATGCTTCCCCCTGCACTTGTCTTCAGGCTCCATTGGGGCTTTTTATTTGCTTTCTATTGCCTTGGTTGATATATGTATAGGAAACAGCCTAAACTCAGGAAGCATTAGGTCTTCATTCTGGCAAGCTACAGTTCTTTAACACCGTGGTAGAAGAAACGAATATTTCTCTGCCCTCTTCGTCCCTTGTGATGCACCCATGCAGAGGCAGTGACAAATTAGCCCTTGATGATTGTAAATCTTAGCTAATGGTTTTATATATTTGTATTCTTTTCTCATGGATCATCCAGTATCCATACATTTTATGGCCATGCAAAATGATTTAGTTCTGAACTTAACTTTGTTCCTCTCTTGCACCTACATTATTAAAAATAAACAAATTGCTTACTAGGCTATAAACTACAATCAATTTCCCACTCAGTACTGCAAACAGTGTCCAATCTCAATTCAACAAAAGAAAAAGAACTACCATTAAAATCTAATTAGGTAAGCTATTTTTTGAGTGACATTTAAGACTACAACCATAAAACAGTAAATAAGTCAAGTGATGTCTCAATTTCAGCTGAATGTTGTTTTGTCATCATCTATGAGGAAACTCTTTACTATTCATTTTAAGTAAATATATGTAGACAAAACAAGCTACAAGGAATTTTTTAAAAAGCACTATAGTCTTGTGAGATCATAATAAGAGGCTTTCTAATTTAAAATAAAGAGATTAAAATAGTTTGCTTTGGTGCACATATGTATAGGAAATAAAAATGAGCACTCCACGGAAATGTCTGAGTAAATATAAAATCTCTTTGAAAATAATGAAAATAAAATTGTTACTGTTACCTACTTTACAATATGCTAAGCTACATACAATTATATTAGGGTTTTATGGATGTCTTTTGGAGCCATTTTGGAAAAAGTAAATGGCTCTTGAAATTATATTTGTCCTTTAAGAAATATAGATATGCTCAACCAAATGACCATATCTTTCTTGTGTACTATCTCAGGAGTTGGGTCCCAGTTCTGCTCTCCTTCATCATGGTGAGGGGTCCTGTTGAACTAGATAGTGCACTCATGGTTTGGTCAATGTGGAGCGGCTTGTAGCTGCTGTGTCACCATAAAAGACTTGTGTCTGAAAGCAATGCAGTCTCTCCTTCCTTTATTCTTGCTCCAGAGAACTAGAAGATAAGTGATCCTATGGTTCTCCCCTCTCCTGTCAGTGTGTGTAGTTCTCAACATTACCACATGGAGAATTTGTATTTAACATTTATTTTATTTGTATGTATTTATTTAGTTTATTTTTATTTAAAACTTGCAATACGTGATTCTAATCCAACAGTAACTAAAGCCTGGTGCTGACTACTTTTCCCTGCAGTCCATTTTCCCACCTTCCAAAACGGAGGCTGATCTTTGTTCTCTGCAGCCACATCCACATCTTTAAATAATGATAACTACACATTATCCTTCTCTAGCTGCCTCGTTGGGTGACTGTGATGTGCTCAGTTTCCCTTTTATATATAAAAACATACATGTACAGGGGCCTATGTGGTGTCTTTATTTCTCATTATGCCCTGGCATGGCCAGGAAATCCAGATCATCCTCTGACCCAAAAATAAGTGGCACTACTTGCCTCAAGAGATATCTTCCTGTAAAGAGAGTAGAATAAATGTGATGTCTAAGTACCCAAGTTCAACCAAATTAATTGGGGATTGTTGGAAATGAAAACAAACAGGCTACCAAGGAAATTCTATACTAAACAACTTATGATCTATTACACAAGGTTAAACATACATACCGCCCATCCTATATAACCTGGCAAGGAGCAAAAACCCTATCCTATACAAAACTAACTTATTAAAGGCTGAAGGTTAGGAATACATACTGCTTGCCCAATTCAGTCCCAAGTTCCACAGAAGTTGTAATTCTCTGATCCATTCTGTCGCCCTCTGTTGGCTACAGTCTACATATGGCAGGGCCAATGTCCCATGGCAGCAGCCAGCTGAACTACTGCATCCTGAGTTAGAGCAGATCTTTCTCTCACTTTACTGTCAGAATTAAATATCCAAACAATGGCTTCCACTTCAAAGAAGGCTAGGCATTCTGAATCCTCTTCCAGTTTCTGGGTAGGGCCCTCTTCCAATATATGAGTTATTGTCTGAAATGCTGCTTTACAGTCAGAGCATGAGATAGAAATCACACCAAGCAGATATGTGGCTGCGGCAACTCTGGAGGAGCCAAAGCACAGCTGTTGAGCTTGGTCCAAGATCTGCTGTCAAGTGGACAAGGAGGTAGGTGCAGCAATGGACTCCAGCAGTGGACTTGGTGCATGTCTTCACTGTGCTGCAGCTGCACTCTAAATAGTGCTTCAGTGTAGATATTACCTACACCAATAGGAGTAGTTCCTCTATCAGGATAGGTAATCCACCTGCTGGAGAGATCAGAGGAAGCATTCTACTGTTGACCTAACACTGTGTAGTACAGACCTTACATGGCTCTTACATGAAGGGGGAATTTTTCACACCCCTCAGCAATGTAAGTGGATCAACTTAACATTGGAGTGTAGAGCAGGTCTTAGTATATTAGACTCTCTCCCTGTCATGAATGTAATTTTCAGCTTTCTGCCAGCATTGATCATCCATACATATGGAAAGGGTGAGTAGCACTCTTGTTCAAGAGTGGGTGAACTGCCATTGCAAAGAATTACTCAGTGCCAAATTTTAAAAGGTTTTCTGTTCTCCTAACAAACATTATAAGGCCATTACACAGAATACATCACTTTCGTGGTATTTATTATAAATACTGTCCATATCAAGGTATCAAAATGAAGACTGTTATCCTGCTGGTCATTAATATTATTGTGAAATGTAGTTACTGAAAAGTCCTGTATAAACACTAGAATTATGTTTTAAAATCTGTAACCAGGTGTACAGGAACATTTTGATAGGCCAGTAAAAGGGCTAGGTACCAAAATTGATAGTTTAATATTGATAGTCATACTTGTTACTAACAGCAGCCAAAGGCTTGTGCAGCCTTAGTGTGATTAAGCCAGGAAATGAGAAAAGTGTTTTGCTCAACATTTATTTGACTTTACATCCTCCAGTCCCCCACCCCATGATGGACATGCTGGGATCTGCAACAAGAAGTTTATCTATAAATGTCCTCAGACATGTTTGTCAGGGCTTCAAGACATGGTGGTTCTGCAAAAAACACATCATTTTTTGATGTGTCATTGTCTACTAACAAGGATAAATTGGTAGGGAGAGTTTTGGACTCTTGGGGAATCTCTTCTTGGACATAGTTTGGGTTCCTCACTGGCAGCAAAAAAAAAAAAAACCTGCCCAATTGGAAGCTATTGCATACTGACATGGTACCAGGGTACCAAAATACAACTGCAGATGTACTAAGCATCTGGAGATTCTGGGACTGAGGACCCCCAGGAGTGCACATATGCAAACTGCTTAGTGCACCGTAAGAAGATCCTTACAGCAAAGGAATTGCTGCAGTACCAAGAGCACTGGCACCAGTGGAGGCCTGGTGCTGATGTCTGCAGTGCTGTTCTTGGTGCCAGGGATCATGTTCTGTGAGGGCAGAAGATGCACCATAAGAAGATGCTTTATAACTTGCTGCAGTGTCATGATGCTCAATGCAAGGGCTCCAGTGGTGCTGAGCTAGACCACTAGCTGGGATAAAGAAGGGTCATTTGCTCATATAGTACCCATTGTACAGGATGGTCCCAATACCTTGGAGGTGGAAGGTTCCAGTGCGGTCAGTACTGATGGAATCTTCTGAAGTGAAGAATGATGTTTCTTCATAGGTTCCCAAAGAAAGGAATTGAGAGCTTGATTTTTTTTTTTTTTTTTTTTTAGTCACCGTTTTGGAAGAGTGCTCTTTTGCTTGAGTATGGGTAGCAGAACCGCTATCAAAGGCTACCTTAGAAGACCAGGTCCACTGGAGGTCTGTGATTCAAGCTCAGACAATGGTCGCAGAGACTTCTCTATCATGAGAAATTTCAATAGCAGGTCTCTTGTCTTCCTGGCCCAAACTTTCAGATTATAGTAGTGTGAGCACTTCTATAGGATGTGAATTTTGCTGACTCCGTGGACACATTGTGAATGTTCGTTCGAGGCCAGGATAGAAAGTCTATATGTAAGGCAGCACTTAAAACCCAGGCAGCTGGGCATGCTCTTAGAAAGGGTTTTCATAGAATCATAGGGCTGAAAGGGACCTCATAAGGTCATCTAGTCCAACCCCCTGTTAAAAGCAGGACCACTCCCACTAAATCATTCCAGCCAGGGTTTCGTCTAACCAGACCTTAAATATCTCCAAAGACGGAGATTCTACCACCTCCCTAGGTAACCCATTCCAATGCTTCACCACTCTCCTAGTGAGAAAGTTTTTCCTAATATCCAACCTCGACCTCCCCAGATGTAATTTGAAACCATTGCTCCTTGTTCTCTCCTCTGTTACCCTTGAGAACAGCCTTGCTCCCTCCTCTTTGGAGCACCCTTTCAAGTAGTTGAAGGTTGCTATCAAATCCCCCCTCCGTCTTCTCGTCTGTAGACTAAATGACCTACTTCCTTCAGTCTCGCCTCATAAGTCATGTGCCCCAGCCCCCTAATCATTGTTGTTGCCCTCTGCTGGACTCTTTCTAATTTGTCCTCATTCTTTTTGTAATGGGGAGCCCAAAACTGGACACAGTATTACAGATGCGGCCTCACCAGTGCCAAATAGAAGGGAATTATCACATCCCTCACTCTGCTGGCAATACTCCTACTGATGTAGCCCAATATGCCATTAGCCTTTTTGGCAACAAGGGCACGCTGTTGACTCATATCCAGCTTCCCATAACCCCCAGGTACTATTCTACAGTGCTCCTACTTAGCCGATCGGTCCCCAGCCTGTAGCAGTGCATGGGATTTTTCCATCCTAAGTGCAGGACTTTGAACTTGTCCTTGTTGAACGTCATGAGGTTTCTTTTGGCACACTCTTCCAATTTGTCTAAGTCTCCCTGGATCCTGTCCCTGCCCTCCAGAATGTCTACCATTCCCCCCAGCTTGGTGTCATCCGTAAACTTACTAAGCATGCAGTCTATTCCATCATCGATATCATTAATGAAAATGTTAAACAGTACCAGCCCCAGGACTGACCCCTGGGGTACTCCACTCGTTACTGGTTGCCAACTAGACATTGAGCCATTGATTCCTACTCGCTGAGCCCGTTGAGCTAGCCAGTTTTCTATCCAACTAATGGTCCACTCATCCAACCCATACTTCCTTAACTTGCTGTTGAGAATGCTGTGGGAAACCGTATCAAAAGCTTTGTTAAAGTTGAGGTATACCACGTCAACGGCTCTTCCCGCATCCACAAATCCAGTCATCTCATCATAGAAGGAAATCAGGTTGGTCAGGCATGATTTGCCCTTGGTGAATCCATGTTGACTGTTCCTGATCACTCTGTTTTCCTCCAAGTGTTTCTGGATGGATTCTTTGAGGACCTGCTCCATCATTTTTCCAGGGATTGAGGTGAGGCTGACCGGTCTGTAGTTCCCCAGATCCTCCTTTTTCCCTTTCTTGAAGATCGATACTATATTTGACTTTTTCCAATCCTCTGGGACCTCCCCCATTCGCCACGAGTTTTCAAAAATAATGGCCAGTGACTTTGCAATCACTTCGGCCAACTGCCTCAGCGCCCTCGGATGCAGTTCATCTGGCCCCATAGACTTGTGAGCATCCAACTTCTTTAAATAGTCCCTAACCTGACCTTCCATCACCAAGGGCCGCTCTTCTTCTCTCCATTATGTATTACCCAATGTAGTAGCCTGGGAGCTGGCCCTCCCTGTGAAGACTGAAGTAAAAAAAAAACATTGAGGACTTCAGCCTTTTCCGCATCATCCACCACGGCGATTCCTGCCCCATTCAGTAAGGGACCTACACCATCCCAGATCCTCTTCTTGTTACTGACATACTTGTAGAACCCCTTTCTGTTATCCTTCACATCCCTTGCTAGCTGCAACTCCAATTGTCCTTTGGCCTTTCTGATTTTATCTCTGCAGCCCCGAGCAATATCTTTATATGCCTCCCTTGTCATCTGTCCAAGCTTCCACTTCTTGTAAGCTTCCCTTTTATGTTTCACCTCACCGCAGAGTTCTCTGCTAAGCCACACTGGGCGCCTTCCACCTTTGCTGTTCTTTCTACACATCGGAATGTTATCTTCCTGTGCCTTTAACAGGGTTTCTTTTAAATACACCCAGCTCTCTTGGGTGCCTTTCCCCTTCAGATCAGCCTCCCAAGGGATTCTGCCCATCAGGTCCCTAAGGGAGCCAAAATCTGCTTTTCTGAAGTCCAGGGTGTGTGTTCTGCTTCTTTCATTTCTTATATTGATCGGGATCCTGAACTCTACTATCTCATGGTCACTGCTGCCCATTAGGGAGGACAACTAAGCTATTCTAAAGGGACACTAAGAACTGAAATTTAATTGGGGGGGGGGGACATTGAGGGGAAATAAAATAAACAGTGAAAGAGAAGTAACTATAAAACTAACCAGCTAATAATGATTGACTAAATAACTAGACTAACAAGGTTAAAGTACAGAGGCACTGCTGAGTGATAGCCAGAGGTGACAGGGAAAGAATGGGGTGGGGGTGCGGGTTGTGACATGATCCTTTGTAACCACCTGAGATGACGTGAGAATGGGGATATCACATTTTTGACCTAGCCAGACAATGCTATTTAGGGGCATTGCTATGTAGGAAAAAATTGGGGCACAGACCCCCAAACTTACACACCTCAGCCATAGGCCCTGGGACCTGTGCACACTAGGAAGTGCCATCCACATGTGTGGTTTGAACGGTGGTTGGCTCTGGAGAGTAGGGCCAGGTACAGGGGACAGAAGGGATACCTAGGGATCCATGGGAAGGGATCATGGCAGGCAGGGGCTCCGCTTGGGGCAGTGCAGCATCCATCTTCCATGGCAGGTGGGGTTCCCTGGAGTGGAGGGAGATGGGATTTCCAGGGAGCCTGTTCTGGATGTTTCACTTGGAGACTAGCAGGGGAATTGGACTTATGGGGGGAGGCAGAGGAAGGGGGGGTAGATCCAGGGGCAGGGATCAGTGTGAGGCAAGGCCTGGGGTTACCTTGGGGGGCAGGCTGATGAGGATAGGCAGCAGCACCAGCAGGGTGCAGAGTAACACAGGAACCAGAAAATACTCCACACTTTCTTCACTAGGCCTCTGATTGTTGCTTTTGCCCATCAGAGCCCCAGCTGAACCTGACTGTGGCAGACAGACAGAGAGTCTGTTACCTGTGGGTGGCACAGAGCACAGGATCACTCTGATGGCCATCCACTCCTCTTTCTGGACACCCTGTCCTACGTGCCCTGTCCACAGCTTCCAGACACCTCCTCCCAAATCTGCTTCACCCACCTGTGGATGTCCCCTCCCCCATCCCATGATTGCCGGTCCAGACACCCTCTCCTGAACTCACTCTCCCGGCTCCAGTGGACACTCCCTTCTGCACCTCTTATCCTCAACACTAGACAACCCCTCCTGCCCTTGGCTGCAGACACCTTGTCCCATTCTCCTGCTCTCCCCAAGGCATGACAAATCTACACCTTATTTCTCACCCTCCCCCCACCCCAATCCCGCAGCACTCCCCTTGGACACACTCCCCGACCTGCATCCAGCCCCATCCCGCCTTGCCCAAGCTCCAACCACCTCACCTGTAGGCTCCCCCCAATCCCCACCAGCAACACCCTCATTGTCCCCAAGCAGCCTAGGAGGTTTAGTTCCCCACAGCTCAGGTCAGGTGCTGCCTCCCAGCAGCAAGCAGGGAGATGGGGTGAAAGGATGGCCCTTTGGCCCTTCTCCTGCCCTCACTGAGATCGACCAGACACCACTCTGCACCAGGGTAGGCTACTTTTCCGAAGCTTGGAGCACTCTACAATAAGGGTGGTTCACAGGCTAGAAGGGCCAGTATCCAGTGATGCTCTGCTGCTACTACAAATCTTCGATTACAAGCACACAGAACCCAGTTACCTAAAGTCAAGCAGCCGCAGGAACACTCCTTGAAGTAGAACCTGATATCCTTGTTCACTGTCTCTTGAGTCTTAACCTTTGTTAATAAACATATAATTGTTTTCACTGCAAGTAGATTGCAGCCCCTGTTGTCATATTGAAGGTGATATTCAGTTGACTCGATCAAGCGTGTGTTTGTTGTGCTTCCTTGGGACTAGTGAACCTGGAAATTACTGTGACTTTCCAAAATTGGGGGCTGGCCACTACAGGGGACAATTCTGAGGAATTCACAGACTACGGTGCACTAAGTGTTAACTTGCCAAGCAAAGTGGGAGCTGGAAGAGATGATGGGAGAGTACTTCCATGGCTAATGGGATTGCAGTGTCAGGGAGCCATCACCCAACAATCACAAGAAAGACTCGCTTTCACTGAGTCAGGAGAGATGTCCTGGACACCAGGCAAAGTGTTACAAAACAAGTGTTGAGAGTTCTGCTGGGTTGTCACACTCTGAATCACAGGAGTGGGATTTTTTCCATGAATAAAAGGAGACCACCAAGTGGCCCAGTGTGTTGTTTCCTGACTGAGAACAGGGCACCAGTAAACTGGAGGCATAATAGGCTGGCTTCATTTCTCACAGGTCTCAAAGCAGACTTAATAGTAATGGCATTTTGAAGGTCTGGCAGAGCTATGTGCACTAGTACATATACACTCGATGTATACAGTTCAAGTGACCAAATTCAGCCCCATAGTAATAAGCTGAGTGCTTCCAGCCACAGAGGAGTTTGCAGCTGGAGCAAACACCAGGGCCATTACAGATGTACAAGGGACTGAAGAATCTGTACAGGCAATGTAACTGGTAGCTGTGGCATTACTGGATTTAGCCCCCAAACCCCCTAGTAAGCAGCTGCTACTGGTCAGTTTGCTGCTCCATATCTCAACTGTGTCCACCTACTGATAGCCTGGGAATTAAATACATGCGACTAACTGTTCAGGTTCCTTTCACAGAGGACATATACCTGGGTTGTTGCTCTCCTGTTCTTTTGCATCCCAGTTATCCTGGACATTCTGTTAGTAAAGAGAAGGGTCCGTGTTTGATGCTGTCATGTAATTCATGTGCTTAACTAAGAATATTCGGAGTAAGTGTCCAACTTTTCTTTCTGAGTCAGATTCCCAGCACTGAGTTTATGTGTAACAATAAAGATCTGAGCCACAATTCTTTTAAGTACCTACATACTTCTGACATATTAACTTTTGTTTTTAAAAGGAATATGGCAAAATGGTAATTCCTGCAGTAGTATACCCAAGGGCTCAACTCGGTTGTCCTGGCACAGACAAAGTTCCTGGTGAAGCATATGAAATGTTTTATCTAAATGAGTATTTTAAGATCAGGTTAATTATCCTTCAGAATGATTTTTTAAAATTACAGTTATGAATACTGGCACTTGCATCTTCCTCCAGTGGTCCAGTTTTCTGTATGAGTCCCTGAATAAAATGTCCATGTCATGATGATAAAAGCAAGCCCAAATATGATCATTCCTTCTTGTTTAGGTATATATTTACTTTAACAAAAATATATTTTCACTCTAATAAAGACAAATATTTAATTCACTTGGCTTACCTCTTATATATTAAATAAGGTTTTCAGTAGATGTGGGGATTATAAAGTAGTATGAGATTAAGGTATGAGATTTCTAATATGTCTGCTTTAATTAAATTGTCTTGGTTAATCAATATAATAGAACTTAATCTGGTATTAGTAGTTAACAGTCTTATTTGATTCATTATTTCTTACTTCTATAGAATGAAAGCTATATTCTTATATGTTTTATATTAAAATTTCTGGGCTGTTTTCTGCTGCGTAGGTTATATTTTGAAAGATATTTTTCATTTCTAATCTGTTTCGTTAATGGATGTTTTGTTGATGTAGGAAGGGTTTAATTGCTCAATCTCTTAACTGCTTTTGATGATTTCTACTGAATTTTTTTTTCTAAGTATGCATTCTCTTGGTACTTTAATGAATGCATGCCATGTATGCAAATGAAAAGCTAAGTACACTTGCTATGCTTTCAACAACAAATGGCAGCTGACTGTTCCTTGTTTTGTTCAGATTAGCATATTATTCCAAAGGAAAACACATTTTTACCTTTTACTAGAAAATATGTTTAAATGAGGATAATATGCTTTTAATATAATGTAGTTAATTAAATGCAAGTGTCTGCTACCCTCACTTAAACTGTAGCACACCGTTCCAGAAGTAAAGATATTGCTGAAAGAATCTTATTCTAGATATACTAATATTTGCATGAATTTGTTCATTTGTTCATAAATTCTATAAAAAGCAGAGTGCTATAGACTGATCTATGCAAACCATAAAAGGACATAAGTGTGAATAACTACTCCCTTCACCCCCCTTCCCCCCATATGCTTCTGTGCAGTGTTCCTATGCAGTGGCTATGGAAATAAGCAGAAAATAAGTAGAGTCTTAACTCTGCTTTACAATGCACTGGCCAACAGAGATGAGCAGGTGTGGAGCAAGTATAGTGGAGGAATTTGCTACTGGTTGAATCAGGTGAAAATTACTAGCTCTTTGGCGCAAGTGGGAAATATGAGGTGAAGTGTTCGTCTCTGAGCACAGCTACATGGGGCTGGGGCCGGGGCTGGTTCCCACTGGCAGGTGGCCTCAGGCACCCGGCAGTGGCCGGGCCAGCTTCCACTGGCAGCAGCACCTCCAGGTCCCTGGGGGGTGACTGGGGTCCCTGGGGGCAGCTCTGGGTCCCCAGGGTTGACCGGGGTCCCTCATAGCAGAGCAGGCCAGCCCACCACGGCGTGGGGGTGGGGGCCTTGCCAAGTAAAGGGAATAGCTAGTAATCCCAAGAAAGAGCACTATATAAGCTATTGTAGGAGCAAACTGGGTTTGCTTGGGGGGATAAAAACTTGAAGACTCTGAGTGGGCCCACAGAGATACTTGAAGCTTTATTGAAAGTACAGAGCCACCTAATAGATAGGAGGTTGATTGACACCAGATAATAAATTTTTTTTAGAAAATATTTGTTTTGAAATACTGTCTGCACCAACTGATTCTGAAGATGAAACTATAATAAGAATTAGGGTACTGGTCCCTCAAAGTATACCCCAAGGGACAGCTTCATGTGTGGATTCACCAGATGCAGTCAAAGTCCATTGAAAAGATAGATGATTTTTATTGAATGCCAGGATGAATAACCCCAAGCAAGCAAAGCGAAGTAATAAGTGGCAAGAGTGTATATCCCTTCAGCAGCCTGGGACCTCTGATGACTGTGGATGACTCCATGGAGTTTCCCGAGGCTCCTTGGTCCTAGGTTACTGAGGCAGCCTGGTCCTTGGTCCTGCGGTGAAATCACAGATTCCCAGTGGCTGTGCTAACATATAGCATTTCAGGAGAAGGTAGGGTGATCAAGCCTACTTTCCCTTCACACGCTCAGGCCCAAGACGTGACTTAAGAAATTCCTTAAGTCAACTTAATAAGAACCACCCGTTTGGTTGACTTAAGCCTTAAGTCGACTCCTTAAGTCCACTTAAGGACAGTGTGGATGTGGATTAACCCTTAAATCGACTTTATTACGTCAACCTAAGGGTGGTTAGGTCGACTTAACAAAGTGGACTAAGTCGACTTAATAAGGTTGGCTTTAAGTTGACTTAAAGTTGACCTTATTAAGTCAACTTAACAAAATTGACTTAACTTGTTCTAGTGTAAACATAGCCATAAATTACAATTACGGCATCATGAAGGAGGGACGAGGCCACCCCTTTAAAAAAACCCAGTAACTTTAGGTATCTCTCTTAAAAACTGATTAGTGTGGGGAATGATATGAAAACAGGGCCTGGCTGTGGGTCATGCAGGCGCAACTGTTACAGCATCTGGTGTTGTTGGAGTGTATAGTAAGTCAAATTAACAATGAAGTCCGTGAAAAGGGAAATATTCCCTTTACAACCCACAAAGGTGGGGGGCAGGAATATTGCTGATTGTTCCATGAGACTTTGGTGGTGGTCGCTACCAAACCCAGTCCATTACCCCCGTCTTGTACTATGGTTTCATTGAGGACTCATTCATGCCATGCACAGGCACCAGTAGAGTGATGAAAGGTACTGGGCTTGGCTAGGGGGTTTTGGTGGGGCACACCCAACCTTTTGGCCACACCTCACAGTCTTGAGGGGTGTAGGTATTGCTGGTGTGAGGGTCCACCCACATCCCATAAAAGTGGTGCTCCCAAAATCTACGACCCATTAAATGGGGCAGCACTACAAAGCAGCACCAGGTGTGGGGGCTTGTCTGATTATGGGCGTACAAGAAAGTATATTTAATCTGTGTGGCATTGTACTGCAAGCTGAATGGCTGTGGCTGCTGCCAGGCACTGCCCACAGCCTGCCAAGCAAAACACTATTACCATTGGCAAGCCCTAAAATCAGTGTATGCACCTGTTGTATAGCCAGGAGCTGCACTCCTATGCAGGCGGTGTTGTTATTGAGTTGATGTGTGGTGTCTTGGGCCTCCAGCAGGGTGGCCCAGACTATTTGATTAAACAGTCTCGACACCTGCGACATCCCTTGAAGACAGAGAAAATCATCCTTGGGACCCTGAGGGAGCCAGTGGGTGGCAACAATCAGTGCCCCAGAGTTTAGTTGATCCAGCATCTGCAGCTTGTTTCATGGTATTTTAACATTATGTGAGTTTAAAATCCCTGCCCCTGTTCCAATCCCACCCAACATTGTGGCTTCCACATCCCACTTTTATCACTGAAGCACAGGCCAATATTGCTTCCACAACAGGGGGTGAGAGGGGGCAGCACAGGGTGCACACGGAATTAGCTGCCCCAATATTAATGTTTACATTAATCACATCTATCTGCGGCTCCAAAATAACCAGGTTGCGTGTATCCGGTAAAATCACCACAGGTGGTGCTTGCTAGCTGGGATCTTGAAGTAGGGCCATGCCGAATAGGTGGTACCCCTTGATAGGGGCCAAATTCCCAAAGTCTCAACTTCAGCCAAGGCCTAACCGAGGCAGGCCTGTATGGTTGGTGCACTTGTTCATGTCCAGCAGGGCCTCCAAGGTAACTTGCCCAACTGATTTGGTGCTGTTGGGTGTGGACCAGCACTACAGGGTGGTGTCAGCAAGCAATTTCTTCAAGATGAAATCTCCAAGCTTAATGGCGGTTAGGGTACCCATGATTGGGCCAAAACGCTTTATACAGGGCAGGGTGTGAATTGTCATGACCTCACAGCGCTGATTGGCAGGACAGACAAGGTTCCCAATGGTTTGGTTGGACCACACCATGGGGAAGGACAAGTGAGTGGTGCCTTGCGATGGATGGTACAGCTGTGATTTTCCAGCCCTGGCCACTTGCATCAGTCTGCTCTGTAGGGGTACCCCGTACACACCAAGCATGACTACCTCCGTGCTAGTTTGCCCCTATCGAGGCAAACAAAATTATTAGTTCCATCAACCCTGACCCTGCACAAGCTCTATTCCAAAATTAAACAGCAGTACTGCACCTCTATCCAGTGATAAGGGTAATCATGGTACACCACCCCTGCCTGTATATACACTCCCACATGTAATGTCAGCCCAGAATGGGGGCTACCCTTCCATACCATTTCTTAGGTAGCTGTACCCATGTCCCAGTGGGATCAATTTTTGTTTGTCGTAATCAGTGATATTGAGGGTGACTACATACAAGTCCACTCCCACTGACTCTTTGCCAGTTAACCCTTTCTTGGGCTGTTGTCTCCCTGTGTGTTGTGCTGGCTCCATATCTCTTGATGTTTGTCTTGAGAATGACTTTGAAGCATTTCTTTTGAACTCCACATTTCTTTTCTAATTCTATGAGTTGGGCATACAGCAAGTGTACTGGTGTGCATCAGGCATGTGGACACAATGCCTGTCCCACCTCAGCTGGTGTTGGATAATCAAGGTCTCAACACTGAAGATGTTGGCCTCTGTGAGGAAAGTGACTTTAGTGTGGCGGTCCTCCCCTTTATATTGAGTCTCTTCCAGAGAAAGTGCTGGCACTAGCGCTCCAGGTTTTTCAGGTGTTTTCTGTAGGTCATCCAAGTCTCACAGCTGTTAGAGAAGAAAACAGGGAGTCTCAGAGGTGGATTGGGTCAACTGTCACCCTTTGTTGCCTGCTTGTTCCTCCTTGATGCCACAAGTGAACGAGGAGGGGGTTACCTTACAGTTCATTAATCGTAAACAGTATGGACCTTTTGTATGGTTACACTGATGCCCAAAAAATAAATATTAACAACTATATGATGAATATATTTATCCCTGCCGTTTACTGTTTACAGATTTAACATATATCAAGCAAACACTTTACCTTCAAACACATTATTTCCTACAATAAAAACAACTACACATTCCTTAGAAAAGAATGGTGGAAGAGAAGAAAAGGAGATAACACTATCTTCCCATCAAAGATCTAAGACAAAGTAGTTCTGGCCACATTCTTAGCACAGGTGGCCAGGAAGGAAGGAAAAAGGGGAGATATATCCTAACTAGAATTTTATACCACTTACAAGAGAGTAAGGCTTGCCCGTGAAGTGACCCCATTACCATGAAAAAAACAGCGAGAGTCCTGTGGTACCTTATACATTAACAGATTTTCTTCAGCATAAGCTTTGTGGACTATAACCCACTTCATCAGATTATAGCCCACGAAAGCTTATGCCAAAGAAATTCTGTTAGTCTATAAGGTGCCACAAGACTCTTGTTGTTTTTTGCTGTACACAGACTAACATGGCTACCCCTCTGGAAATTTCTCCCATTACCATGGTGACCTGTGGCTTAGGCCTGGCATAGTGTCCAGTTTTAACTGTAATTCTCCTACAGTAGCCATAGGAGAGAGTTGCAATTATCACTGTTTTCTAAACTAAGAGTGTAATATGTGTTCTGATGTCATGGTTACTGAACACCCAGACAGACTGGCTTAAGTCGACTCTAGGAAGTTGATTTAAGCCTTAAATCGAACTAAATCTAGGTTTAATAAAGTTGACTTAATTTTCATTAAGTCTACTTTATTTTCCTTATTAAGTCGACTTAAGCAAGTTGCTTAAGTCGACTTAAGGAAACTGTAGTGTACATGCAGGGTAAATTAAGTCGACTTAAGCAAGCTTAAGTCGACTTAATTTACAAGTGTAGATGCACCCAGGAGTCCTGTGGCACTTTAGAAGCTAACGAAAACATTTGGGGACATTAGCTTTCATAGGCTGGAACCCACTTTGTCAGGTTCATCTGACAAAGTGGATTCCAGCCCATGAAAGCTTATGCCCCCAGGTTCTTTTTTTTTTTTTTTCTTTTTGTTAGTCTCTAAGGGTATGTCTACACTAGAAAAAGTTAAGTCAACTTTAAGTCGACTTAATAAGGTTGACTTTAAGTCAACTTAACAAAGTGGCTATCCTGTACGTCAACTTAGTCCACCTTGTTAAGTAGAATTAACTGGACTTATGTTGACTTAATAAGGTTGACTTAAGGGCTACTCCCCATCCACACCATCCTTAAGTCGACTTAAGGAGTCGACTTAAGGTTTAAGTCAACCTACTGGGCGGTAGTTATTAAGATGACTTCAGCTTTCATTAAGTCGACTTAAGGAATTTCTTAAGTCGACTTAATGAAAGTCCAGTGTGGACATGGAGTAATTTAGGTTGAATTAAGGGTCCTTAAGTCGACCTAAATTGCTAGTGTAGACATACCCTAAGGTGCCTCTTCACTTGCTGAAAACAGACTAACATGACTACACCTCTGAAACCTATGAGAGGCAAGTAACTGTAGCAAGCATGAGTTCTTGCATATAGTCATGGGATTCTCCTTGTTAGGATAGGAAGGGGATTTGTTAGGAGAGAAAGAGGGAGACCTGTGGCCAAATCATAGTGTATTCTGGTGATCCTGACCAGAAGACTGACCCACAACAGAAGAGCTTCCAGGAACAGAGAGGTGGAAATGTGTCAGAAAGCCACCTATGCTCTCAAATGCCCGAGTGGAATAGCATGCGTTTGAGGATGAGACACTTATTTTAACCCCAATGAAGGCTTCTCCTAAAGCTGTAAGATTAAATGCCTCTCTTATCCAGGAAATTATCCACAGAAACCAAAACAAAATCATAATTCATAATGGTTTAACAATTTCATAGTTTGTGTCCTGAGCATGTCCGTATGTTTCTCTTTGTTTGGGTCCTGAGGCCTATGCAGGAATAAATTGCGATCTCAGATTATCAGTCCCTAGATGTGTTCCATCTAATTGCTAAAAGCAGGTTATCCTCAGTGGGCATGCACATGATTCTGGATTTTATTCCTGTTTGTATTCTGGCAGAGACCAAGTTGGTGGTCTGTAGGGCAAGCTGCAAGAGCTATCTCTTTATCCAAAGATTATTTTTGGACTGAATATCGGCAGTGAGTTGAATCTGGATCAACTTGTTTTTAGAATTTAGAGTATTTTACTATCGTTATAGGATACATTTGTGTTGTTCTGAAATATATTGCTTAAAGAGTTGTATTGTATGCATCTAGGGCATAGTTTTTCAATCTAGAGATCATAGACACATTGAGAAGGGTTGCATCCTTTTTTATGAGGAGTAAGAAATTATTATTATTATTATTATTATTATTATTATTATTATTATTATTATTAATAATAATAATAATAATAATAATAATAATAATAATAATAATATCCTGTAACATGGATTATAATATGGAAAATTTTCAGAAGCACTGGTCTAGAACATTAGCTCCACATAATTTTATAAAATGAAGATAACCAAGGACAGCTTAACTGAGATTGTGCCCATGCAATAGATTTCTCTGCTTTATTTGAGTTTATTGTATTGTTTTGTCATTGAATATATATATATATATATATATATAGTATGTTAAGAAAATAGCATTGTTATTATTATATTTTATATCAAATGCATTTATATGTTACATTCTGCCTTGAAGTTAAAGCAATAGAAAACATAGGTTACAATATTAAACGCCAAGTATGAGAGTGTAGGTTCATATGACTTGAGAAGCAATCTAAGCCTTCAAACAAAAATCCAATGAATCCAGAAAAATCCATGAATGGCACTTGCTTAGTTCAAACTAAATTTTTCTAGTTTGAACTAAGTTAATTTGAATTAACTAAAATTAGTTCAAATTAGTTATTTGAATTAACTAATTCAAACTACCTTTAGGAAGTCTAGACATAGCCAAGGAGAAAGTAGAGAAATGTCTTAAAAAAGAAAGGAGTTGGTGGGTTTAAGGAGTTTTGTAGCAGTAAGAACTGGTATAGGTAACAGAACTGTGACTGGGAACAGTAAAAGTATATGTGTATTTATATTTATATAATGTATGTGATTCTGGAAATAAAAATAAAATCAGGTCATTTTCTCTTATGGGATATAACTCTATCTCAAGGTGCTGATGGAGTTAAAGCATCATAATTCATACAGCCAACTGCCTGTTCTCCTTATAATAGTTATTTGTTTTAATTAATTTCTTTTTTTAATTATGAAACAGCTCTTTGAGATATTTCTACTTCTACAAAGGATAAAAGTTATCACATAATAAGCTTTATAATGTCGAGGCCCCATGTTGTTTAGCCAATCAGTTAATTCAGTCAACCTGTCATTAAAAGGCACCTTCTGATGTAGGACATTTGTTATAGTTATGGCTGGAAATGGAAGCAATGACATTTCTGCAGGAGTGGTGGGAACATTGCTTGAAGTGCACTATCTCTTTCCCTGTTATCTGTAATCACAAGAACTTGAATTAGGAAAGATATACTGTTGTTGCTTCCAACTGTTGAAATGGGAAAAAGCTTGTCAGCAGTCTTCATCAAAGTCAACAGCAAAAGTGAGTAAGCCTTGTAGTACTCAATTTGATAAAGCAGAAGGAAGAAAAACATCCTTAGCATTTTATCCCCTCTATCAGGCTACAGTATGTTCCAAATAATGTGATAAAGTTGATGTTTAAAGAGGGGAATTTTAGTTTAAATGAGGAACAAAACAGTTAAAACATAAATATTTGTTATTAGTACAGTGTTTTTCAGCAGGATATTTTTGACTTATAGATAAAAATCTTTAAAATCTTTTAAAGATTTCAATGAAGCTTAACACTAAAAAGGAAGAATGAAAATAATATTCTTAGAAACTACAAGTGTATCATATTATACTACTAAAAATAAAGGAATCTTCAATATATTTTGCCAGCATGTTTTCTGTTACATCTTCACCTATTTCTCTGAACAGGACTGATAGGTTGAATTATTAAATGCTTTGAATATTTTTAGTTTACACAACACAATGGGACCTCAATCATATATTTTTAAGCACTAGCAAAATTTAAAGTACAATACTAATAATAATTAATTTATATTGTGTTAATGTCTACAAGCCATTATTAGTTTAGGACCCATGGTGTTCTAACTAATAATAAATTAATAATTTACTTCTTTGACCTAACTTAGCTGTTTGAAGAAATATGGACATTTCATAGAAAATGCATTCACAATATTTTAGTAGTAAAATGTAAATGGCAGTTCCTGCCCCAAAGATTTTGCTTTGTAAGTTTTTGCATATATGAATTAATGTTGATTTTTTTTTCAAAAAAAAATATTAACCTTTAAGTAATTATGTTTACTAATTTATTTATCTTGATTACTAGATATGGTATGATTGAGGCTAGCTGATCTTTTCACTGTTGCACCATCCCAACACTGAAAGAGCATCAGTCATTAAAAGATTTCTATTACAATGTCAAGATAAATTACTATTAAAAATTATATTAAAAATTATATAGTTACAATGTCAGTATAAGAAATTATTGTGAGAATTATGCTAGTGAACATGAGGAATAGTTAAGTTCACGCTACTTTAAATGGTGGGTAGATTTTTTGTTGTTGTTTGTTTTCCTTTTTTGAAAGTCTTTATGCAAATTGGCAATATTTTATTTTTCATAATTCCTTTGGCATATCTTCAAAGAAGTCTGAGACTTGTCACTCTTTCCATATATTTTAAATAAATATAAATCAAAAGCCAGTTTTCAGTACATGCTCATGGAAACCTTTTATCATTAATTTCACATGCTGTAAATGGTAGTTGATATAACTTTGTGCTTATAGTGTGAAAGTAAATGGAAAAGCTAACTCTGACCTAAGTTTAGAGAAATTCCTGAATACCTCTCATTAGTGAAGTTTTGTAAAAGCATGTATTTATGAAAATGGACCATCCAGGTAGACTGAAGTGCATAGTCTGACTTTCACTTTACTGATATTTTTTACATGGAGAATTTAATTTTATAGCAGAATTTTTACTGCACTGAATTAATTGGAAAAAAAAATCCAAAGGAAAACACACAACTAGATGATATGATATATAACAGAACACTACAGTACACAACATCTCTAAGACCTTGTCTAAACTAAAAACAAAGTCAAAATACTTACAGCAAATTCAGCCAGCACTACAACAGTGGCTCATGTCCACCCTGATCTCCTTGAGTTGGTGTAGTGCATCCTCACCAGGAGCACTTCCTTGACCTTAGAAGCAGTCTGAGGGAAGCTGAGAGACTCAACGCTTAGCTCCTGGGCACCTTGTGGGCTGCTTTTTCCCCATCTCCTCTCAAACTCCTAGCTGGCAGTTGGGACAGACGTGTGGGAACTTTCCCGGCATCCTGCCTGGTTCCGGATTTGAGTCAGATTCACTCATCACTTGCCCACATCCTGGGCTTGCAATGGAGAGCAGCAACCTCCTGCACCCTAGCTCAGAGCTGGGCAACATCCTCCTGAGACCACAGCAGCTGTCTGCATCCTGCCCAGTCCCAGCTGAGAGGTGAGCGGCAGCTGCCAGGGTTCCAGGAAGCCAGACAGTAGCTGCCTATGTCCCACCTGGTTCCAGTTCCCAGCTGGGAGGCAGGCAGCAGCAGCAGCCTGCTCCTCTGCTGGGAACCGAGTAGTAGCCATCTGCTTCCCAGGCTGTGAGTGGGGTGGCAGCTGCCAGTGCCCTGGCTCTCAGGTAGGAGCCAGTTTGCAATTTACTTGGAGTACCCATGCCCTACGCTTGCTCTGCAAGCCAGGCAGCAGCCTCCCACTATTCAGCTTGTAGCTGGGAGCCCAGCAGCTTGAAGAGCTGGGTTCCAGTTCCACCCATCCTCATCTGACTTACTTGTCAATTTCAAACTGATGGTTATGACAGCACTTCTACACTGTCTACATTGACACTGTATCACCCTAACTCTGCCAAAAAAAAGCCCTACGCTTCTCTTAGAGATATCTTCATTTTGTTTTAAAAGCAGGACAGATTTATTGGCAGGGAGGTGACTATAATGTACACCAGCACTATTTTGTCGACAAACTCTCTAGTGTAGAGAGTCTACTATATAATATATAGTCTAATATATATAGGGTCCAATGCTTCAGTCCTTCCTTACACATTAATGTCATTAGATGTAATGATGTGATGCACCTCCAGGAGACATAGCATAAGCACAGCCTGGGATAGTGAAGCCAAAGGCAACCTAAAGTTACTTTTGTGGTCTGAAGATTTTGTGCTGATGAGGGCCCAAAATTTCTCCTGGTGCAACTTGTAATGGAAGAATTTGCTATAAGTGATGCCTTGCCTGGGATATCTATGGGGAGTTGTTGTGTTGTGGAGCTGCCCAGAATAGTTGTAGAGTCATGCATTATGCCACGTTCCCTCCCATTCCTACAGTCAATCTACAGCATAACTTCCAAAGGGGAAATTTACAACTGTTCTGTGTAGAGTCTGTATGGGAAGAATTTTTCCTGGTAGTCAGTCATCTTTTATGGCTTCTCAACACACAAGTGCAGCAGCATATAGATGCTGTAGAAAAGGGAAGGACCCTTCAATCAAAAAGCACAATCTGCAGGAATATTCATCAAGACTGTCAGGTTTCCAAGACTGACTCCATTCCTGTGCCAGTGGATGACGCTAACTGCCGAAGCTAGATTTTAAATACCTATGATTCTCTCCTGTAGCAACTTCATCAAAAGGGACAATGCTTTATAATGACCACCAGACACCTAAATTCTTGGTATAAACTACAAAAGCAGGGAAATCCTCCTAATCACCAAGCACCATTGTCTATTTAAGTGTTTAATGTATGGGTGTTTAATAAGGGACGATCGTTACCCTTAATGCACATGCAGGGACATAGGGTAAATAGGATGACACAGATAACTATAGATCTATCAATCTGACATAAATCCCAGGCAAGATAATGGAGTGATTGATATAGGATTTGATTTTTAAGGAATTAAAGGAGAGCAATATAATTAATGCCAATCAAAATGGATTTATGAAAAATAGATTCTGCCAAAGTAATTTGATGACTGTTTTGACGTGATTATGAGGGCGTTGTTAGGGTTTAATTTGTTTGTTTGTTTTTGTATTGTTGATGCAATAGATTTTCATAAGGAATTTAACTTGGTACCACTTGGCATTTTGATTAAAAACTAGAAAGTCATAAAAATAAGATGGCACATGTTAAATGGATTAATAACTGGTTTACTAATGAGTCTCAAAATGTAATTGTAAATAGGGAATTATCATCACACTAGAGTTTTTCTAGTGGGATCCCCCATTGATCTGTTCTTAGCCCTATACTATTTAATATTTTTAATAAAAACATGGAAGAAAAAATATTATCACAGATAAAATTTGAAGATGACACAAGAATGGAGGAGTGGTAAATAATGCAGAGGAGAGGTCACTGATATAGAGTGGCTGAAAGTTGAAACTAGACAAATTCAGACTCTAAATGAATTTTTGACAGTTAGGGTGATTAATCATTTGAACAATTGATTGAGGATTGTGGTGGATTTGCCATCATTGACAATTTTTAAATAAAGTTGGATTTTTTTTCTAAAAGCTATGCTCTAGGAATTATTTTTGAGATATTCTATGTCCTGTATTATACAGGAGGTCAAACTACTTGATTACAATGGTCTTTTCTGGTCTAGGAATCTATGAAAGACTTATACATTTTTTAAAAAATATATATTTTGGTTCCATACATGATTAAATGAAAGCCCTCAGAATTAAGAAGTAGAAAAAACATATTATAGGATTCTGTGTATGAATGTAGTAGGGAAAGTTACTTCCCAAATGAAGTGCTCCATACATCTCAGTATGTTCAATTCTATGAATCTTTAATTTCCTGTCATATGTTAGGGTCAGTTCAGCCAATGCTTCCTAAAGTGGGAAGTCCTATAGTTCAATAGGATTGTTTACAAGGTTAAGGAAAAGCACTCATGATGAGGCTCTATATGCTAAAAGGATTTGGCTGTCAAAATTTTGGCATCAAATTTATGCTTTTCTTTTCCTGTTGTAAAAATCAGAATTTGACAATCCTTTGGATAAAAGTTAATTTCCATCCATTCCATCAATGCTCCATGTATCAGATAATAAATAAATTCCATGGAAACAATTAAAACACTAATTTATACAATGGTTATAATATAGTGATGATTATAAAAATCAATTTAATAACATGGTATTTGATTTTCACCAAGAAATGTAAGGGTGCGTCTACACTTACAAATTAAGTCAACTTAAGCTTGCTTAAAACGATTTAATTTAATCTGTGTTTACTTACAAATTAAGTCGATTTAAGGAAAATTAAAGTTGACTTTATAAAACCTAGTATAAAATCTACTTTACTGGCTAAGTCAACTTTATTAAGTCGACTTAACCAGTGTAGATGCAGATTAGCGCTAAATCGACTTTAAGTTAACCTAAAGGGCTCCCCCACTGCCCTCCCTGCCAGGGTGGCTGGCACAGGCAGATCCTGGCATGTCCCCCCTGCACAGGGCAGGACACAGCCCTGCCCACCCTGCTCCTATGCCTTGCCAGTGTGTCTGTCCTGCTCAGCCCCCATTGTACCCAGGTACAATGGGGCAAATGCTGAGCCCCCTGGCACTTGGCAAGGGGTGCCCCCCTGCCACCATGGATCAGTCCCTGGTCCACCTAGCCCCTACAAGTTGATTTAGGTGTCCAGCGTGGATGCTCTAAGTTGATTTTGCAGGTCGACTTTAAGTCGACTTAATTTTTGAGTGTAGACATGCTAAGTTGACTTATTTGGCCAAGTGTAGACATAGCCTAAGAGAATAAGTTTAAATAAACTGCTTAACTTATTAGATGTGTGGATAAGGGAAAGAGTAGGCATAGATGTCAGAGAGGAAGCAAATTATCACTATTTTGTACTGAATAACTTAATCAAAGTGGGTTTTTAAAATAAGAAGGTTGCAGTACTCACTTATTCTATTATGCATGTTTTTAATGTTGTTTATGATAGCTCATCTGGACTTATTTTTCAGCTTTAGTAGAGTATTTTGTATTTTATAATTGTCCAGCTGTGAAAATCCAAATGCCTCCAGCTGGCATTACAATTTTCAGAAGTCATTTTCCAATTATGATTAATTGCTTCTGTGTATTCATTGGCTTCTAACATTTAGCAAATTCAGTATGGCATATGCTGAAAGATTTAAGTTTAGCATAATAACTTCCTTGACTTTAAATTGCACTGTTATAATTACAATGGAGAGAGCATGCATGGACTGGAGTATTACTTCCAGATATATGTTTAACACTTAATACTACTGAAAGTCCCCAAAGGTTATAGCAGTCCATAAAAAATAATGAATATGGTTTTAATAAAATATAATTATGGGTTTGTTTAATAGAAAACATTGCCTTATGCAAAGAAATATGTGTGACACAGAAGCCAAATAGCAAATTTTTCACTACTCTGTCAATAGCTCCTATTAGGCCTGACAAACTCACTGTACCTAACACACTACTTTCATTGTATGTATTCATAAATAATGACTTACAAGAAATCAAATGAAAGTTGGTTTCATGCTGGACATTAATAATATTCTCAAATGTATGTACTGATGATATTTAAAGAGTTAGGCATACCTCTGTAAGGCAAAATAAGGGGTTGCTGAAGAGACTGTTGTGGGTGGCTAACAGACTGGTTATATCAGGGAACTAACACCCAGTATACCAGTGCTTCCCAACCTGTGGCCCTAGGGCCAAAAGCAGCCCATGGGGGTTTTCAAAATGGCCTGCAGCTACTGGCTGCAAAAGGGAACAGTTGCCTAAGGACCCAGGTGGAATGCATTTCTCTAGGGCTAAAAGAAAGGTGCAAACTCCTTGCTACAGCCAAGGGGATGGGCAATCAGCAGTCCCCTTCTCCTGACTGTAGCAGGGAGCATGGCAAAGCACTTTGGTGCTGGGGTCTTTGTTGTACCCAGAGGGAGGGGAGCACTGATCTTCCATCCCCCTGACTGCAAAAGTGCCTGGGGTTCCAAGTGGAATGCCAGGACTATATGATGAGTGTGATTTCCCTGCTACAGCCAGGAAGATAGGAGATCAGTGAGAGGCAGACTGTTTTTTGGAGGAGGGTGGTGCTAGCAGAAGTTGGTGGCTCTTCAGGGTTGTAAAATTGATATCTGTGGCCCTCAAGCCAAAAAAGTTGGGAACCATGCAGGATACCATCAGGAAGTTTCTCTCACCTGCTCAGGCAAGATGGTAATATGGTGACTCACAGACCCGGGCATCCTGGGAAAGTGTTATGGGACTGTGTGCATTAGCCTGTTTTGAAAATACACTTATTAACAATGTGCACATACTCTCCCAGGGTCTGATTTCTCCCATCCATAAGAAACTTACTGCTGCCAAAAAAAAAATGTCTCAGTCTTTAGAGCAGTCAGGGTGAACAATGTATGGAATTGAGATTCCTTAGCTATGTCTACACTAGAAAAAGTTAGGGCGACTTTATTAAGTCCACTTAATAAAGTGGTTTCCCTTAACCGGGACTAAGTAATTCGACCTAACTTCCCTTAGGTCGACCTAAGAAAGTGGACTTATGTGTCCACACTGGGCTTAGATTGATGTAAGGAAGGGGTAGGTTGACCTAAGGAGGGTTAGTTTGAATACCCCGCGGTTCTTCTTAAGTCGACCTAAGCGTTCATTAAGTAGTTTAAGAAAGCCCCTTAAGTCGACCTAATGAAAGCCTAGTGTGGACATGTATTAAGTTAGGTCGACTTAAGTCGACCTAAGGGCCAGTTTAGACATACCCCTTGGGAGGAATGGGAAAACTCCCATTAACTTCCATGGATTCAGGATTTCACCATCAGTTTTCACATTACACATATGTACCGTTTTGATGATGGTATAAGCAAAAGATACATTATCATTATGAGTGGCCCAAACCATTCCTCAGATCTTAGTAGAACAGTTTGTTTGCACTAAAAAGGCTGTCCCTTACTTCACTGAACCACACCATTTTCGTATATTTTACTGTATGTCTTGGAAACATAATGCCAAGGTGGAGAGCAAAGTATCTTCCTTATGAAAACAGGTTATTTCTAATAAACTGTAGTTCATACCATTATCACTGTCAGGGTCAGTATAGCATAGCTATTCAAGATCTTGTACAGTTAGGCAAATTATATGAGAACTTCAAATGATTATTAAATAATTTTAGATTAATGAGATGCTGTAGGATATCTAATTAACAGATGGAAATATACATTGTTCACAGTTAGTATCAATTGCTTTTTTGTAAGTTTCACCATTCAGTATGTACATTGATTAAACATCTAAATTAATTTCAAATGAAGTCTGATTGTGTCAAAACAAATTGCCTACTTTTCACTTCTGCCATGATGATTTATAATAAGCTCTTGATAATCTCTATTTAGAATGTTTGAAGAATCCTTCCGAACACTATCACCTTATCTGTGTTGCCTGCTTTCATAAACATTCCAAGGCCTTCTGTTTCAGAAGTAGTGGATCAAGGCCCTTTTCAAGATTTCAGTACTCTGGTATTAAAAACAGAGCATATGAACACAGTTTTAGGATTAGTTCAACACACACAAATTAGTTATTAGTTAAAAATTAGTTCAGCACACTGGCTATGTCTACACTTGGCCAAATAAGTCAACTTTGCTAAGTCGACTTAATAAAGTCCACTTTAAGTCTACTTTCTTAAGTTGACTTAGCATGTCCACACTCAAAAATTAAGTCAACTTCAAGGGGACCTTGCCAAATCAACTTAGAGCGTCAAACTGGATGCCTAAGTCGACTTCTAGGGCCTAGGTGGACCTGGGATTGGTCCATGGTGGCAGGGGGGGCACCCCTTGCCAAGTGCCAGGGGGCTTAGCATTTGCCCCATTGTACCCAACAATGGGGGCTGAGCAGGACAGGGACATTGGCAGGGCATAGAAGCAGGGTGGGCAGGGCTGTGTCCTGCCCTGTGGGGGGACACGCCAGGCTCTGGCTGTACCAGGCAGCCTGGCAGGGCGGACAGTGGGGGAGCCCTGGAGCCCTTAAATCGACTTTAAGTCGATTTAGGGCTAATCTGCATCCACATGGCTAAGTCGACTTAAGAAAGTCAACTTAGCCAGTAAAGTCAACTTTAAACCAGGTTTAATAAAGTCAACTTTAAATTTCTTTAAGTCGATTTAAGCAGCAGCTTAAGTCGATTTAAGGAAATTGTAGTGTAGACACAGATTAAATTAAGTCGATTTAAGCAAGTTTAAGTTGACTTAATTTATAAGTGTAGACGCACCCACTCAAACTTCAGTATTCCTATTCACAGCATTGTGATGTACTTACAATAATTTATACTTGCATAATCTAGCTGAGGGACTAATCCTCTAGTTCCAAATCACACAAACTTCTCATTGACATTTTTTTTTGTTAATTTTGTTTGTTTGTTGTTGGGTTTTTTTGCATGAGTAAGGACGCCAGCATCAGGCGCTCAGCTTCTTATCACTCTATTGTTTTTTCTTTAAACTATTTGTATTAACTGCATTGTATAAAAATTTTGAGCCTCAGCTATTTCCTGGGAGGCCCATGTGTGCTAATGAAATAATTCATGTACTAACCAAATGTAATTGCTCAGATTTTCAGGCATGGAAGCCTCAATATAGAGACTAAATGTGGATTTTAAAGTTTAAGGTTAGTCATCCATCTTTAGAAATATTAGTTAATAAAATATTTTGCATTAGAACAACAATTAATAAAAAATACAAAGTATTGCACTTTTAATTATTGAACATACCTGTCTCACCAAATCAGTTCTCTGGCATTGCAGGGCTCTCAAGCACTGGAGCACTTGGTTCCTCCTGTCCTCTACCTGTGACAGACAAAAAATGTATCTCCTGAGTGCTGTAATACCTTAGTCTAATTAAAGTTACTGAGCTGAGTACAGTAAACAGTTGGAATTTAGAGGCCTGTGATGTCCAGGAGATCAGACTGAAAGCTTTAGGGGCCTTTCTTTCCTTAAATTCTATAATTCTGTCTTTACTCCCCAAAAAACTTAAGCAAAAGAAATGTCCTTGATGCAAGGAGTTGTTGGACAACCATGCAGAGGACAATGATATAGTATATGTAATATGGAGATACAGACAAATATGAAGCTACTGGACAAAGGTTACACAAATGGTGAGCAAACGGTTGTATAAAAGAATGCCAACCCAAAGATCCAAAGGAGCAGCTGTGTTAGTCTAGTTCAGCAAAACAAACAAGGAGTCCTGTAGAACTTATAGGCTATGTCTACACTTGTGAATTTAAGTCGACTTTAACTAAGTCAACTTAACTAAGTCGACTTAAAGTCGACTTAGTTAAGTCAACTTAGTGTGTCCACACTTAAATTTTAAGTCGACTTTGGGGGGAACTTACAAAGTCGACCTACAGCGTCCACACTGGATGCTCTAGGTCGACTTTGTGGGGGTAGGGGGACCTCAGGCAGTTCCACAGGGGAAGGGGGGGCACCCCTTGCCCAATGCCAGGAGGCTCAGCCTCCTAGGTACAATGGGGCAAAGGGGGTCAGGGACCCTGGCAGGGCATAGGGGCAGGGTGGGAGGGGCTCTGCCCTGCCCTGTGGGGGGGCATGCCAGACTACCCCTGTGCCCCTCCCCTCCCCCTGGCAGGGAGGGCATTGGTGTAGCCCTGGGGTAGCCCTAAGTCGACTTAGGGCTACCCCACGGCTACACTGGCTTAAGTCGACTCTAGGGAGTCAACTTAAGCCTTAGGTCTACTAGAAAGCAGGTTTTATAAAGTCGACTTAATTTTCATTAAGTCAACTTTATTTTCCTTCAGTCAACTTAAGCAAGCTGCTTAAGTCAACTTAAGGAAAGTAGTGTAGACGCAGCCATAAAGACTAACAGATATATTTATCACATAAGCTTTCATGGGAAAAAATCCCACTTTGTCAGATGCTTTGAAGATGAGACCCTTACAGAATGGGAGGGAAATAAATGCAGGGAAGTGTAAGTAATAGGATCAGGTCAAGCAAATCAAAGCAGTTAAAATTCAAACAATGGAGAACAGCATATAGAGAAGGTGAGGTCAAATCACCTGTTGTAATGAGAAAAAAAACCCCTAAACTTGTTTTCTAATCTTACTGAATATCTGGACTTCAAATCAGAAATGAAGAAATCATTAAATATTTACCTTCCTTATGCTCAGAGCTGAATTAAGAATCTTGGTGGCCTGGTTGGTCTTCCCCATCAGGACTGGGGTGCTCCATCAGCAGTGGCAGGGCTGGCTGCCATGTGGGGCGGCCTCCAGCAGTGGCACTCCAGGGCCTTGAGCACAGTTGGGCTGTTGCACTGGGGCCTTTAGGGGACCGGCCAGGCCAATCTGAGCAACAGGAGAGCGACTGCCAGAGGCCACCCTACACATCAGCCAGCCCCATCTCCACCCCTGGAGTGCAGCTACCAAGCACCAGCCCATTCTGCCCCCTGAGGCAGACCAGCCAGAACAGGGGCAAGGTGGGAGTGGCACAAACCACAGCCTCTGACTACAGGTCCCCGCCCTCCCAGTGCCAGCTGTGCCCCTCCCAGTGTCCCCCAGGCTGAGCTAGCATTATGCTCGCCTGAGTATGGCCAGATTTTTGCAGGGCAGCAGGGGTCTGGGCTGCAGCCCCTAAAGCGCCTGCATTGATCTGACCCTCCCTATACTGAAGTTTATATTTAATGGGTAAAGAAAAATGTTCCTGGAGCACAGGTAACACCAGAATGATTCAAAGAATTCTAGAATGAAAGAAACATAGGATTGGAAGGTACCTCCAGAGATCATCTAGTTCATTTCCCTGTAATGAGGCAGAATTAAGAGTCATTGCAAAATTCAGGAAATATCAATGCAAAAATAGATGGTTCTAAAAATATACTAAAACTAGGTGATAATATTATGCGGGACCATCAAATCTTATGTCGTAAAAATCTATGTACTATCAGTACCCTATCTTCCTTGTTGCACACAGTTCTATTAGGTGTACAGAATGCTGGTGAACCTTTTTCTTGCCACCAGAAAACAATACCTATAACTAAGCTTTTAAAAATCAGTAAGATATGGTCAATTTATTTTTACATTCTTCTGCCATCAGACAGCATGATCACTAATTCACTACCACCATATATGTGAAGATGCACTTAACAGTCTAAGCTACCAGTCTTACCAGGTTGCAGATGTTTAGATTTGGCTTTTGGTACCCAGGCTCAGGAGGGTCATTTTTGTCCTTATGACAGCTTAAGAGCTTACTCAGTTAGTTGGTTCCCAATTAAAATAAATAAATAAATAAAGCTAGAAATCCCTCTGATGTCTCCTTTCTCTGATTCAGCATACAGAGGCATGTCACAGGTAATGTCTATCTAACTTTTATAACTCAATCTCTTCAAGTGATCATAAATGTAATAGAATGGCACCAGCAGCTTGCTTGAAGCAGAGTTTTCTTTTATATCTAGGACCGCTTCTGGGAATTTTCTCCTGGAGCTTTATTATGCTGAAAGGTTTCTAGAGAGGTATTTTCATGTCAACGATTGTACCACTGGGCAATAAAAGGCTCTTAGAATGATTACCTTTGTTCACTGTATCATCAGTTCTAAAGGAATCTATTATAACTGGGTGGCTTTCATATTGTCTAAATGTCTGCTGACAGTCAAAGAAAATAGTTTCTGTTATGCTGCTTCAGTTTATTCAATAGAAGCCGTAGGTTTCTGGGGTTTATAGTAAAAGACTATGTAATTTTAAGATTTTCATTTATTGTGTCAGAAAGGCTACTCATAGTGCTACTCATCTTTTCTTAGCTGTTGACTAATCCCTTGACTATAGACGAAATAATTATGATACATTTTCCATTTTACATAGACCATGAGTGATAAATTAATTTGATGGAGAGAGCCAAGTCCATTTTTAATTATGGTCAGTGAGATAGATATACATTTAGGAGTCCATGCTCTCTTCCAACCAGAGCAGAATAGTTGCAGATAGCAATTGGAGGTTAGCACAATGAGGAAGATTAGAATACAGTGTCTGTGTGAGATTTTCAAATGGGGGCCATGAGATGCCCAACTTCTCTTCTCTTCTTGGGTTTTCCTTCTTCCTTTTCTTCCCTGAAAAAAGTCCTAGTTCCCTCTTATTCTGTTTACTTCAAGTTTCATTCCCTCCCACTTCTCCATTCTATCTGCTAAAATAATCTGTCATGAAATAGTTTTTATTGACAGTAAAGTACTCTCACTGGGACTTGGAGTTCACATGACAATGAGGGCTGATCTACACTTGCCATGGAATTCAGTGGCAGTCAAAGAGACATACGCAAATTATGTAAAATACCTTGCATATCTCCCTACAATTTCCTAACAATTACTCACAGCGGCATCTCCACTGTGCTGAGTTGAAGAGAAATCCTGTCCATTACACTCAGGCTATGTACACATGTCAAACGTGGGACAAGGAAAGCACTATAAATATAGCGCTTTTGTGGGTACATATGTGCTCCTTGTAGTGCAAAGGAGCTTTCATATGTGTGAACGCTCCTTTGCGCTACAAAGAGCAGTGCATGGTGGGCACCTGTCCAACCATGCACTGCCCACAGCCAGCCTTTTGGCTGGCAGTGGGCTGCTCCAGGGGTTCACTGGGCTAGGGGGCTGGCTGCAGCCCTCGCTACCTCCCAAAGCCTAGCCACAAACCTTAGGGAGGCAGCGGGGGCTGCACCCATCCCCCTCCACCACCTGCCAGGCTTCAGGTGGCGGCAGGGGGCTGCACGCTAAAGTGACAGGTGGCAGAGGGGCAAGCTGCAATCCACGCTGCCTCCCCAAGCTCGGTGGTTGAGCTAGGGGGTTGGCAGTTAAGTGCTGCAGTCCCCGCCGCCACCCCAAGCTCGGTGGGCAGCGGAGGGGGCCGGCTGCAGCCCCCGCTGCCACCTGAAGCCTGGCAGGTGGTGGAGGGGGCTGTGGCGCTGAAGCACCAACCCTCTAGCTCAGCCGCTTCAGCGCCGCAGCCCCTGCCACCGCCTGAACTCCGGCAGCTGGGCTAGGCGGTTGACCCGAACTAGCGAGGGCAGCCAGTTCAGGCCAGCCCCCTAGCTCAGCCCCCGGGCTTCGGGTGGCGGCGGTATCTGTGCGCTGAAGCGCCGCAGCCCCTGCCACCACCTGAACCCTGGCGGCTGAGCTAGGGGGCTGGTGCTTCAGTGCCGGTTGGGAGCCCCCAGCCCCAGCAGTAGGCAGAGGGGCTGAAGCCACCTGTGCTTGGGGGCTCCGGAGAAGGAGCCCCCAGTCCAGGGGGCCAATCCCCAGGAGCCGCCGAACCTGGCAGCTCCAATAGTTGTCAATAACACTGCTCTGTTAGAGAAGTGAAATTGACACATTTGACAGCTCCAATGTCCCAGAGTGGCCTTGATTGGCACTCTGGGACATTTCCGGAGGCTGTCAAAATTGGAAAACCTGTACACACGAGCTCTACCGTGGAACAGCTGTTCCGCAGTAAGACTAACCTCTCTTGATTTGAGTTGTTTAACTGTTGCGGGGCAAGAGGGTGTTGCTGCGCAACAGGGAAAATTCTCGTGTGTACGCTTGAAGCTTTATCGCGTGGTAAGGAGCTTTATTGCGCGATAAAGTGATCATGTGCACATGGCCTTCGCACTTTTCTTTTTCTGGTGGTGGACTTACTGGATATACTTTCTTACCGACTGATCGGATGTTCACTGACTGGTCAATAAATCCGGAAAGATCAAACTGATAGCATTGAATTTGCCACTGTCAGCATAGACTTGGCCTCCGAATAACAGAAGTAGAGGAGTTTGTGTCAATGTTTCAGGTTGTCTGCAAACTCAGGAAGGCATTATGCCAGTGTGAATGACGGTCAATTTTAGAAATTCGCTGAGATGCCAACTAGATTTTAAAACAGAAATCTAACAAACAAGATTTGTCATTTGTCAAATAGACATTATTTGAATGGAATTTAATAATTTATTAGTTTAATAACCATTTCTTGAGTCCAAGAGAATTAATTTAATTAATTTTAATTTCAGGTTCTTCTTAGGTCAATTTTTATCTTTAGATCAGGATTCTTGCTTATTCTTAACAGATCAATGCATTTATTAATTCAGTAAGAATCACAGAGCTATATTTTCAATAACTGCATACATCATGTGTAGATACACTGAACATTCTAAGCATGAAATAAACCTAAAATACAAATGCAGCTTTTTTTTTTTTAATGAATAACCAGGGACAGTGTCAGAGTTGAGTGGCTGTATTACAGAACAATATAAACCACCAATATTTTTACTGCATTTATTATAGTCAGTTATCAGTTATTTAATGTTTCTAGTATAGTCTTCATCTTTGGATGGTTGAGCTAGATGTAGAGCCATAACTATAATTTTACATTCTGATGGTTAAGGCAGATAACTGTGTCAGCAGCAGTGGAGTGTATCACTGCAATGCTTCCTTTGTATTTCTGAATTAGGCATTGAGTTGTTATATGTTATATGTTCATTCCAATGTGTAGAAAGAAAAGTAAATATGGAAGGCACCCAGCGTGGCTTAGCAGCGAACTCTGCGGTGAGCTGAAACTTAAAAGGGAAGCTTACAAGAAGTGGAAGCTTGGACAGATGACTAGGGAGGCATATAAGGATATTGCTTGGCCTGCAGAGAGAAAATCATAAAGGCCAAAGGGCAATTAGAGTTGCAGCTAGCAAGGGATGTGAATGATACCAGGAAGGGGTTCTAGAAGAACATCAGTAATAAGAAGAGGATCAGGGGTGGTGTAGGTCCCTTACTGAATAGGGAAAGTATCCTCATGGTGGATGATGCAGAAAAGGCTGAAGTACTCAATGCTTTTTTTACCTCAGTCTTTACAGGCAGGGTCAGCTCCCAGGCTACTACACTGGGTAACACAAAATGGAGAGAAGGAGACCGGCCAATGGTGATGGAAGGTCAGGTTAGGGACTTCTTAGAGAAGTTGGATGCGCACAAGTCTATGTGGCTGGATGGGATCTGAGGATGCCGAGGGAGTTGGCCAGCGTGATTGCAGAGCAGCTGGCCTTTATCTTTGAAAACTTGTGGCAAACAGGGGAGGTCTGGAAGACTGGAAAAAGGCAAATATAGTACCTATCATCAACAAAGCAAAAAAAGGATCCGGGGAACTACAGACCAATCAACCGTACCTCAATCCCAGGAAAAATGATGGAGCAGGTCATCAAAGAATCCATTCTGAAACACTTGGAAGAAAATAGAGTGATCAGAAACAGTCAGCATGGATTCACCAAGGGCAAATCGTGCCTGACCAACCTGATTTCCTTCTATGATGAGATGAGTGGATTTGTGGATGCAGGAATAGCCGTCAACATGATATACCTAGACTTTAGAAAGCCTTTGATATGGTTTCCCACAGCATTCTTTTTGGAAAGTTTAGAAAGTATGGGTTGGATGAATGGACCGTAAGGTGGATAGAAAACAGTTTTGATTATTGGGCTCAGCAGGTAGGAATCAATGGCTCAATGTCTAGTTGGCAAGCAGTAACAAGTGAATTGTCTCATGGGTCAGTCCTGGGGCTGGTTCTGTTCAACATCTTCATTAATGACCTCAATGATGGGATAGATTACATTCCCAGTAAGTTCACAGATTTCACCAAGCTGGGTGGAATGGTAAACACGCTGGAGGGCAGGGTCAAGATTCAGGGAGACCTAGAGAATTGGAGGATTTGGCCAAAAGAAATCTCATGAGGTTCAACAAGAACAAGTGCAAAGTCCTGCACTTAGGATGGAAAAATCCCATGCACTGCAACAAGCTGGGGACCGATTAGCTAGGTAGCAGCACTGTAGAAAAGGACCTGGGGGTTATGGTGAATAGGAAGCTGGATATGAGTCAACAATGTGCTTTTGTTGCCAAAAAGGTCAATGGCAAATTGGTCTGCATCAATAGAAGTGTTACAAGAAGATCAAGGTTTGTGATTATTCCCCTCTATTTGGCACAGGTGAGACCACATCTGGAATACTGTGTCCAGTTTTGGGCTCCCCACTACAGGAATGATGTTAAATTAGAAAAAGTCCAGCAGAGAGCAACAGAAATGATTGGGGGGCTTGGGCAAATGACTTATGAGGAGAGATTGAAGGAACTAGGCTTATTTAGTCTGCAGAAGAGAAGGCTGAGGGGGGGATTTGATAGCAACCTTTGATCGGGAGCTAGGCTGTTCTCAGTAGTAACAGAGGACAGAACAAGGAGCCAGGGTTTCAAGTTGCAGCTGGGGAGGTCGAGGTTGGATATTAGGAAATACTTTCTCACTAGGACAGTGTTGAAGCATTGGAATGGGCTACCTAGGGAGGTGGTTGAATCTTCATCTTTGGAAACATTTAAGGTCCGGTTAGACAAAACCCTAGCTGGGATGATTTAGTGGAAGTGGTCCTGCTTTTATCAAGGGGTTGGACTAGATGACCTCATGACCTCCCTGGCAATCCTAAAATACTACGATATTATGGTCTATTTTGTTCACTGGTCTCACCCTAAGTGAGAAATCACAACTGATGCCATCAACCCCAAACCTAAACACCCGTCAGTGATCTCCCAGTCTTCAAAACAACAACTGAAACCATCACAAAACACATCAAATACACTTCAAATAATTCTTAAAGGAATAATGATGCATTTTTCTTAAGGCAATTCTAAATGTAATAACTTTATTTCTTGTGTTTAGATCGACAGAAATTAGTGTAAAACTTCAAAAACAATGGCTTAAAAACATGGTTTGAGGTTTTCTTAGGCCAATATTCTTGGCCCTACAAAGTAGAAACATGCATATAGAATTACTTATTTAAAATCCAAAATATAGTTCTTTGAAAGTTCTCGTATAGTTCTCATTCGAAAGAAAATAGATAAAAAAAGATAACTTTCAGCTACTTCTACTAAAGAACACAAATAGCAATATAATCTCTTAAATGAAATCTCACTATTTCTCACTATTGGTAACGCTTGGTTTGGTGAATTTTTTCATGTGGCTGGTCCAAGTCTATGATAGCACTTACTGATTTTGCAGCTTTTTTATGGGTTCAGTTGAATCTAGTGGACCATACTGTGACTTCATTTTTATTCCATTTCCCAAGTTTCTTTGGAGATGACAATGCTCTTATTTCTGTTGTATGCTAGACCATTGTGAACATGGGTATTTTAGCAACCAGCTAGGTGTCCAAGAACTAACAAATATTATACCAACTATCAATTATTATGCTTGCTGATTTTAGCCGTTTTCAGGCCTTTGCAGGACCTTAGCATAATCAAGCAAACTGGGAGGGGCTGACTTAAAACACTTGAAATGTAAACACTTGAATTGATCCTGGCTCCATTCTCTCTCTCTCTGAATATGCTGGGGAGAATATCTGAGAAAAACAGGAAATCTAGATATATTTTAGAATTGTCAGTAAGTGGAATATTATCTATCAGAATAACAGTTTAAGACCTTCTGCTGAACCATATTTTTTTAATGACATGTCTGTAACTCCTGCTTCTGCATAGTAATTAATTTGTTTGGTCAGCTATGTAATGCTCTTTTAGCAACATATCTCTGTAACTTTGGGGGGTATAAGAGGGAGATAGCAAATCAGAGTCAGGTCGATCACTTAGTAAACACATTGAAAAATCTCCAGGCACAGATTGAAGAACTGGCCATCTGGAAATCTGTGACTGATTCATCTGAAGACTAATTCAGACTTCTGGAGGTAGCTATCAACCACCTAACCAACCTAGTGCTTTAACCACATATTTGTTTCCGTTAAGAGTAATAAGTGTAGACATCCAGAAAAAGCATTCTGATGGGAATTGCTAGAGATCAATAAGTAAAGCTTTAAAAGTAAGTTCCAAAGGGGTAGCTGTGTTAATCTATTGCAGAAAAACAACAGAGTCCTGTGGCACTTTTAAAGACTAACAGATTTATTTATTGCATGAGCTTTCGTGGGAGAAAATCCCACTTTGTGAGACACTTTGAAGATCCCATCTCACGAAGTGGGATTTTCTCCCATGAAAGCTCATGCGATAAATAAATCTGTTAGTCTTTAAAAGTGCCACAGAACTCTCTTGCTTTAAAGGTAAGATCTTTCAATTTTGACTTGTCTGTGCTAGCCGTATAGCAGGCAGAGGCATTATGTTTTCTTTGATTTATTTTCTGTTACCAACTCTCATAGACTAAAACTTACTGGATCAAGGAACACTGGGTAATAACTCCTATTACTAAATGGTATAAAATTAAACCTACAGTTTTTTAACACCTCTCTCTAAAACCTAATTCATTCCTAGAACACAATAGGACATTGTACTTGGGAAAACTGAACTTTTCCCTTGTTTGTCAAGACATATCTGACTTCTGTACATCTCACAGTTATGTTCCAATTATAATCGGAAGGAAGAGGCATACACAGAATTTTAAATTTGAATGCTTTTGGAGAGGCATGTTAAATATGCACAAATGAAATGTTCGCAAAGACTGCCTCAGGCTATGTCTACACTTAGAAAGTTAAGTCGACTTTAGTAAGTCACCTTTATTAAGTCGACTGTAAGTCAACCTTATTAAGTTGACGTAAAGGGTGCATCTCCACTTACAAATTAAGTCGATTTAAGCAAGCTTAATTTAATCTACGTCTACACTACATTTCCCTTAAGTCAATTTAAGCAGCAACTTAAGTTGACTTAAGGAAAATTAAAGTCGACTTTATAAAACCTAGTATAAAGTCAACTTTATTAAGTCGATTTAGCCAGTGTAGATGCAGATTAGCCTTAAATCGACTTTAAGTCAATTTAAAGGGCTCCAGGGCTCCCCCACTGCCCTCCCTGCCAGGGTGGCTGACACAGGCAGAGCCTGGCATGCCCCCCCCACAGGGCAGGACAGAACCCTGACCACCCTGCTCCTATGCCCTGCCAGTGTCCCTATAGTGTTCAGCCCCTATTGTACCCAGGTACAAAGGGGCAAATGCTGAGCCCCCTGGCACTTGGCAAGGGGTGCCCCCCCTGTCACTGTGGACCAGTCCCAGGTCCACCTAGCCCCTAGAAGTCGACTTAGGTGTCCTGTGTGGATGCTCTAAGTCGATTTGGCAGGATCCCCTTTAAGTCAACTTAAGTTTTCAGTGTAGACATGCTAAGTTGGCTTATTTGGCCAAGTGTAGACATAGCCAGAGTCTACACTAGACTCGTAAGTCGACTTAAGGCAGAATTTATCAAGTCGACATAGAGAGTCTACACTAGACTCTTAAGTCGACTTGGGAAGCGGGGGGGCGGTTGGAGGGGTGCATTGTGGGAAGTGTGGCAGCGTGGAAGCAGAGAAGGTCTCCCCTCCCCCGGCCACGTCTTCAAAAGAGGAAGTGGGCTTAGCCCCTTCCCATTGTGTCTGGCAACTTGGTGCTTGATCAGGTCATGGATCAGCCTCTTCTCCTGCACTTTGTCAGGCAGCTGTATGACACCTGCCAACTAGTGGTAAGGCTTCTTTGGCTGTGGAGGAGGCCTGCCTGGCAACCCGCCAACATGGAGGAAGATGACAGCCTGGCCCCCGCCTTGTTGCCCCAGCAAGCTGCCACGCTCCAAGCACTGTGCTCCGTGCCTTGTTGCTTCTGGACACATGAGGCCTGCAGTGACTGGTGGGAACAGATAGTCCTCAACACCTGGGATGAATACCTGTGGCTGCAGACCTTTAGGATGAGCAAGCGGACCTTCCTCAAGCCCGCCCCCGAGCTCATCCCAGTTCTGCAGTGCATGGACACCCTCCTCTGACCCACCCTCCCCATAGACAACTGAGTGGCTGTCACCGTGTGGAAGCTGGCAACCCCGGTTCCAACCACATCATGGCCCAGCACTTTGTCATTGGGAGGGCTACCGTGGGGACCGCCCTCATGCAGGTCTGCAGGGCAATCAACTAGGTCCTGCTAGATTGCCTCGTCACTCCAGGCAACCTGCACAAATTCCTCGCCAGCCTCACCCAACTCAGTTTCCCCAACTGTGGGGGCATTGTGGAGACCACCCACATCCCCATCCGAGCCCCAGAACACCACACCAGGGACTCTGTCAACAGCAAGGGGTTCTACTCCGTGGTCCTGCAGGCCCCCGTGGATCACCGTGGAGTCTTCCAGAACATCGATGTGGGGTGGCCTGGGAAGGCTTACAATACACAGATCCTGTGCAACTCCGCCCTATACAGGCGCATGCAGGTGGGCACTTTTTTCTCACACCACACCATTGCCATCAGGAATGTGTAGGTGCCAGTCCTTGTCCTAGGGGATGCCGGCTACCCCTTGCTCCCCTGGCTGATGAAGCCTTACACCAGCCGCATGGATGCCAGCAGTGACTTCTTCAATCGGAGGCTCAACCGGTGCTGCAGCATCGCCAAGTGTGCCTTCAGCTGTCTCAAGGCCCACTGGAGGGCCCTTTTGACCTGCCTGCAGCTCAGCGAGAGCAACCTCCCGGTGGTCGTCAGTGCATGCTGTTGCCTGCACAACCTCTGCGAGCTGTGAGGAGGGGGGAAATGTTCTCCCACATCTGGGAAGCCGAGGCCGAGGGGCTCACTGTACAGTACGAGCAGCCCGACGACACCCAGCCCCAAACTCAGCGGATCCAGCGGTAAGCACAGCTCATCCAGGATGCACTGAGGGCTCACTTTAACAGTGAGGAGCACTGAGGAGTGGGCCTGCTCCCAGGCCCTGTCACCTCCACCACTCACCCATGCCTTCCCCCTCTCCACGCATCCGTCTCCCTGCTGTCCCCACACCAATAAAAAGAACGACACACTGTATAACAGTGTTCAGGGTGTTTATTCAGAGCAGGAAATGGGGATTGGGAGCTGCGGGGGTTGGGAGGGTCAGGGGGAGTGAGGAGGGTCAGGAGGAGTGAAGAGGCTCGGGGAGGGGCCATTGATAGTGGCCTCTGGAAGGCAGACCCCAGGCTTGCAGACGTCCGTCCTGGGTCCTGGCCCGTCGGCAAGGAGGGCTGCCTCTAGGGTGCAGGGCAGGGCCCCGAGAGAACATGCGCTCCTCCAGGTTTTCCAGGGACTGGGTCTGCCGCTCCTTGAGGTCGAGCATGCGCTCAAGCAGACTCTGCTCACCCCTCTGCAGCCTCTGCTTGACCCTTCCGTGGGCATCCTCCTGCTCCTGCTAGGTGCTGGACTCCCCCTGCTCCAGCACCACAGTCTTATCCCCCGCGCCCTCCTCCTAGTCGTTGTCGAAGGAGGGGGGCTTGGCAGAGTCGATGGTGTGGGTTGGCAGGCTGCCACTTTCCTGGCCCAGACAGGCACCCAGCTGCTGGTAATACCAGCAGTTGGTGTGGGCTGCCCCTGTCTGGAGCATCTCCTCCCAAGGCTTTTGGTAGCCTTTCAACAATATTGGTTAGGAACTTACTTTAAAAATCACAGTCTGCATCATCTGAACATGTGATTTGTACTTGGTCACACAAATGCATCAAGGAATTCAGATCTAGCTAGTGAGCCTAACTTAATGCAGAGGTGTCCTAAAATAAGATAGTAAATTGTGACTAATTATGCAACAATGATGCTGTTAAGTAGCCATGTGATAACAGTTGCCCTCTTCCCCCCCCCAAAAAATTGAGAAGAGCAAGAAAGGCTCATCTCAGAGTTCTGGTGTTTAGGTGTTACATTCAGCCCTGGAATAGGTGATTCAACTCCCATAGACTCCAGCTGGAGAGAGGAATTTAGTCCCAGGCCAGAACACAAAATCATGGTAAATAGGAACCTGCTGAGGGGATTAGTCAACAAGACTCCTCCAAACATATTCAAGTCAATCACCTAATGGGACATATATGCAAAAGGAACTAGAAAGACATGTTGAGGGTTTCAGTAAAATGAGAATGCTGAGATATCATATACTGAGGGAGAGTACGCTAGCATGTGCACTTCACCAACTCACCACGAAAGAGACAGTTAATATGACTATATGCCTGAAGTAGTTTGAGCTGTTTTATGAACTCTGCAGGGGTCAGGTTTTATGGCTGACTTCCAGATAGTGGTTACAATCATAATTCCATCTTTACCAACAGTTGCCACCATATTAAATTTAAACAGATACAATTATTTCCTATTCCTAGAATAATTTCAGTCTGTCCAATATTGCTAATCCATAACTGTTGGTAAATGGTGAGTGTTTAATAGTGACTATTTCTATTCCTGGAGCTTCAGAAATGAATTCAAAGACCGTCAGCACCTAAAAATCTACTGCACAGCTACGGCCCAAATTGTGTTTACTCCCTGTTGGTACAAGTGCCAGGATCTGAACCATAGTAATTCAAGTTTGTTGAAGAAAATGTAATTTGATCTCTTCTTGGTCTTTAAATAAATCCTTCTGTCTCCACAGGTCACACCTACAAGTGTATTAAATTCTCTGTAACATTTTTTTCTAAATCACTTTGCTTCCATAAACATCGCTGCCATCATATCTCATAACTGAGCAAATTCCCAAAATATCAACGAACAGCTCTGGTCTTGCTGAATACTTGAAGAGATTGGAGACTGACCGACATAAAGAAAAAAAATCTCCCTAATTAAACTAAATTACCTGGCACGTCACCATTAAAAAAAATGAGAATATAAATTATGCATATTAAATATATGGAAAACATTGAGAAGCTGCATTAAACCTTGTGCTGAAAGACAGGATTAATATAAAATGAAACACCTGCAGATAAAATGGACCCCCAAAGCCAAATATGAAAGAGAGATCTATTAAAGAGAAGAGCCAATTAGTTTATTTCATAATCTAATATAATCAATGTTCTTTACTGTAACAGGAAAGCCCAAAAAATCTAGGACACATTTTCAAGGAAAGCATTTAAATCATGTACTAATAAATGGTATTTGAATGCACAAATAAACACCACTTTCATAATAGCAGTTTAGACTGCGTAGTCCAGTTTTAAATATGGAATTAGTGTCCCATTTTAATATCTGAGCTTTCAAGGTCCAATTCTGCCATTTATACTTAGAGTTGTGCCTTACTGCACTTCAGATGTGGATGTCTAAATTTAGGTACCAAAATGCATTTTTAGGTACCTAAGTCTCTATTTTTCTCTGTAACTTTACGTATCCCAGTGTGAACATTTTAGTAATAACACCTTTTTTTCTCTCATAATTGGATTCCAAATAAGATTGAGGTAAATCTCATTGCCCACCATGAAGTAAAACATAGAAAATACTTAAATGTTTCTAATAGTTTAGATCAGAAAGTGAGAACATAGTACCATATCTCTTTGGCACCCCTAATATTTTAGAAACCAACACCACCATAAAAAAACCAAACAAACAAAAACAACCTAACATAGCTTTTCCATATGAAATGTCACAGTTTTAAGGTGCAGAGTTAAAGCCACCCGTTCCAGAGCTAAAACCATCTTTCTTTGTCAATTGGACACTCACACTACATGTGAGCAAGAGCTAGGTGTAGCTCTACATTCCAGTCCAATGAAACAGAGCTTCTGGTCTCCAGGAAGTGGGCACTGTTTAACAAGAATGAAGTATTACTCAATGGAAATCAACTTGGACAAAAGTGCATTGCCCCTATCCTGACCTTAAAAAGCTTTATTTTGCACAAGGATCATATCCCATGTACCACCACTCCAGCTGTTGTATAACATAACAGTGGCACTGTCTGGGAATCATCTTCAATAGCTGGGGACTTCCAAAGGGATAGCCGTGTTAGTCTAGTTCAGCAAAACAAACGACAAGTCCTGTGGCCCTTTTAAAGACTAACAAATTTATTTATCACATGAGCTTTCGTGGGAGAAAAATCCCACTTTGTCAGACACTTTGAAGAACAAAACTGGAGACTTTGCTCTATACTTGCTCACTTCTTGTTTGTTTGTTCTGTATCTTTTATTTATAGTTGGTTGCGGTTTGTGTTTTTGTTTGTTTTGATCTGGCTTTGTAATGTCTGTAAAACTTTAATATAAAGGAAATAAGACCAAAGAAAGCATTTAAAATGATTACAAAATCTGATATATCTCTCAGGAATTTGAATTGTAGGAAATAGAGAACAAAGAACTACAGAAATTTCCAGAGGGGTAGCCGTGTTAGTCTGTTGTACAGCAAAAAACAGCGAGAGTCCTGTGGCACCTTATAGACTAACAGATTTTCTTCGGCATAAGCTTTCGTGGACTATAACCCACTTGCATCTGACGAAGTGGGTTATAGTCCACGAAAGCTTATGCTGAAGAAAATCTGTTAGTCTACAAGGTGCCACAGGACTCTAGTTGTTTTTTTGAAGAACTACAGAGCATTTTTTTTCAATAATTCATAATGATGCCAATAAAAATACATTAACTAAGTTTCAATGCCTAATTAGGCTAAAAAAATATGTAAAAGTAAAATTGTGTGCCTACTCTCACTTTTCCATTTTTATGTATACAGTACAGTCACTTTTGTTTCATTTTGTATTTTTTTACTTAATTTCCCCTCTTCAGATTAATTATTCAACAAAAATTTGAATTGAATCGCTATTTATAAAATAAATCAGAGAAAAGATTTACAAGTATTTTCTCTTCTTAAAAAATATTCATAGTAGTAAACAGCTACTATAATCCTAACACAGTTGGCAGTACCACTAAGAATAATAAACTAGAACATTTATCAGTTCCACGGGTACTGGCATTTTCCTGGCAACTTCAGTTCTGAAGAGCTAGCGATCATTTAAAAAAACATGAAATTTAATTGTCAACTACTGTATGTCTTTACAGTGATATAGGAAAGTCAACCACTCTATTAGAATGCATATATATTCATTGCAAAATGCCTCTATAGATCCAAATGTAATCTATCAGCCCCTTTTCCTTCCCATGCCCCTTACTCACTTTCCCCCACCATTTTGATATGACTCTATTCTGGTGGAATATCATAAATGTTTCCGTTGCTTTTGGGGCACTCTTCCTCTCTCTCTTTGCGCAGGGCACCATGCAGGTAGGTGATGGCTGTGCCAGTTGTCCTGTCCCTTATAGATAGGTTCGGTAAAGGTAGTGAGTATCTTTTCCAATATCCTAATCATATTTTTTTCTTTATTCAGTTTAAGGATTTTAATTACTTTTTAAAGGGAAAGTATAGGTGTATTTTAGCAAAAACAGACACCCAGCATGCATGATTGTATGCATCAGTGATTTTATAAATCTTGTTCTGCAAAGCTGTGTGTAGTAATCTAAAAAATTGCACTGGAGAACCACCACCATCTAAGAGAAATGCCGAATTCAGTCAAAGCCTCTTCTTTCTCACACACGCTTTTCTGGTTATTTTTCAGTTTAGTCATTTGCTTTTTCATCAGTAACACCCATTGTGCTTTCTCTAGTACTAAGTTCAGTACATGAAACAAGAAAGAGAAAACTGTCAATAGAAAAGATATATTAAAGATTAGCCCTTACACACCTATCAAATGGAGAAAGAACTGCAGATACAAAATTCAGTCAAAATCAATCAATCTATTTCCAGTTCCATCTATTCAGGGGTGATTTCAGTATCAGATATCTACGTTATTTTATGGCTACCAATTAATCTCCCTCTCTGGTGCATTAAATGTATGCACAATAACAATTATTCACTCATTTCCAATTTTAGCTTGTCTTGATGCAACAAAAGAAAAAAAACTCATATGCAGGTGGCACGTGGTAATGCAAACTCTTAGCCCCGATAGTAAGTAGAGCTAATTGGAAATTTCTGCAATAGAAAAATTTTTCTTGGGCAATGCTAATTTGTTGAAATTAAAACGTTCCAAAACCTTTTAAGGAAGGTTTGACATAAAGCAACTATGTCAGGTAGAAAACTGCCTGCTTTTCTTATGTTTATTTGCCTGTTTCCTCAGCAGGTTGCATGTTGGGCTCATGGAGAGTGTTGAACCTGTAATTGCTGGCTCTGGTGCTCCTAGTCGCTTCAGCAAGTCCACAGGTGAACTACCACGAAGGAGGGCTCTTGGGATCCCAGATCCTCTACAGCTTATTAGGTGGGCTGACAGGTAACTGGGAAGCCCTGAAAGTGCCCACTCCCAAGCTAGCAGCTCTTCAACAGCACTGACACACAAGGCTTCTAATTTTTACATCTTCAGGAAAAGCCCAAAAAGCAGCCTTCCTTGTAGCTGGGTTTCTGTTCTCTTTCACTAAGGAGTTTGGATTTTTTTACTTTCATTCAGAATCAGAACTAAACCAGCAAACTAACTAGACACTTGTTGCTTTCATCACTAGAGACTAATTTACTTTATGGGTTTACTTTTTCAAGCCTATTTCCATAAGGAAATACATGAAAACTGAAATCAGGCCTTCACTTTTCTATTGTAACATTTTACAATTTATGTTCTGGCTTGTTTTCTGCTTCTGAATACAGAATAATCTTGCTTATTTATTTATTTGAAAGTTTTCCATTTAAGTTAATTAATTCCCCTCTGACCTCATAGTCTGACAGTTGTCTATGAGTATGAGTTGTAGTGAAGATTTATGCAGATCTTTATTTGATATTTTGCCATAGACACAGTGGAATATGATAGGTGTTCTTCCCCAGCCAGCCAGTTCACTAGACTTCTAATCAATATTTTTCATTTTTGGTTACGATAAAGATACATTTGTATACAGTAATGAATTAAGTTTTTTTTGTGCCAAGTCACATAAGTCTGTGGATTTCTCTATAGCCAATGCCCTCTGCTGTTAAGAGCTACTCCACAGTATTTTTCATAGGTCATTTTCTTTCTCCAAATTGTATTTTTATCCATGCTTCTATTTTCAGTCTATTTTGTAGCTTAAATTCATTTTCTGATCCTCCAGTCCCAATTTATTTTTGCCTTTACCTTGCATTCACTTTCTTTCCAGATATGTTTTATGAAGTCTATCAAGATTGTTGGATAGATGTTGCATTCCTTTTATTCTGTTATACATTTATGCTTTTTGTTATCTTTCGTGCTGTTTAATCACTGCTTTCTTGTGCCTGCCATTACTGACGTTTCTACATTTGTAAATGGGTCATTTTGTTTGCAAAAATAAAACTATTACACTCTTCCCCCATGTTTATGCCTAAGGATTTGAAAGAAGGTCAGTAAGATCAACCTGACTCTTTGATCATATGTTGACTATGTTGTTTTACTATCCCTACTCAAAAGGAATATCAGTGTAAAGTGCTCCAAAGTGTACTAGGTGGATATGGAAAAATTGATTATGCTAAAAAAAGTTGTTCTGTGTGCAGGAAACAAGAACCAAACTGTCTTTTCTTTTCTTCTGAATGATGGCCTTACAAACCATGGTCAAGCATCTTGATTATGATCATTCAGAACTTTAATGTTTGTTGCAATTACAGAGCAGACAAAGAAGTGGGCAATTCTTAGAACAGATACTGTTTTTCAAGCAATTTATCATCCTTTTAATGCAGGGGTCAGCTACCTTTGCCGGCCCCCATGACAGCCCCATCCCCCAACCCTCAGCAGGTGCCGGGGCCAGGAGTTGCAGCATGGGGTGGCTCCTTTCCCTGTTGGCCCCGCCCCCAGCTGGGGAGTGGGGCCAGCAAGTGACAAGCACTGGGGTATATGTGCAGCTTTTGTGCGCCCAGGTCCCACTCGGGGCAGGGCAGCAGAAGAGAGCATCTGTGGTGCTGACTAGGCACGTGTGCCAGGGGTTCCTGACCACTGCTTTAATCTATTCCTGTGCATTAGAAGTAAGAAGACCTTATACCCTTCTGCCAGTCATGCATAGTAGGGGTGGTGGAATTGTGTGAGGAAACAATCTCTGCAGAGTTGCTACTTTCCCTTTCACGTAGGTGGTTGAAGCAGGAGTAGACAATAGAATCATAGGATATGTCTACACTTGCTAAAATTAGTTCAAATTAGTTAGTTCCAACTAACTAATTTGAACTAATTTTAGTTAGTTCGAATTAGCTTAATTCAAACTAGCATAGACACACTGGAATATTAGTTCGAACTAAGCAATTGCTTGCTTAGTTCGAATTAGTGATCCCCACTCATTTCAATGGCCGGTTAATTGGAACCAAGAAATTAGTTCGAATTAACATGGCCAAATTGGTTAATTCAAACTAGTTAGTTCGAATTAACCCCTTAGTTCAAATACCTTATTTGAATTTATTAGTTCGAATTAAGGAAGCTCTTAATTCGAACTAACTAAAGCCTAGTGTAGCCATAGCTTTAGTTAGTTCAAATTAAGCCTCCTTAATTCGAACTAACTTGCCAGTGTAGGGGTTCCATAGGGCTGGAAGGGACCTCATGAGATCATCTACTCTAACCTCCTGCTAAAAGCAGGACCACTCCCACTAAATCATCCCAGCTAGGGTTTTGTCTAATCAGACCTTAAATGTTTCCAAAGATGAAGATTCCACCACCTCCCTAGGTAACCCATTCCACTGCTTCACCACCTTCCTAGTCAGAAAGCTTTTCCTAATATCCAACCTCGACCTCCCCAGCTGTAACTTAAAACCATTGCTCCTTGTTTTGTTCTCTGTTACCACCGAGAACAGCCTAGCTCCCTTCTCTTTAGAGCAACCCTTCAAGTAGTTGAAGGTTTCTATCAAATCCCTCCTCTGTCTTCTCTTCTGTAGACTAAATAGGCCTAGTTCCTTCAGTCTCTCCGAATAAGTCATGTGCCCCAGCCGCCTAATCATTTTTGTTGCCCTCTGCTGGACTCTTTCTAATTTGTCCACATCCTTTCTGTAGTGGGGAGCCCAAAACTGGACACAGTATTCCAGATACGGCCTCAATAGTGCAGAATACAGGGGAATAATTACATCCCTCGATCTGCTGGCAATACTCCTACTGATGCAGCCCAATAAGCCATTGGCCTTTTTGGCAACAAGAGCACACTGTTGGTGCATATGCAGCTTCCTGTCCACCATAACCCCCAGGTCCTTTTCTACAGTGCTGCTACTTAGCCAATTGGTCCCCAGCCTGTAGCAGTGCATGGGATTTTTCTGTCCTAATTGCAGGACTTTGCACTTGTCCTTGTTGAACCTCATGAGGTTTCTTTTGGCACAGTGTTTCAATTTGTCTAAGTCTCCCCGGATCCTGTCCCTGCCCTCCAGCGTGTCTACCATTCCCCCCAGCTTGGTTTCATCCGCGAACTTGCTAAGCACGCAATCTATCCCATCATCGAGATCATTAATGAAGATGTTGAACAGAACCGGCCCCAGGACTGACCCCTGGGGCACTCCACTCGTTACTGGTTGCCATCTAGACATCGAGCCATTGATTCCTACCCGCTGAGCCCGTTGATCTAGCCAGTTTTCTACCCACCTTACGGTCCACTCATCCAACCCATACTTCCTTAACTTGCTAACGAGAATGCTGTGGGAAACCGTATCAAAAACCTTGCTAAAGTGAAGGTATACCACATGAACGGCTCTTCCTGCATCCATAAATCTATTCATTTCATCATAGAAGGCAATCAGGTTGGTCAGGCATGATTTGCCCTTGGTGAATCCATGCTGATTGTTCCTGATCACTCTGTTTTCCTCCAAGTGTTTCAGGATGTTATTCTTTGAGGAGCTGCTCCATGATTTTTCCAGGGATTGAGGGGAGGCTTATGTGTCTGTAGTTCCCTGTATCCTCCTTCTTCCCTTTCTTGAAGATAGGTACTATTGCCTTTTTCCAATCCTGCGGGACCTCCCCCATTTGCCACGAGTTTCAAAGATAATGGCCAGCAGCTCTGCAATCATATCAGCTAACTCCCTCAGCACTCTCGGATGCAGTTCATCCGTTCCCATAGACTTGTGCACATCCAACTTCTTTAAATAGTCCCTAACCTGACCTTCCATCACCAAGGACCGGTCTTCTTCTCTCTATTCTGCGTTACCCAGCGTATTAGCCCAGGATCTGGCCCTCCCTGTGAAGACTGAAGTAAAAAAAAACATTGAGTACTTCAGCCTTTTCCAAATCATCCACCACAAGGATACCTCTCCCATTAAGTTAGGGACCTACCCCATCCCTGATCCTCTTCTTGTTACTGCCATACTTGTAGAACCCCTTTCTGTTATCCTTCACATCCCTTGCTAGCTGCAACTCCAATTGTTCTTTGGCCTTTGGGTCTTTGGGCAAAGCTTTGGTCTGTGTCCCATCCCAATGAACCAAGCAGCACTTCTGCACCTTAGTGCCACAGCAAGGCTTAGGGAGAGTCAAAGCAAGACAAAAAGAAGCAGGCAGGTTGTGATACAGAGCCTCCACATATAAAGAATACATCCATTGTATCCTTAATGGCTCATCAGGATACTCCCTGAGACCATTCTACCTGGAAAATTCCTAAACATTAAGGAGATAATGGTTGTTCACACCCTCCCGTCTAATGACACAAGTTAAAGTATGGATATAACATCAAATTATTAACTTCTAATCAAAATAGAATTCCTAGACATAAACTATATAATCATTCCCAGAAAATTACTGCCTTTCTATTGATACCAAACATGACATAGTTCCTACGGATTATAGCGTTTATGAGATACCCATTGAAAATAATATCATAAATGCTTCCCTAAATCCAGACAGTGTCACACTGTGCCCACATACCCTGCCCTTTGGGGGGCATGCCAGGCTCCCCCTGTGCCCCCCCCCGCTAGGGAGGGCATTGGTGTAGTCCTGGGATAGCCCTAAGTCGACATAGGGCTACCCCAGGGCTACACTGGCTTAATTCGACTTTAGAAAGTCGAAATAAGCCTTAGGTCGAATAGAAAGGTGGTTTAATAAAGTCGACTTAATTTTCATTAAGTCGACTTTATTTTCCTTAAGTCGACATAAGCAAGCTGATTAAGTCGACTTAAGGAAAGTGTAGTGCAGATGTAGGGCACATTAAGTCGACTTAAGCCAAGCTTAAGTCGACTTAATTTACAAGTGTAGATGCACCCTATAAGATTTGTAAAAGACTTTAAGTTTATTGTAGTGTATTTAATCATTTAATTATTTTATTGTTTTTTGCTTATGCCTTTGGTAATAAAAAAAGTGTTATAAAATATATTAAGAATCCTTTGTAATTCTAATTATTCCTTTGGGAGTCCTTATTTGTAATTTTATCTGTGATTGGATCAGACTGGAACCCACTTCTGTAACAATCAGGTAAACTATTACTTCAAGTCTTCAAAATTCTAAATTTATCCCATAATCCAGTCAACACTATTATGTGTACCATCATATTTTAGAAAATAATAGATAAATCAGATCTTTCAACTGAACTCTGCCTACTAATTCACTGTTTTGCCTTTCAGCAAACCAAGCAGCTTAATATGAGAGGTGCAAGTTGGCTCATTTATACCACTATGGGAATATCAGTTATAACAAATATAAGCAAAGGGGTGGCCCTTTACAATAGTGGACCTATATTTTGTTCTAACTTTTCCATTTTTATAAATAATTGAGTTCATCCAAACACCAAATTTTTGTTTGAGTGAGTGGTAAATATATCTGTGAGCAAAGCAAGTGGAGATGTATAGGAAATATATGTCTTATTAAATATAGGATTAAAGAAAGAAGATATTCCACGCTGAAAAATTGCCAGTAGTATTACACTATCTATGTTTTAAGCAATTCAGGAAGGATACACATGACAATTCAGCAGTAATATTTTTAATCACTTAGTTTTGTGGTAGGATTTAGTGAGTATAAAGTACTTAAACCATATGACATCATGTTATAAATTTTTTTATCAAATTGTTATAGTTTCTGTTTCTAAACAAACTAATAATGAATATTATAAAAATGTACCTTGTTCTTGCCTCTGTAGATTTGATCCTAAATTATACCTAGCACTCACATTCCAGCAGCAAGGAAATGCAAGAGACAAACATTTTCTCTTCTCCCCCAATTGTGTTTCTCCTTGACATTATTAGGAAGCAAATTGTTGGAAATATAATTCCATTCCTGAGAGCTAACTCAGAGAATTTTAGTTAGAATGTAATAGTAATGAACAATATTGAGAATCCTTTAGACCAAATACATTATTGTTAATGCAGATATTATTGTGCACCAGTGAGCACATCTCATAATCTGCTACAATGTCAGGAAAAGCTGCTGGGGCAATTTGAAGAAAGCTAGATATGAAGTGGTAGATTTAATCTTGAATATTTAGTCATACTCTCCTTGCAGCAAAGATAAAACATATGTATGTTATTTCCCTTCCTTTTGCAGATAAAAATGAGAGGCTAATGCAATATGTAGTATGTCAACAAGATGCCTTGAACATGTCTTATTAAACTAAGAATCTCCAGCATTTGCTTTGCTGAAGGTTTCTTGCACTGCTGGAGGATAAACCATTGACAGCTGTCTATTTGTAGGAGACTAATTACCAAAGTCTCTTTGTCGTTTTCAGTCCATCATCAGTATTTCTGCTGAAAGCAATACAGCTCAACAGAATGATGAGCCATACAAGCATATGCCCCTTGACAATACAGAGTTGTTGATCGGAAACTAAACTGATAGGTATAATTCCCTGGGGAAGCCCTGAACACTTGCAGGTCCAGATGTCTCTCTATGAAGATGCAGATTACGATGAAATAATTCACTTATGAAATAATGAGTAAAAGATATATTGAAGAGTTTTGATTTGGTTTGCTTTACTGTGACCTCTTTCTTTTGTAATATAGTCTCCAGCTTGATTATATAGTGTGGACAATGTGATGTTTCATAATTTGGTTTTCTCTGTATTGTGCAGGAGACAGCTGACATTTTCTGAGGCAGAGATGATGTACATGTTGCAAAGAAACACACTATGCTCTCACTTTCTTCCGGTTACAATTGTTTCCTTTAGTCTGAAATAAAAATTGTTCAAACTGAAAATATATACTTGATTTGTTTGTTTGTGTACAAACATAAGACACTAACCCAATAATCTATTTAAAACCAATTTAGAGACAATAGAGACTGCATCACAATTGACCTACTTACCCTATTAAGAGACCTGAGTTTCTCATGTAGTATGGAAAATCAAATTAAAAGTCTTCACTAAATGTTCCAAAATAAACAACACTTCGTTAACTGCAGGTGAGGAAAAAGAATTGTTTCTCCCTCTGTGGAGAAAACATCTTCCATGTGTATACAACATTTACACATCTCTTGTCATTCCATTAATTCAGGCTCTTGTTAGGATTTGTCCCTAAAAAGGTGCTCAAAATAAACTCACTGAAAGCCAAATTCTTAGGGCCTTACACAAGTCTGAATTGCTGTTTCCTACAGAAAATGCTCTGGAGAAAGAAATTTTCATAAGGAGGCCCTTATGGAAACATCCTTTCCAATTGTTCCACAGAGGATCAGTATTGCCTTCTATCATTTCAAGAAATGAGCTGCAGGATCCTCTTTAAATTTAGAGAACCACAGGAGGCCAGACCCTTTGTCTCTCCATTGACTTTAAATGCCATCAGTCTCCTAAAATTGTGACAGAGGTGAGAGCTTCCTGAACAATCCTTATTATTGAATTAAGTCAAATCCTTACTGAAGTATATTTAAGAATCTGTAGTGTTCATGTTATTAAAACTGTAAATGCATGTGTATTATTGTGGAATTGTATATAACTTCTCTGGGGTGGGAGCAAAGGTCTAATATAAATGCCGAGAAGTGCTCTAAGCGTCAAAAGACTCTTTTAAATCAATGGAATAGACAAGATCAAACTTTAATTGAGTGGATTTTCTAGGAAATACCTGGGAAGACGAAAATGCTAATTATTCACCTCCAGACCCATCCTTTTGCAGCAATGTTCAAACTAGATTAAAGAGTGACATCTAGATTCATGGGGTATGTCTACACTCAGAAAATTAAGTCGACTTTATTATTAGAGCATCTACACAAGACTCTTAAGTTGACTTAAAGGCGACCTTATTAAGTCAACTTAGAGACTCTAGTGTAGACTCTCTAAGTTGACTTGATAGGTTGAGGGAGAGCCGAGGCTCCAAAGGAGCCTCAGCTCCCCAGACTAGGGGAGCCAGCTCCCCGGGAACAGAGAGCTGTAGCTCCCTGCCAGAAAGGAGATGCGACTTCCCCCCGGGGAGATCCAGCCACACAGAGCTGGTTCTCCCCGAGACTGGGAAGCCGGTTGTGGCTCCAGCGAGGAGGGAATCCTGTGCTGGGGCTCTGGCTGTCCTGACCATGGGGGGCTCCCTTGTCTCCCCACCCTAGGTCAACTTATGGAATAAGTCGATTTAGGGCATCCACACTGGCTTAAATTTACTTAAGAAGTTGACTTAAGCCTTAAGTCGACCTAAAACTAAGTATTATTAAGTCGACTTAAACTTTCCTTAAGTCAACTTAATAAAAGCCCAGTGTGGACAGGGAGTAAGTTAGGTTGACTTAAGCCTCCTTAAGTCTACTTAACTTGTAAGTGTAGACGCACCCATGGGTTGCTTGTTCTGAGCCAAACTAGTTATGAACTTATAAACACAGAAAAAACTCTTGTTTTGGTTTCAAAGACTGTTCCCTTGTGATTTCTGGTTAGTATATTAGCATGTCTGTAGGGTCTTTTATTAATTTGAACATGTTTTCTCTGTTATTCTTTTATTTTAAGAATAAATGTACTTGCTAAGAAGGAGCTATATGGTAACTTAGCTTTGGACAATTATGCGGTTTGTAGCTTTCAAGACTTCATAAACACAGATGAAGGTCTGTTTAGGCAGTCTGTCTTGCTGGGGAGTAACTCAGTGTGCAGCCTGGGGAAAAAAAAAGAAATTAGGAAGAGAGACATGTGGCTCTTCCCATGAGAGATAACAACTGGGGAGCTAGAAATGTGAGAGTGTCTTTACTTGACCATGGAGGTACAAAACAGGTGCAGTTGCCCTGAACTGTGACATTCCCCACCAAGTGCCTGGTAGCATGGCTCCAATGAAACTGTGAAACTGTCATACCAGGGGCTCTCTATGGCTATATCTACACTAGAAAAAGTTAGGATGACTTTGTTAAGTCGACTTAATAAGGTTGACTTTAAATTGACTTAAAGTCAACCTTATTAAGTCAACTTAACAAAGTGGTGTCCATGGATGTGGACTCAGTCCACTTTGTTAAGTTGACCTAACTGCTCTTAGGTTGACTTAACAAAGTGGACTTAAGCATCCACACTGTGCTTAGCTCGACCTAAAGAAGGGTTAGATCGACCTAAGGAGGGTTAAGTCAACCTACCCGGCAGTTCTTATTAAGTCGACTTAAGCTTTCATTAAGTCAACTTAAGGAATTTCTTAAGTCAACTTAATGAAAGCCTGGTGTGGACGGGGACTAAGTTAAGTCTACTTAAGCCTCCTTAAGTCGACCTAACTTGCAAGTGTAGACATAGCCTATGATAGTAACTGCCCCATGGCGTGGGAGTTGTCAGGAAAAAGAAAAGGGAAAGCCTGGGGGTATATAATACTCTCTAATTAAGCTTTTCAGGGCCCAGAGTGGGTAAAGTTTGTAGTGCATCCCTCCAGTCATCCTACCCCTCCCCTACCAATCCTAACTCTGGCTTCTCCCCTGCTGTTGTATATTGGTGGTTCAGGATGGTTATTTTAGGATAGTCCTTTAACATGTGTTCTAGGGTGGAGAGTTTTGCCTAGTTCCTGGGAGACATTTGGTTAGCTAATAAAGAACCAGTTGTTGAGACCAGTCCTTATGTGTTGTCCTACACACTCTGAGCAGCTGTAACATATTGGCAACGAGGTGCATTGACATGTCATGTGCAAAGCTCCATACCTCGAAACAGTGCTGTCCATGGCTGTGGAGCTCAAGAGAAGCTGCTTCCTGAGATTGGCTGAGAAGGTAGAAGCTGTAGGGCTCCGTCTACACTTGCAAATTGAATCAACTTAAGTGGACAAGTGGAGACGCAGCTTAGAAGACAAGATTAAACAAAGAAGCTCTGGTTTCAAAAAGTGGGAATGAGCTTAATGCAAACTTCAGGTTTTTAAACAATTCATTGCTGATCTTTCAATGTGCTTTACTCCCCTTCATTCATTACTCAAATAAGATGACAAAGTGGCACTAGAGTAATGATCAGGAGACTGCCTTCAAAGACACCAAAGAACTTCTGAAATTAGCCAAATACCTGGTTCATTTGACCCAAGTGTGCCCTGTTACTTGTTATACTTCATGTTATTCAGTGGGAGCAATATTTTCACATTGAATGGAAGATAGGATTGACATGCCAGTCTGCTATGACTCATGATCCTTATCATTGACAGAACAATAACATTCCCAGTTAAAAAAGGAAAGCCTGGCTATTGTTGCTATCAACATTTTTGTTGTTGACAATTCACTATAGTTACTGACCATAAGCCACTTTTAGAAATTCTGGGAGATGATAAAGCTCTTTGGCTTCTGCATGCCTGCACTGTTGGGCATTACTGCTAACAGCCTACCAATATCATCTGATATATAAGCCTGGACCAGCAATTGTAATATGGATGGTCTCCTTCAGCTACTGGTGGACAGAGCACCAGAAGACACTCCTGTATTTCAAGAAGTCATGTTAGCTTTACCCAGAAAAACAAGAAACTCCATTAACAGCTAAGCAGATTGATCAGTGAGCTAATTGAGACCCTATTCTGTTCCAGGCCTCATATTTTGGACAACATGGATCTTCAGAGTTGATAGTATATTCGAACATATAACTTTATATTTACAGGCATTGAGAACTAAGCATCCAAAACAGATTTATACTCTGGGATCAAGAGTCATAATACTTCCCAAGGAAAGAAAGTTTTATAACTGGAAAATCTGCACAGAATTCACCTTGGGATAATCCAAATGAAAACTTTGGCAAGACTAGATGGAAAGATAGAGCGAACGGTACTGATACATGCCAATGGTCAAGAAATTTGCCTCAGGTAGCAGATTTATCACCATGGAAAGCTAGGTTGCCTCAGGCAAACTACACATCAATTATACTGGTACCTTCCTTGGATCAATGGTCCTTGTGTTGGAATCACATTGTAAGTGGACAGAAGTCATTTTGATCAGGGTAGCTACTTTATCCATAGCTATTGAGGAGCTTTTCTTTTTCTTGTTTAACACACAGATTGCCTGAGACCAGTGATCTCCAAAAATGATACTGTCTTTACCAATAAGCAATTCCAGGCTTTTTAGGTGGCTAATGGGATCAAACATATAAAATCTGCTCTCTACCAATCAGTCATGATTTAATATAGAAAAACTCCTCATGCCACAATGGGGATATCACCTGTGGAACTACTGATGAGATGGCCCATACAATTCCACCTGGAGTTTCTTCAAAACTTTCCTTGAGAAATGAGAGTATGAACATCAAGAAAATATGAAGCAATCTTCAACAGTTTCTGTCATCTGGAGCATTTGTTTGGGTTTTCAACTTTGTGGGCATGCTCAACTGGTTGTCTGGCACTATCGTTGAAGCTACAAGTCCCCTTTCTTAATGGCATGCTGTAAGAAGATTCTCTTGTGAGATGCACAGAGATCTTCTGCTTGCACAAGGAGGAGACAAGGAACCTGATTCAGGTTTAAAGGACTCACTATCTCTATTCAATGGTGACAGATCAGGGGATTCACCCAAATTCAAAGTCAAGGGAGGTGGAATATGTTCTCATTGGAGCAGGTACTGGAGCGAGCTTCTCAGGGGACTCTCATCCACTTACTACTGTGGTGCCTGTGGAATTTCTGACTGTCTTGGCTACATCTAATTCAGTCTGCCATTACTCCATGAGATAATGCAAGCCCTCTCCACTTGAATCTGTAGATAGAATATGGGTGAAGTGATCTGGGCAGAATAATTCTCTTTTTCCCTTTTTAACACATGAAGTTGAATAGTCTACTCTGTTCCTCCAGTTAGAGCTTCAGTTATTAAACTGAGATGTTGATTTTTTTATCAAGGAACTTATGTTGAACTTTGAGGGGGAGGGATGTTATATCCTGGGGATTCAGGATAGTTATTTTAGGATCGTCCCTAAACATACAGTCCATAGTGAGGAGTTCTGCTTGGTCCTGGGAGGACATTTTGTAGGTTAATAGAGAAGCACTCCTGAGGGTAGATCTTGTGTATTGTGCTCCATACATACCCTGAGCAGCTGTAGCACCTACACAACCCCCAGACCTATAAAACAGTATCCTCAGTGTTCAGAAGAAGGGAAGGATAGTGTCACTGAAGTAGCTAAATGCCAACTTCCTTCTTCTGTTCTATAGGCAAAGCACCCTTTCTATGCTCTGGCCTAGTGGAGAAAAATGAAGGGCTTTGATTCAGTCCTTAATAAGGAAATATGCACTTTTTGCCATCAGTAGAGTTTTGCCTGAACAAGGACTGAATAAACTTTGAGTAAGGACCTCAGGGTATGGTTCTAGAAAACTATGAGTGGACTCATCCTTATTCCTATACAGTAATGTGTGTACAGTATGGAGACACTACTGAATCTTTCACAAATGAATAAACATTTTTGATTGGCCAATTTAATATCTACACTGGAAAGTGGAGTAGGACACTACCTTACTCCACAAGGAATTCCACTGAAAGCAAGATGAAAAGATAATATATATCAAAAATTTCACTTCACATGTATAGTCTCAAAAGAGTTACCCCAACAATCTGTGGAAGTGTTTCAATTTTCTGAGAACCAGAGGAAACTGAATTTCCTGCTGTGTGGCATAATAGATAAAAATTATTCAAATGAACATAAATTCATTCAACTTTCAGATCTATTCTATAGAAATCAGCTTCTTTTGTCCAAATAAGTTACACTGCACTGACTGCTCTTGTGAACACATAATGACAATCTAATATTCTGTTCCCTATCACTGGCAGTAAATTGAAGCCCTCCAAAGAATTGCATGCTTAGACTCAGTGACTTGGAAGAAAAACTCAGCAGCATGTCACACCATTTGGAATTGGAATTCAAGATTACTGTCATATCAATCACACTTACAAACCCCTATGTGTTGTCAGATATTGGTTGAATATGGACAGTTTAAAAATGCAGTGTTTTTACAAACTTCAAGTAGCACAGTCATCTTCTTTCTCATTAATGATCAAAATAAATGCCGCCATCTCTGAATATATTTCCAAATGATGAAGTCTCTGAATACTAATGGATATTTTGCAGAAAAGGCCTATTTACCTTGGAGTTTGTAGGAGGTCAGACTGGATGATCATAATGGCTGCTTCTGACCTAAAAGTTTATGAGTCTAAACCTCCATGCAGTGATGACTGAGTATTCAAGGTACTTTTAAGACTGACACTAAAAGTGTTTTTTTTCTTTTGTTCTCTTTGTTTATTTATTTCTTTTTAAAGATTACTTTGAGACATATTATCACTTTGCTTAGCCCCAATATTTTTCAATCCCTAGGTCAATGTAATTGTTCATGTTTTTAATTTTCAAATAATGTCTCTATAAAAAATACTATTTGAACATATTAATGCAACATCAGAATCTCTAACAAAACAGCATTATATTATTTGGTATGAGCAGTAAAATGAAAATAGGAGGTCTAATTTGATTGAGATGAGTGACACAGAAAAAAATTAAGTAACATCAACATTTAAAAATAAAGTGACTTTTAAAATTATTACAGTTTTAATAATGCAAGGTTTTATTAAGCAAACAAGGGTATTTTAATATATGATTTTCATCTTGGCAATGTTGCTTTATTAATTCAATTTCAGAAGAGGATACAATAATATTAATATATTTGTATCCTTAAATGTTTAATCATTATTAGGTAAAAGCACAGCAGAGTGAAACATATAAATTAAAGTACAGTGAGAATGGTGAGAGAATTTTGAAGGAATTAAATTAAATAGAACTGTGCTCCAGAATGTTGTTGGGTTATCAAAGTATGAAGCTTAAGAGAGGATTTTTGCTTACACACGTGCCCTTCACAATTTTCTTATCTCATTGCACATATGAACAACACAGAAGACTGTACTGATACCTTGTGTAACCCATATGCCTAAAACAGGCTAGCTCTTTAAGAGACCTATTCAGGGTGGTAATTGTTGCTGGGCAGATTAGCTGCCCACAACCAGAAACTTCTGGAAATAGGAAGTGGTAGCATTTTGAGCATGCTCCACAGGGTTTCCGGGTGGTGTGGTCAGACCACATGAGAGCAGCAGACTACAGAGCGGGAGGCAGGAGCTGCAGTGAGAAGAGCCCATATGCTCAGTGTTTATGAAAGAAGCTGAGCCAGAAGTGAACAGCAAGATGTTTTCTCCCTCCTATGGAACCTTCTGCAGCAGAGTTTGTGCACATGTATGTGGGACTGAGAGCTGGTTAACCAGTAAGCTGACTGGATGGCACTGATTCCAGAGGAGAAAGAAAAGGCTGCATGGAATTCTACTTAAGATTCCTGTAACCAAAGAAGAGGATAGCTATTTCTTTCCACTCAAGCCTTTGGACTTGATCAAAGACTGTAGCTGAGATTTGGGTGAACTCCACCTGGACTTTGGGACTCTTGGGTATCTTTCTCATGGGGTTTCTGTGGGACTGTTCTGTTTAAATTCATTTTGTTTTCTTAGGATAAGATTTATTTAGTTAGTAGTTAATAAAGTTCAATATTATGTTTGTTCTTAGTAGTATTTTAATGTGAGATGGTAACTCTGAGCAATCTTTGCTGTGAGTCCCTTTGAGACTGGACCCTGGGTCTCCAGGATCTTCTCCATAGGGGTTGGGAGTTGATTTCTGAAGGCACTGTAGAAGGCTGATTAAATGAATTTTAGATAACCTGTAGTTTATACTTGCACTTCTCTCTTTCTTGTATGAGCATTGTAAAGAATTTCCTCCTCATGGTCTGATCATACCTTAATATTTGTATCTCAGACTAGTTTCACAAAGAAATATGAAGCAGAAATGAAAGTCAAACTCTTTTTGATTAACTTGGAGGAAAAAAACCTGAAGGCATTCCAGTTTCAGATGATCTATTATAGTACAATACCACCTAGACTCTCCTATATGGTTATAATATGTGAATATTTAATATGACCATTACAACTGAAGACTCGTGAAAGACAGAAGTTTTCTGAGTTATTAATCTCATTTAAAATATTTTAAGAGCCAACACTTATTCTGCAGAGCTCAAAATCATAGAAAATTTAGGAGATGAATTATGATAGACCACTTAGAGCAAGTGAAATTAGTTCCATGTTAGGAAATATTAAATGTTCCAACATTCTTAAAATCCCATTGAGAATGAATTTCGGAGCTGCACTTTCTAAGGCCTACAGGGTACTTTGAATAGATTCTTTAAAAGGAAAAAGTGAATAACACCAAAAACATTGTTTTCTAGTTACTTATAGAGGGGGAAAAACAGAAAGCAGATATTTAAATCAGTTTCATTTTAATATAGTGTTAAACTACATAAAGGAACTTTTTATCTTGTCAGGATTGAGATGAGATGCTGAAATATATCTGTTGATTTGTACCTGTGATACATTTAATATGAAACAAAATGGTATTTGAATGCATTGAGAAATAAAATACATGTCTATGTCTACACTGTCAAGTTAGTTTGAATTAAGGAAGCTTAATTCGAACTAACTTAAGCCCTGGACACACTAGGGCTTCCTTAATTCAAACTAATAAATTCGATTATACCTTTTGAAGTAACCCCTAATTTGAACTAGTTAGTTCTAATTAAGTCAATGTGGGCATGTCAGTTCAAACTAACTACTTAGTTCGAACTAACCGAGCTTAATGCAACTGACTAATTCAAACTTAGCAAGTGTCATACATGGCACTTGCTTAGTTCGAACTAAAATTCCAGTGGGGCCATGCTAGTTCAAATTAAGTTAATTCGAACTAACTAAAATTAGCTGGAATTAGTTAGTTTGAATTAACTAATTCAAACTAACTTCGGTAAGTGTAGACATAGCCCATGATTCTCATTCTTCTTCTGCTTACTAAAGAAATGTCATCTTGTTTCTTAATGATATCTCTCAGGGGAAGCATAATGACAGTGAAACACATGGGACAAGGAATAGAATCCTGAGACACTCATTTTAAGGCAGTTTTACAGTGAATTAATAACACCAGCTAATATGTCTTGTGTCTAGTCCAAGAATGAGCATTTACTCAGATGTATAGTTATAGATTTATTGAAAGGGTTATGGTCCCAGATGCTATAGATGGGGCTATAACAATACATTTTTCAGGAATCCGCTTACTGAATCTGTTCAATGTGTAGAAGTGAGCGAGAGAAATAGTTCTTATTTCTTATTCTTCATCCCCACCCAGCACAACCAGATAGCACCCAAACCCTAATGAACCGAATTAAACTTCAGTGCATAGTAATTGTTACTAGTACACATAGAGAACATTTATGTTTATGTACATTTCAGAATTTAAATTATCTAAATTGAACAGAGTAACTATGGCTCCAAAGCACAGTTACATTATCTGATAAACCAATTCAGCAATAATAGTAGTGAAAGAAGCATTATATTTGTGGAAGTGCATTGTGTTCCCACCTGAACCATAAAATCATAGAACTGGAAGAGACCATGAGAGGTCATCAAATCCAGTCTCTTCCACTCGTGGCAGGACCAACTATTGTCTTAAACCATTTCTGACAGGTATTTCTCTATCCTGCTCTTTAAATTTGGAGATTCCATGACCTCCCTAGGCAACTTTTTCCAGTGGTTAATCACCCTGACAGTTAGGAAGTTTTCCTAATGGCCAACTTAAAACTCTCTTTCTGAAATTTAAGCCCACTGGGCTTAAGTGGGGACATATTGTATATTGAGAGGAACATATGCAAAAGAATATATGTTCTATGGAGGGTGTGGTCTGCCAGAGGCATATGTTTGTTTTGATACCAGTTTGTGGAAATAAACAGTGAGGTCCGGTCTTAAAGCCACCCTCTTTATTGGAAATCAAGCGCTTATGACAATGGGGAGAGCCAGGGTTCCATCGTCTCACGGGCTGCAAAAGGAAGGGGGGCCCACGGGTTCACTGCACCTCACAGCCAAGCTGGATACTGATGGTCCGTGATGACTTCTGCGGGGCTGCATTCAAGCTCAATGATTTTTGTACTCGCGGAGAAAGTGCTGTGCTTGGGCTGTAGCCCCGCCCCCAATATATGATAAAACTGTGTTAGCATTAACATCAATTGGCTGTTAACTAAACCACATGGCTGAGAGGAAGTCTGGCGCAGGCTTGTACTGCTTGCGGCAGGCACAGACGCTTTTGCCAGGAAACGCTTACCACAGCTACCAGCTCTAGCAGTTTACAGAAATGACAGACAAGCTTACTATATATTTTTTGCTTTTTAAAATGGCTACACTTAGTCCAAGAGAAGAGCCTGACCCAGCCTTATCACTACTCGCGTAACAAATCTTCAGGCCCGGATCAGCCTGCGCACTGCAGAGGGTATCCTCAGAAACCAAGACCTTTCTAACTACAGCACATCATTCCTCAATCAGAGTGATCTCTGATGGAACAGGGTAGTATTGGCATCACAGCAAAAACGAGAGTCCTGTGGCACCTTATAGACTAACAGATTTTCTTTGGCATAAACTTTTATGGGCTATAACCCACTTCGCCAGATGCACTAACCAAGTCAGTACACAATCAAATTTCATTTGAATAATTACTTGTTATACTGTATAAACTGTACACTGAAATGTAAGTTCTAAATTTATATTCCAAATTAATTTATAATTACATGGTGAAAATAAGAAAGTAGCAATTTTTCAGCAATAGTGCTGAAATAGTGATGTAGCACTTTAGTATTTTTATGCCTGGTTTTCTAAGCAAGGCGTTTTTTAAATGAGGTGAAACTTACGTTATGCAAGACAAGTCAGAATACTGAAAGGGTATATTCGTTTGGAAAGGTTGAGAGTCACTGCTATACTGTACTAGCCAACAAATGAATACAACATGCTACAGCCTAGTGCTGTGTGAAGTATTATTAATGGTGTAATAATAGTTTGTGTTGTCCTCTGATACCTAAGATATTGTTTATACACCCATCACTACAGTAATTGAGTGCTTTGTATATTTCCTATCAGTCACATAGGGCTGATTATGAAAGGATGAAAGTCTTTTATAACTGTTTTTCTTTATAGCTACTTTACACAGCTTCTCCAAAGTCTACAAATCAAGTTAGATCAGCCTGATAATTAGAAGGTGGGATCAGTGGCTGGTTTAAACTTTGGTGAATATTTGAGTCAGGGCAAAATGAGTCTGAAAATCATGTTAAGTTTTCATGTATATTCGCTTGCACTCGTGTACGCACAGCTGTCGCTAAATATTTGTCTTTGGTGTCTTGACTCTTAAATAAGCAGAATCCCACTTGCATTTGTGCTCTTACATTTGTGGGTGCTGTGACAGAAACCAAATGGGTGGGTATCTCTTGCACTTGTCATACTTTCACATGAAAATGCATGCAGATTTGCACACATGAGTATTTAATTTGAATGTGCTCTTTTATGGACAAATATAGGCATGTACAACACACATGCAAATCTTGGCCATCTCTCTTAAAGACCTCTGTGTAAAATACTAGAAAACATATTAAAGGGAATAATCAGTCCTGTGCTGTCATTAATGTGGTCTAGAATGATTAATTAGTCTTTTTCTTCTCTCATTTGTGTGTTTGTGCAATAAAAGTTAAAGCCTGCAAGGAAAATTAAGTTTTGAGATCTTTGAGAAATGATTGTCTTTTACATGGACTTTTTGCATCCTGTTGGATGTATTTGTATTCTATAAATAATAATAAGAAGAATAATAATGAAGAGGGTAGATTCTGCCACCTTTACTCACACTGTGTAGTCACTGAAGTCCAAGCAAATACTCAAAGAGTAAGATGAGTAAGGGTGTCTGAATCTGGCCCAGAGTGTCTTTAATTAATTGTAACTCACCTTTGAGGGAGAATTACACTATGTCACAATAAGGTCACATTACTTTTGAATGAGCACAAGTGCTTGATACACTTTAACTAATGTGCTTAAACTTCACTTCTTTAGTTAATTTGTCTTAACTTTCCAGAGTGTGCCTCAATAGACATGACCTAATATATTTTAGGAAAGATTTTAAGCATTACTGTATACAATGGGGAGATAGAGAAAACAATGGTTTTCAATTATGTATTTCTTTCAAACCTGTATTATAAAATGGAGATATCAATTAGCTTTTAGCACAAATAATTTAGCACATTTATTACCTGCTACTGTAATTGATACAATATTTCATCTCAGTGATGATAGAATGGAAGATATTTTACATATAATTTAATTTGTTACTCTTTTCAGCAAACGTTGTATCCACATCCAGCATATTTTTATTACATTGTTCAAAAACATTATGTATTTATTTAATTCCTATTGAAATCTCAGTAAATTGTTGACTCATGTTTTGTTGTTTGCAACCCATGATTCAATATTTGATATTCTGTAATACAAAAGCTAATCTTTGTAATGTGTTTTCACTGATAATTATTAAAAGAATAATGTAGGCTGCAAAAAACAATAAAATGGCAAAAAATTCAAGTTAGTAACACATATGGGATAATAGATGACCCCCTTGGTGAATATAAGACTGCATTCATTTGAAAGCTATGCTGATGTTATAAACCATGAGAGAACAGATTGAATCATTTATATAAATGTCAGTGGAACCCTGGGAGACTACATGCAGCTTTGGAATCATGAATGGTAAGGTCATCTAATTGTTAGGATGTAGCTACACAATTTCCACTAAAATTAGTGAATGTTGTACTTCTAAATTTTTGTGTGCTGCTTAGCAAATACTGGGATAAACTTCAGTCAATTATTTATTTTACTGAATAGTCCCGTTTTCACAGCTGGGTATGACAACTTAGGGGAAGATACAGATCCTTTTTTGGCTACATTGTTGTGACATCACAGGTACCACTCCATGTGTGTTGCAAGAGAAAAAGTGACATTTAACAGGTTCCTGCTTTCTGAAAAAAACTGTAGGATAGTGCTTGAGATATCAAGAAGGCAACTGTCCCTGACAGATGTTCCCCTGTGCCAGTTTCTGTCTACCTTGTTTGTGTGGCCACCCCTCCCAGGCTGCTCATGGGAATGGCCCTTTTCTTTCAGCTTCTTTTGTGCCATGGCCCTGCCTAGGGAGGAGGCCCCTTAACTATTGTTCCAGCCCTGGCTCGGCGTAGGGTGGACAATGCCCAGGAGTGCAAGACCACAGTGGCTTGTTTTTCACAAAGGGCATGAGTCACACACCAACACCTGTGACTATGAGTCACATACCTGCAGCCCAAGACTCTGCCCGGACTTGTCTCTTGTTTTGCCCACAGTTTTCCCTGCCCTCTCTCCGCCCCTGTAATTCAGGGAGCCTATCAGAATTACTGGTGGGAACTGTTTGAATTAGTCTATAAAAGCAGACCTTTTTGGGGCCAGCCCCCAGAATAGGTTCCTGCACTGCCTCCTGGCCTGATCACCCCGGGGTCTTTGGGGGACCTTTCTCCACTCCCGGCTATTTAATTGAGCATATCCCCATTTTAAACCCCCCTCCCACAAACTACGAATCTTCTCCTGGAGCTCTCCTGAACCACAAACTACAAATCTTCTCCTGAAGATCTCCTGAACCACGAGCTACGAACTACGAAAACCGAGTCCTCTCTGAACTCATCTATGCTGCTGCTGCTTCAGTTTCTGTCCTTGCTGCTCTCCTGGGGATTGGTAAGATTCCCCCCTCTCAGATTCTCTCTAAATTTACCTCGGGGTCTGTAACAGAGACCCCCTCCTGCTCCACGGTTCCTTTCCACCGCGGCAGCATAAGCCGTGCCGCTGCTGAGCCGTTTGCCTCTGGGGACCTTGCCCGGAGCCCCCTGCTCCCAGCCATTCCAACCTCACACTGTGCTTAGATTTGCTATTGTGTTACCTTAGCTGTGTTAAGTTTTATCATATTTGTTACTTTAGCTATGTTAAGTTTTATTATACTGGTTGCCTCAGCTGTGTTAAGTTCCATTGTAAGTTCTTACTAAGTTTCAGTATTGCAAGTCAGCTGCTGCTAAGTTGCTGCTGCTTAGCAAGTCAGCTGCTGCTGAATTGCTGCTGCTTAGTGTGCCAAGTTTTAACACTGTAAGTTTTACCATTAATTTGCTGTTAGTTTTTTTCTCCTTAGTTTTACCTTTGTTAGATTAAGTTTTATTATTGTGCCCTGTAATAGCTTTGTTAAGATTCTTTCCATTGTCCCCCCGAACCCGCTTTTCCCGGCTCCCCGAATCCATTCTCTGCTCCGTTGTCCCCCTCTGCCGCTTGTCCCCCCGAACCCGCTTTTCCTGACTCTGCTCCATTGTCCCCCTCTGCCGCTTGTCCCCCCGAACCCGCTTTTCCCGACTCTGCTCCGTTGTCCCCCTTTGCCGCTTGTCCCCGCATCCCCGAATCTGTTCTCTGCTCCGTTATCCCTGCTGTCGCTTTTCCCGATCCCCCGAATCCGTTCTCTGCTCCGTTGCCCCTCTTCCGCTTTTCCCGACCTCCCCGAACCCGCTCTCCGTTGCTGCCCCCCGAAACCCCTGTCTGGTCTTCCCCTCAAACCCCGTGACACCCTGTGCCTTGCTGCCCAGATCCACCCTAGACCTCCCCTTTACCTCCATTCCCTTGCCCAGTTTCCCTGGTCCGTTCACTCCCTCCATGTGTTATCCTGCCCCCACCTTCTAAGTGTGCTTCCCTGGTCCGTTCACTCCCTCCACGTGTTACCCTGCCCCCACCTTCTAAGTGTGCTTCCCTGGTCCGTTCACTCCCTCCACATGTTACCCTGCCCCCACCTTCTGAGTGTGCTTCCCTGGTCCGTTCCCCTGCTCACCTCTGCTCCAAGCACGCTCCAGCCCGTCTTCAGTGCCTCCACGCCTGGCCTGCAGACTGACTACTCCAGGTCTCCCCCTGCAGGGCTTTCAAGGCTTACTGCAGCCTCTGCTACTGCAGCCTCTGCTGCTGTGTTTTCTTTCCTTAACCCTCTGCTACTGCCTGCCCATACTCCCTGGCCATTTCCCCTAACCTCACTTTCTCATTGATACAGTTGCCTTGTATGTTTATGCTTGTAAAAAACCCCATTGGTTCATATTAATTTACATTGGTCCATATTAATTTACATTGGTTTACATTGATTTACATTGGTTTACATTGATTCCCACTGTGACACTATACTGTTCAATAGAAAGACCCATCTCCCAGTACCCCCTATACACCTCACTGCCCCATTCCATTTACCCTTGTTCACCCCCAATAAAAACACTTATTAATTCAAACGTCGCTAGCGTGTGTGTGTGTGGCAGCTACTCCCCAAGATCCTCTACCTGCTGGCAGGGACAGCAACTAGGTTTGGTATTTCTTCCCTGCGGGCTAAAAGAAAAAACACCTGGGGGTACCTGTGTTTCAGGCCCACAAACTCAGAGGTAAGGGGATGCTGCATGCTTTTTTATGGCCACATTGGGCTAGATGGGTGGAAAAAAAAATGGGCAGAGATTAAAAGAAATGGGTAGATCCTTGGCTCTAGTCCTAAACAGGCTGACTAGCCTGGCTGGGCTGGTGTGGTAATTGTCATAATTTGCAGCAGTAGATTGTAATTGTAATTTGTCAACAGTAAATTGCTACCCCAGCCTGGAAAAAGAGAAAAGCAGGCAGGAAATTGTGCCTCATGGTGCCTCTAGAACTACTCTGGGGTAGAGCAGTTCAGGTCTATTACAGAACAATATGCATTGGACTAAAGATGTAGGGTAAGAGAGAAAGCAGAAAGGAGGATCATCATACAACAGAAGTGGAGTCGAAAAGCAAGTGAAAATCATAGAATGAGTGGAGGTATGAGGTAAGCCACTGAAAAGATGAAAACGGAAAATAATGAGAGAATGGATAGTAAAATAAACCACAGAGAACAATGGGTACATCCACACTGGAGCCTTAGGTTGACTAAAGGACGGTTAAGTTGACCTTCAGACCACTGCGTCCACATTGGGAGCTTAGTAAGTCGACTTAAGCATTCCGTAAGTCGACTTAATAACACCACCTCTTAAGGTTGACTTAACACTTAAGTTGACCTTATTAAGTCGACCTAATTGGCCTCCAGGCCCCAGTGCAATGTGGAACAGCTACCCACAATGCACCACTCCTCTGTCAACCTAGCACCTGCCAGTGTGGATGCTGGCAGGGAACTGGAGTGTTCAGTGTGGACACTCTTAGTCGACTTAACAAGTCGACCTTATTAAGTCAACTTAACAGAACCTCCAGTGTAGACGTACCCCAAAGGAATTGCACACTAGAAGAAAGAATGACCTCATAAAACAAGAGGAGGTTCCTTCTTTGATCATTTACTTTAAATAGATGTGCTTTGACCTTTACTAACTAATGAGCAAGATGTTAATAATGACAGTTGTGGTGTTAGTTCTGCATATACAGTAGAACCTCAGAGTTATGAACTTCTCAGTAATGGAGGTTGTTTGTAATCAAATGTTCGTAACTGAACAAAATATGATGGTTGTTCTTTAAAAAGTTTACATCTGGATATTGATTTAATACAGATTTGAAACTTTTCTATGCATAAGAAAAATTTTGTTTCTAACCATCTTAACTTAAATTAAACAAACACAGAAACAGTTCCCTCACCCTATCAAATCTCTTTTTAACTTTAAATCTTTTTTTAAAAAAAACAACTATATTACTACATAATAGTACTGTACTGTATTTGTTGCTCTTTGTGCGTGTGTTTGTGTGTCTCTACTGTTGCCTGATTGTATATTTCTGGTTCCAAATCAGGGGTTTGGCTGACTGGTCAATTTGTAACTCTGAAGTTTGTAATTCTGAGGTTCTACCGTGTCACATCCATAACAGAAATGAACTTAACTACAATAAATGCAATAAATACTTGTAATAAATAATTCTAAAGACACATAGCTGCATGGACATCATAGGGTATGTTTGCATGGCAATTAAGAACATATAGCTGGCTTGGTTCATCTGACTCTGGATAGTGGGTCTTAGACTACAGGGCTGTAAAATGTAGGTGTTTGCGGTGTGGATTGAACCTGAGCTTTGAGTGGGGAGGGTTCAGGGCCTGGGCTTCATCCTAAACCTGACCTATACTCAGCAATTTCTAGTCCCATAGCCTAAATCCCACAAGCCTGAGTCAGTTTTGACTGCCTCAGTTTTGATGTCTCTTTTTCCTCTTTTTTTCCTCCTCTTTTTTTCCCCTCTTTTTCCTCTTATTTGACTGAGTCAGTTTTGACTGAGTCAGTCTCTTTTTCCTCTGAATTACAAAGAAGCCCCATCATTTAGGCTCTATTCAATGAAACTGGAAAAAGAACTATACTATATACCCATTTCTTTTAGATACTAGTTTATACAATGAATATTTCACTGTGATGAAATAGATGATCTGACATGATTTCTTCTGCTGAAACATCTTCACTGCTTGGTTCTGTAATCATTTGGACCTGTGCAAAGTGATTGTAAAATATTGCCATTCAAATTAGGTTGTGTTTTACCTCCACTTTGCATTAGTGCAATGGACTACACAAAGTGCCAGACTGTGGAAAATCTGGCCTTTACTTTCTATGATTCAATGAAGACATTTTTATGTGTTAAAATTTGCCTTTTTAAAAGCCATTCGCTGGATTCTGCTTTCACTTACACATGTAAATCAAGAACAACTCAAAGGGTATGTATACACTGGTAATTTAGGTCGACTTAAGCAGCCTTAAGTCAACCTAAATTACTCCCCGTCCACATTGGGCTTTGATTAAGTCAACTTAATGAAAGCTTAACTTGACTTAGTAAGAACTGCTGGTTAGGTTGACCTAACCCTTAAGTCGACTCCTTAGGTTGACTTATGCACAATGTGGACACAGCAGTGGCCTTTGGCTATTGGGGGCCCTAGGTGAAGGCCCATTGTGGGGCCCCCCAAAGGCCCACAGGGGGCCCTCTCTGTGGCCCCACTCCCCCCACTCCTAGGCCTCCCTTGCCACCCTGCCCTCCCTCCTGCCTCAGCTCCCCACCCCATGGTCCTGGCCCCCAAGCCCAGCTCCTCCTCCTGCTGTTGACCAAGGCAGATGCGGCTTTTGGAATAGGTGAAGCAGGCGATGGGGCCCCTTACTGCTTGGGGCCCTAGGTGTCCGCCTGCTTCACCTACCCCAAAAGCCACCTCTGTGTGGACATGGATTAACTCTTAAGTTGACTTTATTAAGTCAACATAAAGGCAGTTACCCTAAGTCCCTGTTCAGGGTAACCACTTTGTTAAATTGACTTAATAAGGTCAACTTAACAAAATCGACCCAACGTTTTCTATGTAGACATAGCCAAAGGTTTTAAGGCCAAAAAGGACCATCGTGATCATCTAGTCTGACCTCCTGCATATTGTAGGCCACAGAACTTCATCCACCCACTCCTGGAACAGGCTTGTAACCTCTGGCTGCTTACTGAAGTCCTGGTATCTTTATTTAAAGTCTTCAAATCACAGAGAATCCACCATTTACTCTAGCTCAAACCAATAAGTGACCCTTGCACCATGCTGCAGAGGAAGGCCAAAAACAAATGAAAAGACAAACAAACAAAAACTAATGACAAAAACTGAGTCATGGAAATAAATGGAAGTGCACTAATGCAAAACTAGCACGAGAAAAGAATTTCACCCATGAATTTTGTCTTTCCAGTGGATGTTTTTGTTTCGCTAAACATTAAGCAGAGAGAAGAGATGATCTGAAGTTTTAAAATCCTCACCTTTACTTTTCTGCATTGATTTATTTTTCTTTTATACCACTTTATAAGTCTCCTAATAAACTAGTGAAAGAAAACAGGTTAGACAGTATATATTTCAGAGAATAAATGAACAGAGTGCATGATTGATATTGTCCTCTGCAGGAGGACAATTGTTTTCACCATTCTTCCTGTAAACATGAAGACAAAATAGGAACTGTGTTTTTCATGTTTATTTAAGTTAAAAGAAAACGAGATGCTAACAAGAATAGAAAGGGATCGATGCACTTAATCCTTTTATAACACACAGTGCCAAGTAACATTTTCTTGGGCAAGAGTAATTGCTTTTATGGTGGCCATCTTTGTCTGTGCAGGTCTGAAGTTGATGATTTAGGCCCCAATTGAGTAAGGTACTTAAAATGTGCATAAATGTAAGCACATGAATGGTCTAATGGACATCAGTTAGAAAATCAATAATATTTTTACTTCAATGGGACTACTTACATGCTTTAATTTAAGCACATGGTTAAGTACCCTGATGAAATGAGCTTTTAGCTCAAATTACTGAATGCCAATTCCAAAGCACAAAACAAAAACCTAACACTACTTAAATGTGACCTTAAACCTATTCCATGTAGAAATGGGACAGCAATAACTACTGTCTACTAGAATTTCTGAAACACTGAAGGTCAGATTCTGCCAGCCACGTTCATGTTGTGGTACCTTCCAAGGAAAGTAGAGGGGTATGGCAGAATGAAGCTCTGCTATGTCAAACCTCACTGGCAGAGTCCCTTAAAAATCTCAAGTAGGAATGGACAGAGTGTTTTATCTCTGTATATGATTCTAGTGTGACTAACAGTAATTCTCTGTACAGTTCTGGTGCCCACAATTAAAAAAGCATGTTGATAGATTACTGAGATTTCAGAGAAGAGTGACAAGAATGATTAAAGGATTAGAAAACAGGCCCCATAGTGAATGAGACAAAGAGTTCAATATAATAAGGTTAACAAAGGGAATGATAACAGATTATTTATGTCCCTATATGGAGTAATGGACTCTTAAATCTATCAGGCACAGGTATAAACCTTATTCAATGGCTACAAGATAAAACTATAGAAGTTCAGAGTGGAAATAAGACTTTTTTTTTTTTTTTTTTTTTTTTTTTCAAACAACAGTGAGGGTAACTAGTTGTTGGAATGATTTATCAAGGTTTGACTATTTAAAAATTAAGATGGGACTTTTAAAAAAAGTGATTCTTTAACTATTATTTTGGAGACCTTTTATAGCCTGTGTTTAAAGGAGGTCAGACTACATGGTCACAGAGGTCCTTTTAGGCCTTCGTAGCTATGAAACACTCTTTGTCTCCTATGATTTACAGGCTGCTCTCCGTATTGCTGGCAGAGAGGCCAACACATACACACTATGGCTATGTCTACATTTGTAAAGTTAAATCAATCTGTTAAGTTGGCTTAACAGAGTGGCTACACTTTAAGTCAACATAAGTCGACCTTGTTAAGTTGACTTAACAGCAGACATAGCCGTCCACACTGGCTTTAAGTTGACACAATAAGGTCATCTTAGCACTATTCCCCATCCACACTGGCTTTAAGTCGACTTAAGAAGTCAACGTAATGCTTAAGTTGACCTTTAGAGGTGGTGTTATTAAGTCAACTTAAGGAAGCGCTTAAGTCAACTTAATAAAAGCCCATTATGGACGCGGCTTTGTGTAGGTCGACTTAAGCCTCCTTAAGTCGACCCAAGTTGCCAGTGTAGACGCACCCTATGAGAGTCAAGGAGCTGTAACAGGCTACCTAACACACCCTCATCTTTCCACTCTCTATACTGGTGAGGAGGGAAATCTGACTGACTCTGTTCACAAGTTTCATATTGTTTACATAATTAGATCTCATGTAGTTAATTATGTAGATGTTATAACATAACCTTCTTTTGAAAAGTAATTAGTATTAGCATTAATTAATTAATAATCCAACCTCATCAGCAAAGCTAAATGCATTAACAGAAAACCAGTAAGGCCCATATTTTAAACAACACATGGAACAATTTGTAAAATGGTACTATAAATGTGCATCTAATAACACAGTTATTACTACAAAAGTTTCCAGCTGCTTGCACCCAGTACACTTTTAGTATCATAATTAATTTTAAACAATGCAAAAAACACACATATATGATTGATATTGAGGTTAGATATATTAAAACCTTGCATGAAACTAAACTGAAAGGGTGTATCTACACTAGTAAATTAAGTTGACTTAAGCAGGCTTAAGTCAACTTAATTTACTCTGCGTCTACACTACAGTTTCCTTAAGGAAAAAGTAAGTTGACTTATTAAGACCTGGTTTTAAGTTGATTTACTGGCTAAGTCGACTTTATTAAGTTGACTTAAGCCAATGTAGACACAGAGTAGCCCTAAGTCAACTGAAAGTCGACTTAAAGGGCCCCCAGGGCTCCCCCACTGACCTCCCTGCCAGGGTGCCTGGCACAGCCAGAGCCTGGTGTGCCCACCCACAGGGCAGGGCACAGCCCTGCCCACTCCGTTCCTATACCCTGCCCCTGTTCCTGTCCTGCTCAGCCCCCATGTATCCTGATACAATGGGGAAGATGCTGAGCTCTCTTGCACTTTTGGAGGGGTGCCCGGGAAAGGGGAACACCCAAAAGGTGGCTCCCTTCCCACCATGCACCACTCCCAGGTCCACCTAGCCCCTACAGGTCAACTTAGGCGTGCAGTATGGATGCTCTAAGTTGATTTGGCAAGGTCGACTTTAAGTTGACCTAAACTTACAATGTAGACATGCTAAGTTGACTTGACAAAGTAGACTTAAAGTCGACTTATTTGAACAAGTGTAGACATAGCCAAATCAACACAGTAAAGAATATTACAATGGGATACTTGTTTTTATCTACAGTGTAGGTTGGCCCAAGAGATTCAGAACTTTGCTATCAATCCTCAGTGGATATTATACATATATGTTTTGGGTTTTTTTGTAATTTTATTATTGTTCAAATTATATTTTGGGCTCTGACAGAATGCTTGTTGCTGGACAGAACACAGGAAGTATGAGGCCAAATTTTGATATTGCCCGCTGGCATAGATCAGGAGGTTTTCTATTCACTTGAAAGAATTTAGTCTGAGTTAAGAATTTGTGTTAGGGTCCTTACACCAAGGTGCTCAATTAAGGTAAAAGTTTTCAAAGACTCCTAAAACTAAGACTCCCAGGATAATAAATCTTATTTTCAAAAAATGATTTAGGCACTTGAGGTTATTTTTTCATTGAAAGATAATGCCTAGAAAAAAAGAGCTTTTGAAATTTTTGAATCTAAAATCAAATTCCAGCCTTAGATGAGCTAGTAAAATATCTCTAGATACACAGAAGTCTAAGTAAGAGCAGAGTCAGACCTCTCCATTGTATAGGGGGGAATTCTTGTCTTATATTATTAGATATAATTAAATATATTTCTAAATTATTTAAATTTACTCTTCTGTCCCTTCTCAAGCATAGTCCTTTTTTTTTATAAAGATTTTTCTTAGGTTTCTTTCTTTTTTCTCCGCTCTCCTTTCCACTAATGGCATAATTCATTGTTAATAATATTTTAACTAAATATTATAACTTTTATACTTTATGTAATTTTTACTATTTTATTATTATAATTATTGGACTTCATAACATTTAAGGAATACTTCGTGATAATTGACAACCTGTATAACATTATTGTCATAATGTTCAATAATATATATTATACACAATGAATACACAGTCACGCTGGCATCTGCTGCACTGCTCACTACTCTGCACCACCACTCTGCATCCTCTGGGATGTCTTGAAGTCCCACCACTTAACACAGCTCTCAGGCTATGTTTACACTTGTCAAAATAAGTCGACTTTGCTAAGTTGACTTAACAAAGTTGATTTTAAGTCAACTTTGTTAAGTCGACTTAGCATGTCTATACTATTAAATCAAATCGACTTAAAGTGGACCTTGCCAAATTGACTTAGAGGACCACACTGGATGCCTAGGTCTACCTGTAGGGATTAGGTGGACCTGGGACTGGTCCATGGTGGCAGGGGGTTCGGAATTTGCCCCATTGTACCCTGGTACAATGGGGGGTGAGCAGGACAGGGACAGGGGCAGGGTACAGGAGCAGGGTGGGCAGGGCTGTGCCCTGTCCTGTGGGTGGGCACACCAGGCTCTGGCTGTGCCAGCCACCCTGGCAGGGAGGTCTGTGTGGGAGCCCTGGGGCCCTTTAAGTTGACTTAAAGTCAATTTAAGGCAAATCTGCATCTACACTGCCTAAGTCGACTTAATAAAGTCAACTTAGCCAGTAAAGTCAACTTTAAAATAGGTTTAATAAAGTCGACTTAAGCAGCAGCTTAAATCAACTTAAAGAAATTGTAGTGTAGATGCAGATTAAATTAAGTCAATTTAAGCAGGTTTAAGTCGACTTAATTCACAAGTGTAGACGCACACTCATTGATTTCAGCTGTTAGTGGAGAAGCCTCACTGCTAGTGTAGATAGGGCATTCTCTTTGATCTGACACTGTCTGAAAGCCAGTTTAATAATTATGTCTGCAACAAGACTCTCAATAGAGACTTAATCAACTCTATTATAGAGTGGAGAAAGGAAGGATCAAATGATGCCTTAAGTCAGGTCCACACCACTGACTACAAATGCCTGCCCCCTCCTCTTTCAACTCTACAAAGTTTTGGTGCCTCTGTGCCTTGCCTAGCAAATGCAGTTTAGTTGAGGGTGAGTGACTCAATCATGGCATGACAAATACAGTTCTACTGCCCTTGATTTACACAACAAGGATAACAACCTTTTATTACCCCTGCTCCCCAATAAAAAAATGACTTGTGATCCAAAACCAGCCAAAAGTGATTATTTGGGCAAAGCATTTCAATCATTCAGTGTACCTGGGCAGAGTGGGTATGTCTCTGCAAACAAAGTCAGTTCATAAAGTCTTCTTGCCCAGCTCAGCACAGATGTCATGCTACAGTTCATGCACACCCTGTTTACAGTTGCATTGACTCACAAGCACACCAGGAATCAGTTTATGAGTGAATAACAATAAATAAATATCAATACCTAGGTTTTACAGTAAGGCTTTCGATCAATAGATCACTAAGCACATTACAAAGGAGATAAGTATGATTATCTTCATTTGAAATATGGGAAACTGAGCCACAAAGAAGGAAATATTGTCTAAGACCATCCAGTAGCAGCATTGAGAATAGAACCTAGGTCTCCTGAGTTTAAGTCACTGTTCTAGGCACTCGGTCACATTGCCTCAGTATTATCATGTTGTAGGAGAGATATGGCACACCAGCATTATGTTTAGTACATTCTCTTTCCCTCAGGACTTTTTTGGGGATCCACCTATTGCTTAACCTTTTCTATTCTCTCTCCATGTAGGGAAAAAGTAATGGACTCATAGAGGCAGCTCTTCTCTTCATACTACCGCCCACCATAGGGATAGACAAATTAGTGTTAGACACATTTCATCCCAGGATGGCTCTGTTTCACCACTGAACTGTCTACATTTGAATTGTTGTAGCCTTCCTATACTAACTTCAATAAAATGTCATTGGCTAATGTATGAGAACCAAATTCTGGTAAAAAGCAAAGCTTTCATCTATTTCAATGGGGCCAGAATTTGGTGTTCTGTTACTCAATAACAAGTCCGAAATCATTTACCAGTATTCCTGTTACTGAATTAATTTCCACACTAAGATGGGTGCAGGGATTCTAGTATGTCTTATCCTTTGAATTAACACTGTGAATCGTCTGTTCATTCATGGCATAGGGAGCTTTTGTGTAGAAAATTGCTTATCTAGTTTTTCAGGGAGCCAGCAAGTTGCAAGTCCCACAGTGAATGTTGATTTATGGTCAGTGTCAAATGCCCTTTAGAACAAGGAAAACATATACTTTAATTCATTTATTGATTTGGTGGAGGGCTGAACTCTTAATTATTTCTTCTTAAAATGAATATTTGATCAGCATATGACTTCTTGTTTCTCAAGCCTGAATGTTTTCCTCTGAGCACGTTTCCCACAGAATTTTTTATCTGACACTTTTAGCAGTTACCAGTGGGACATGGTTCTCGCTCCTTAAATAGCAATAGAAGCTTCAATAGGATGGAGTATAAAAAAACAGTATAACTCCCATTTTCGAAAATGTCATCTCAGCAATAATGAATTCAAATACATGCTTTTTACTGCATTCCGTTTACAGCTATTCCAATTAATTGAACATTCAGCACAAAAAACACAGACACCTTGCCAATATATTCAATTTGCATGCAATGTAGAGATTAAATTTTTCACTTAACTTGGTAAGTTATTAGGTATCCACATTTGAGGTAGTTACACATAATGAGTTTACTCCTGCAAGGCACTTATGATCAGACCTGTGCAGAACTCCCTTAACTTCACTACAGTTCTATTTGTGTGGAAAAAGCTTATAGGACTTATGCCAATATTTGTTTAAAATTATATTTGAGATCCAACAGGGAAACAGAGAGATAGAATTAACCCCTTTTTAGCAGCAAACTGTCCTCAAACTAAACCCTGATTTTCAACAATTGTTTCCATTTTTCTCATTCACTGTATAATTTGGAAAATAATTTTCAGGCAATGGGATGTTTGTAATTTGTTCATTTTGATTATTCCCTTTATGTTATTCATTATTCATATAGTGTGACTGATTGCCTAAGTCTTATAGTATTGTTCCTGCTCCCTGACTGAATGATTAAATCATTTTCAATAGGACAACAACAAAAAACAAAGAGCAATTAAGGAATAACAAACATCCCATGTGAATTTGTAAATGAAAAATCATGCTATAATTAGATTAGATTCTCAGGTGTTTCTACGAATATATGTCAGTTTTCAGAAGGCTTGTGAATAATGAATAATATAAAAAGGAAAATTATCAACGTTATAAAAGGCAAAATCTCCATGGGTAGATTAAAGGCTCTAGGCATTGCCTTACCGCACTGAGAGAAAAACAAACAAGGAGTCCCGTGGCACTTTTAAAGGCTAAGAAATTTACTTATCACATGAGCTTTCATGGGAGAAATCCCACTTCATCAGATGCTTGAATATGGGGAATTTACAGAAACAGGGAAGGGTTGATGAGCTGATGCAAGAGTGTATGAAGGTGAAGCAACAAGAACGAAAATAGAGGGAGTGAGCTGCTTCTTTACTTCCCTAACTTCATTCCAGTGGGTCTGAGGGCAACTTCATTGACAAATTTGCCACCATCATTTTGAACTTCCTGAACAACTGATAGGATCTGTGAAAACCTATTCAGCCGATCATGAAGTCAATCCTGCAACACCATTCCAGCAACTGGGCAAGCAGTGTAGACCTGCCCTTAGCAACCTTCCCCCCTCCCCCCCATTTTTCTGCTGTTGTATTGTTTCCCCTCATGGGGTCATGCTTCAACAAAAGTAAAGTTCTGGGTTAGATTTATTTCTTTCATACTTCTTCATTACCTCACATTGGTCTCTTCCCTACGATATTTAAGCCTTTCTTGTGCTTTTGCTTAACTCGAGCCAGAACACTGACAGTACCTTCTGGGATGGCACAACTTCTGTGCCTTTGCCAAGAAGCCAAGCTGTATATCAGCTGAAAAATCAGCAGGAAAAAGGTGATTTCTCACTCCCAGAGACAGACTGTAATGTTTTAGTCTAGAAGAAGTCTAAATGTCATGCATACGACAAGATGTAATTAAGACTTTCAGAGAAGATCAAATTCAATCTGAGATAAATAGTACTAAGCCCAGGTTCACCTAAATAGGTTAAAACCTTTGGACTACAGAAGAGAAAATCAGAAGGTTAAAGCTTCACATCTTAGATTTCAGCTGCACACCTCCCAAAGCTCCTGCTTATCGATATTTCAATCTGAAAAGAAATGTTAAGTGTTAATGATCACTCTTCTCATTTCACCCTCCAATTTCTTCTGATGTGCACATGGGCGTGGGAAGATTCTGAAAGACCAGTGAAAGTGTCATGAACCATGTAATCCTGTAATACTGCTCATTTTATTTGTTGCTAACTGCAGCCAAAATTAGTAAGCTTTTATGCAGGCCTGAGCAACCTTGCTATGACTAAGCCAGGAGAGGAGAGAAGCCTCTTGCTCAACTTTTGCCTCACCCTGCACCCTGTACTGATGCTCTGGTAGATGTGCTGGGATATGTGTTTCAGGAAAAGACCATTAACTTAATTATGCATTCCTCTGGGAGATGTTTGTCTTGGCCTCAAGATATAGAGATTCTGTAAGAACGTATCTAGTTCATTAAGTATTCTAGCAATCTTAGGTCTAGCTTTTAAAACTTTTTTCCCCCTCTTTCTTGACATGTTTTTGTCTTCTAATAAAGATGAATGCATGCGGGGGGGGAGGGGGACCTTAGACTCTTTGGCTATGTCTACACTTAGCCAAATAAGTCGTCTTTGCTAAGTTGACTTAACAAAGTCGTCTTTAACTCGACTTTGTTAAGTCAACTTAGCATGTCCACACTATAAAATTAGGTCGATTTAAAGTGGACCTTGCCAAATTGACTTAGAGCATCCAAACTGGATGCCTAAGTCGACTTTTAAGGGCTAGGTGGATCTGGGACTGGTCAGTGGTGGCAGGGGGGGCACCCCTTTCAAAGTGCCAGGGGACTCAGCATTTGCTCGATTGTACCCTGGTACAATGGGGGCTGAGCGGGACAAGGGCAAGGTATAGGAGCAGGGTGGGCAGGGCTGTGTCCTGTCCTGTGGGTGGGCACGCCAGGCTCTGGCTGTGCCAGCCACCCTGGCAGGGAGGTCAGTGGGTGAGCCCTGGAGGCCCTTTAAATTGACTTAAAGTCGACTTAGGGCTAATCCGCGTCTACACTGGCTAAGTCGACTTAATGAAGTCGACTTAGCCAGTAAAGTCAACTTTAAAGTAGGTTTAATAAAGTCGACTTAAAATTTCCTTAAGTCGACTTAAGCAGCAGCTTAAGTTGATTTAAGGAAACTGTAGTGTAGACGCAGAGTAAATTAAGCAGGCTTAAGTCGACTTAATTTACAAGTGTAGACACACTCCCTGTCTATACCAGACTCTCATTAAGTCGACTTAATGAAAGCTTAAGTCTACTTAATAAGAACCACTCATTAGGTTGACTTAAGCCTTAAGTCAACTCCTTAAGTCGACTAAAGGATGGTATGGATGTGGCGTAACCCTTAAGTCAACTTTATTAAGTCTTAATAGTTAAGTTAAGTTAAAGTTAAGTTGACTTAGTCCACTTTGTTAAGTCGACTTAATAAGGTCGGCTTTAAGTTGACTTAAAGTTGACCTTATTAAGTCAACTTAATAAAGTAAACCTAACTTTTTCTAGTGTAGCCTTTGGGATTGCTTTTTGTACAGAGCTTTGGGATCCTCCATCGACAGCTGGAAGATCAAGAAGCTGTCTTTGTTTCCATTAAAAAGGGATTGGAACATTTTACTAAGTTTTACCAAGGACATGTGTAAATGCTTGAGCCTAGGTAAAGTATAGCTTTAAAGTAAGAGTGCTCTTGTGTTGTATTTACGCTACCTAAGTTATAGCTTTGAAGTAAAAGGATTTTTGTGTTATATGGTTTCTACCAGTGCTTTTATTAGTCGAATGTCCATGTCTCCATTTGGCTTATTTTCTGACACCACCTTGCACAAAAGGAATTTAACATGAGCTTTGAGTTGGCAGAAACCTGGGTAACACATGCATGATACTGGTTAATACAAATAGAAATCTTTGTGGGAAAAAAGAGCTAACACACATCAAAGTCTGCTGTAGAGAGTTATTGAGTACTGCAAAGTGCTGAAGGCCATTGACTTCAGTGGAAGTAGTAGGTCCTTATTACCTTTTAGAATTTGTCTCACATAAGATTATGATCATATAATTCAGGTCATCACTGCCAATGGCAGTGATTTCTAATAATGGCTATATCACTCTGACATTGGAATAGCTTCACTAAACCACATGTATCTTGTGATTACATTTCCAGAACCTATGAGTCAATATATTCTCAGGAGTGTGCAGAAGAGTCACTCCATCATTCACTGCAAACCAGGTAGTATGCAAACACTTCTGATTATCGTGTATTTATCTGGCTTTTACAGTCTTAACTTTGCAGGGTCAAAACAAATTAAGACTATGAAGACTCTTACAAACCTTTTGCAAACTAGTTACTGAAACTGGCCTCATAACTTGTCATTGAAGATAAGTGCAGATGGTGTTTTCACATTTAAATCTCCTCTCCATCTGTGGTCTGTATGTATGCAAATCAATGAACTAATTTCAGATAAGAGAATTCTGTTCAATTGCAAAATTTCAACTAGTCTAGTTTCAGAGAAAATGGATCTTTTTATGAGTACATTTTCCTAGACAATTGCTGTTTCATTAAAACAGTTTGAATCCAACGACTATAAATTCCATTTACCAGATGGAAGACGTATTGCTTTAAAATTATTGCATTAGGAGAACACTCTGTCCTAGATGAAATTTCACCATAACAGATTTAATAGTAGTTCATTTTTTGAAGACAATCAGCCTGTCAGAGAATTCCATTTTATTTACCCTTATCACAGACAGTTAATGCCCATAATCTGAGAAAAGATGTCCAGGGGGGATGGAACAGGGTATCTGAATTAATAGCTTTTAAAATATCACAAGATAGGGCCAGACTGTGTTTGGCTGTCACCCATGTGTACAGCGGGGAAGTAAAAGGAATCTCCCCTCACATTCACACACGAGAGACAGCTAGAATTGTTCTGGGAAGCACTGGGTCTGCACCCTTCCGATTTTCTTGGAGATGAACAGCACACCCAAACTGTAGTCTGAACTATATTTATGCTCCCACATCTAGCCCATAGAGCAGGACGAGCAAGATGGAGGAGACTAAACTGCCCTCATAAAATGGTGTAGTGGTGTGTGTGTTTCCTCAGTGCATTGGGTAGCTCTGGGAAGCATTTTGACTTTTGATGACCACATGGGATTTGCAATTCCACTCAGTACCTGGTAATGGGTTGTGTCTCCAAGGCATAATTCAGTCCATAATATTTAGGGCAACCAATCTGTACCATGTGAAATTATTGTAAGACTTTAAAATGATATGTGCTTTTAAATTAGAATAAAAATAAGTTTTATTTTCTAGGTCAGACTTATACCCCATGTGTACACAGCAGCTTTCACCCAACAATCTCAAAACACGTTCCAAAAATTTCATAAGTAAGAGTCACAACCTATCATATACTAGCAGTTATTACACAGAGATTTGCTGTGGTTGGTTTTTTTTGTTTGTTTTGTTTTGCTTTGTTTTGTTTTGTTGGATTTTTTGTTGTTTTGTTTTTAGCAAATCTATATTTTTGCTGAATTTTGTTTTTTCTATATAAAAGTCTAAAATGATTTCACTTCATTTTAACAATCCAAATTTAAGATGGATGGTTAAGAGGTTCCAGATTTGGATTATCATAATATACATATTACAGATGTGGACAAAATGAAGTTAGGTTACTTCACCGTGGCTACATAGTAAGGGATATATTGTGGCACTGTAATCCTGAGGCAGCCCTAACTGTGGTATGTCAGGAGTAGACTCAAGTCACAATCGTCTATGCAGTTCCCTTTTGCTCCGGGGGAGAAGGAATATGCTATTAAAGCCAGTAAACTGAGGATGTAGTGCCAAATTCTGACTATTCCCCACTCAGTTTGCACACAAGGGAGAGCTGTGGTTGCACAGAGGCTGTCTTTTCTCCCCACTGCTCTGTGGCTATGTCTACACTTGCACTTTTAAGTCGACTTTAACTAAGTCAACTTAACTAAGTTGACTTAAAGTTGACTTAGTTAAGTCGACTTAATGTGTCTACACTTAAAATTAAAGTCGACTTAAAGGGGAACTTACAAAGTGAACATAGAGCGTCCACACTGGATGCTCTAGGTCGACTTTGTGGTGCTAGGGGGAACTTGGGCAGGCCCACGGTGGTGGTGGGGAACCCCCTGTGTACAGTGGGGCAAAGGGGTACAGGGACCCTGGCAAGGCAGAGCACTGTGTGTGATGCTGTCTGGATTTAGGGAAGCATTTATGATATTATTTTCTATGGATATCTCATAAATGCTATAATCCAGAGGAACTATGTCATGTTTGGTATCAATAGAAAGGTAGTAATTTGCTGGGAATGATTATATAGTTTATGTCTAGGAATTCTATTTCGATTAGAAGTTAAGAATTTGATGTTATATCCATACTTTAACTTGTGTCATTCTGGACAAATGTCTTAGACGGGAGGGTGTGAACAACCATTGTCTCCTTAATGTTAAGGAATCTGCCAGGTGATCTGGTCCCAGGGAGTAAACTGATGAGCCATTAAGGACACAATGGTTGTATTCTTTATAGTGCGATTGCCATTTTGCGCTTTAACATATAGCCTAGATAACCAATGTAACCTTCCAGTAGCACATTCCACTGGAAGGTGCAGGGCAGTTACAACCATTGTCTACCTAATTGCCAGTAAGCACCAGCCCCAGTGAAAGCACCCTTTGTCCAAGGACCGCAACCTATCTTCTTAATAAAATCTCTTAACACATCTCCCAACATTGCTCTCACATTGTCATTGTATCTCAGTTTCCGTTTTGCTGTCATATTCTATCTTGCTTCTACTACTTAACTATATGAAAATTCAGGTTGTGAACCACAATTTAACCTGTAGAGCTATACTACTGTCTTCAGAATAATACTTTTAGTCAGAAGTCCCTATAATTTCTGCAGGATGAAATTGCCTTTTGGGATCTCCTCACCCAGTTTCCCTTGGAAGGAGGACAAGGAGGTCCAATGGCAAGGTCCAATGGGGCTAATTTGGCTACAACGAGTCAAGAAAAAGATCTTGGAGTCATTGTGGATAGTTCTCTGAAGATGTCCGTACAGTGTGCGGAGGCGGTCAAAAAAGCAAACAGGATGTTAGGGATCATTAAAAAGAAAATAAGACTGCAAATGTATTATTGCCCTTATATAAATCCATGGTACGCCCACATCTCGAATACTGTGTACAGATGTGGTCTCCTCATCTCAAAAAAGATATTCTAGCACTAGAAAAGGTTCAGAAAAGGGCAACTAAAATGATTAGGGGTTTGGAGAGTGCCTCGTATGAGGAACGATTGAAAAGGCTGGGCCTCTTCAGCTTGGAAAAGAGGAGACTGAGGGGGGACATGATAGAAGTATATAAAATTATGACTGATGTGGAAAAAGTGGACAAGGAAAAGTTGTTTAAATACTCCCATAATACAAGAACCAGGGGTCACCAAATGAAACTGATAGGTAGCAGGTTCAAAACAAATAAAAGGAAGTTCTTCTTCACACAACGCACAGTCAACTTGTGGAACTCCTTACCTGAGGAGGTTGTGAAGGCTGGGACTATAACAATATTTAAAAGGGAACTGGATAAGTTCATGGTGGCTAAGTCCATAAATGGCTATTAGCCAGAAAGGGGTTAAGAATGGTGTCCCTAGCCTCTGTTTATCAGAGGATGGAGACGGATGGCAGGAGAGTGATCACTTGATCATTGCCTGTTAGGTTCACTCCCTCTGGGGCACCTGGGCACTGGCCACTGTCGGTAGACAGATACTGGGCTAGATGGACCTCTGGTCTGACCCAGTACGGCCTTTCTTATGTTCTTATGTTCTTATGCTATGGGCCTCCTCACCTTTTTACTGTTAATACAAACCCCAGATTTTTCAAAATAAATCTAATACAAGGCCCCACTTACATCCACATCTGTGTCTCATGAAACAAATACTTCACCTCAGAACATCTTATCAATACTAGTTTTTTTTAATGATAACCCTTAATTCTTACCTTTGTAACTTATCAAATGACACCTGCACTTATTTTAATCCTGATCCTGATTAAAACTATTTGCCGGGTCTTTACCCCTAGCTTTGGCTATGACAGCCCAAATCAATAAATAGCTTAGTCAAAACTATTCACCAGGACATAACAATCCCTGTGTTTGGATATGATGACCCAAAATAATGAATAACCCAGTAAGTAAACAGGGCTCTGCTTATCTTTACTATAATTTTAACACCTTCTTATATAACATTTATTGTAAGCTCTGATTTATATTGTACAAAATAAATGTTTGCTACTCTCATGTCAATCATCCTTCAGTCCACTAAAGGATTCTCTATACTCCTAAAGGCCTCAGATGACATTGTAGACCACGCTTGTCAAACGTACAGCCCATCGGCCAGACTCCGGCCTGCCAAGGGCTGTTATCTGGCCCACTGACAGCTGTGCTGGTGCCTGAGAGCTGGGGGCTGGCTTGGGCCTTATTAAGTTTCTCACCCTGCAAACACCTGTGCACATAGCCGAGTGTGGGAGACCTGACCAGGGAGCAAACTCCAAGGGCTGCTTTCAACCCCTTTGAGCAAGGTGAGCTGGGTGGGTGGCTTGCAGTGGGATTGGGAGCTGGCGTGGGGCAGTGGGGAGAAGGAGTCAGAGATGTGCAATTCGGGTTGGGGATGAGGGGCAAGACTGGGATTGGTACTAGGGGGAGGTGCAGATGGGGAAGGTGCCAGGGAGGTGGCACTGGACAGCGGGGTCCAGGATCAGGCCCAGGGATATGGTGCAAGGCTGGGAGGGTGGAGTGAGGTTGAGATTGGAGCTGAGAAGGTGGCACAGGCCAGGATCGGGCCGGGCTGGCGATGCAGAGCTGAGGGATGCGGTGGCACAAGGCTGGGATCAGGATGGGGGTGGGGGGCAGGGGACAGTGCAGGGCTTCGGGGGCAGTGTGGGGCTTAGATATGGATGGGGGGGTCAGTACAGGGCAGGAGGTGTGGGGTGGGGCAGTAGCACAAGGTTGGGAAAGGGGTCAGGATGCAGGTTGGGGAAGGTGCTTGGCAGCATAGGGTGACACGAGGCCAGATTGGGCCTGGGAAGGTGACATAAGACTGGGATCACAGGCCAGGATTGGACAGGGGAGGTGGCACAGTGCTAGGGGGCAGGATTGGGGCTGGGGGCAAGGCAGGGCCCCAGGGATAGCATGGGCTCCAAGAGCAGCAAAGGGCTGAAATTGGACCCCAGGTGCGGCGAGAAACTAGGCTCGAGCCCCAGGGGGTGGTGCAGGGCAGGGAGTGAGGTGAGGGGTTGGAATCAGAGCTGCAGGCTGGAAAAGAGTTAGTGGAGTGGCTCAGGGCTGGAGGGATGGCATGGGAATTTACATCTCTATCTAACTAATCCCTCCTTTAAAGTTTTTGGCTTTGTCTTTAGACCCTTGCAGATGACCAATTTGATTCCCTTCAGGTAAAATATCTGTGGATGCCATCTTAGATTTTTGCCATAAACTGCCCTGATATTATCATTATTGATTAGTTATTAGAACCTTTAAAAATAAAATAACTACAGTTTATGTTCACTGTTACTATCTTAATTATGCTAAATTCCAAAGGGGTAGCCGTGTTAGTCTATTGTAGAAAGACAACAGAGTCTTGTGGCACTTTTAAAGACTAACAGATTAAGACTCTGTTGTCTTAATTATGCTAATTAGACATGCCAAAAATAATTATCTTTTTTTCCTGCTCCAACTGTATGACAAGTAGCTGTTTGCTGTGCTAATTCTCTATATTGGTCAGGATAGTTTATAAATCTCTTGTGTCAATGAAATCTTCAGGAATACGTCCAACCAAAATTAGCAATCCTATGTCAACCATATACCTAACTGTTTCTTTCCTATTACTATCTATGCTCTGATTTAATCCTGCATACTAATGTATCTAATTATCCTCCCCCACCCAGCAATAGCTAGTTTCATGTATTATGCAGAAAAGGCATAAGAATATTCTTGTTTTGTATCTCAGGGAAAAAAGATGAGTTAGTCATATAATATGAAAATGTTCTTCCCATTCTACTAATATGTCAGGAAGATGTTAAACAGAAGCTACTAAATATAGACATTTAAAAATCAGCAGATTGGAATCACTTGCATCCAAGAGTTTGAAAAGATCTGCCTGATGAACTCAATGTACAATTAATATTGACTTTCAATAAGTCTATGGGACATTGGGGACATTCCAGAATAATGGAGGAAAGCTAATGTTGTACTAATATTTAAAAAGAGTAACCCAGGATGACCTCAGTAATTATAGACAGTGAGTCTAACATCAATCCCAGAAAAAATAATGGAGTAACAAGGACCTGATTAATAAAGAATTAAAATATGGTAATATAATGCTAATCAAAATAGATTAATGACATGGATCCTGTCAGGGATTTTTTTTTCTCCCCTTACAAGTGTGATTACAAGTGTGATTGATAAAAGAATAGTTTTGATGTAATAGACTGAGACTTCTATAAGGCATTTTTCTTGGAACTATATAACATTTTGATTAAAAATTTGAATGATATAACATTAATGGCACACATTAAATGGATTAACAGTGGGTTAACTGATAAGTCTCAAAATGTAACTCTAAATATTTTTCCATAAGTATGTTTCCAATGGGATGCTGCGTGACCTTGGCCCTACATTATTTAACATTTTTTATTAATGAGCTGGAAGATAATGTAAAATCATTGATACATTTTGTAGATGACACAAAATTAGGAATTGTAAATAATGATTGATAACCTGTGTGCAAGCAAACAATATGATAAGGCTAAACATTTTAGTATAGGTAAATGCAACTGTACAAGACTAGGGAAAAAAGAATGTAGGTCATATTTATGGGATGGGGCACTTTATCCTGGGAAGCAATGAATCTGTAAGATATTAGGGGGTTATGCTGAAAAAGCTACTGAAATCTGTCAGCAGATCAACTGGTACCCTAGGACTTACACCAAAGACACCTGTAGCTAATCCTGTAATAATCTAAAGATTTATTAACTAGGAAAAAGTGTTAGTTACACGATAATGCAAGAAAATGTATACACACTAATGAATTACAAGCTAAGTCCTATAAGTGCAATGGTGTGCTGATTCAAAAGGGTCTTTCATACCCAGCCCCTCAGGATCTCTGGTTTCAGTTAAGAGTCTCTGGCTCTTCAGAGTTCAAACAGTTCTGTAACCAAAAAGACTTGTTTGATTGTTGGATGCCTAAATCGGGGACTCTCAAGTAGGAACAGAGAGGTTACTTTACCTCTTTATTTGGCTCTGGTGTGACTGCTGCTGGAGTACTGTATTCAGTTCTTGTGTCCACGATTCAAGAAAGATGTTGAAGAATTGGGCAGGGTTCAGAGAAATGCCACTAAAATTATTAAAGAATTAAAACACATCTTATAGTGATAGACTCAAGGACTATGTCTACACTTGCAAATTAAGTCGATTTAAGGAGGCTTAAGTCGACTTAAACAAAGCTGCGTTCACACCTGGCTTTCATTAAGTCGACTTAAGCAGTTCCTTAAGTTGACTGAATAACTACAGGTCTTTAGGTCGACTTAACGCTTAAGTCGATTCGTTACAGTGACCTAAATCTGTTGTGGATGCCCTAGGTTGACTTAATTAGCTAAGTCGACCTCAGTGGCCTCCAGACCTTCCTCCCAGAATTCCAGGCACCAGGGAAGAAGAGCCTGCTCTGGGCAACCACAGGGCAGGACAAAGCCCTGCCGACCCTGTCTCACAGAGCTGGCCAGGCCTGCCACAGCAGCAAAGGCAGAGGGGAGCCAGCGCCTCAGGAGGTCCCCCTCCTGGACCCACCAGGAGATCCTGGACCTTCTGGAGATCTGGGAAGATAAGGCAGTACACTCTCGGTTGGAGGGTAGTCACCACAACTGGGACATGTATGCCTCCATCTCCCGGGCCCGGGCAGAGAAGGGGCACACCCACAACACCCAGCAGGTGCAGGTGAAAATAAAAGACCTCCACCAGGGCTACCAGAAGCCCTGGGAGGACAGGTTCCGGACGGGGGCAGCTCCCAGCACCAGCTGCTGGTACTACCAGCAGTTGGATGCCTTCTTGGGGCAGGAGGGCAGCAGCCAACACTATCAACTCCACCTTGATGATGACCAGGAGAAGGACTCGGTGGACAAGAATGTGGTGTTGGAGGAGGGGGAGACCAGCACCCAGCAGCAGGTCACCCCACCAGCCCTGGACCCTGCTGCCATCCCAGAACTGATCCTTGCCCCAACAGTGGAGCCAGCCCCGGAGGAGGAGAAGCAGCTTCCCCCCATGGAAGATGACCTAGGTGAGAGGACAGAGCGCCAGACACCCGCTGCACCTCTGGTAAGTGCTCCCTCCCTCTCACCCTCACTGTGGGCAGGGCTGTGCATGTCTGTGGGACAGGGACTGCAGAGGGGACATGGCCCAGAGACAGGCAGGGTCGGGGAATGGGCACAGAGGACCTCCCACAGGGGCAGAGGGGCAGGGGACCCTGTGGTAGGGGGGAGCTGGAGCTGAGCGGGGCAGTGGTGTATCAGGAGATGGAGTGGGAGGACCATAGGGGGGAATGCCAAGGCCAAACAGCATGCACCTGATACCTGTGGCACGTGGCCTCAAGAGAGCCCCCCGGGGCAGGGCTGCCTGCAGCTTACCCCCATGGGCACCACACCCGAGCTGGACAGCAGAGCATGGTGGCATGTGCCAAGGGGTCCCTGTCCCAAAGGACAGGGATTGGGAAGCAGGGGGAAGGGCAGGGGACAGCAGCTGCTGCCAGGCTGCACACCGCACCAGCTAATGGGAGGAACTCTCTTCTTTGCTTCTCTCCAGCAGCCCCTGCGCCCTTGAGATGTGGCACTCACGGGACCCCAGGGGCCCCAATCAGGAGGAGAAGGAGAGCACATTGCTCCAGGGACGAGAACCTCAGGGATCTGGTGTGCCTCACCAAGGAGTCTGAGGAACACCTGACGGCCTGGCGGGAGCGGACAGATGCCCACCAGAAGGCCAGGCGGCGGATGCTCCAGCACCTGGTCGACCTCGCTGAGCACCAGGCTGTAGCCCTCGAGCAGCAGACTGTAGCCCTCAAGCAGAAGACGGCATGCCTGCAGCAGCTAGTGGAGCTCTGGTACCCTCGGCCTGCTGAGGGTCCCCTGCCCGGGACCCCAACATCCCTCGTCAATGGTGTCCCAGGACATGGGGTGGATGCGTTCAGGCCCAGGACCCGCCTGCCCCAGGCCACTAGCACAGGCCCCCCACCCCAACCCAACCCTTCTCCCCCCAAACACCTGCTCTCCCCCAAAAGCCCCCAAAGCCCTCTCCCTTCCCCCCCCCCCCAGCTCCCATCTCCACAGTTCCCCCGTTGAATAAAAACCCCATAGACTGTTCTATCGTGTCTTTTGCTTTTTATTGGTTTGGTGACAGGTGGGAGATGGGGGGGGGGGCGAGCATGGTCAGGTGGGGGAGGTGATGGTGCCTGGTGGGAGGCCCAACCCTCAGTGTTCCTGGCTGACGAAGTGGGCTTTCAGCATGTTTCAGATGATGACCGCTCGCTGCTGGGCCCGCTGCGTCTGAGGCATGGCATCTGGCTGTTCGTGTGCAGCAGCGAGGCATTCACCTTCAGCCTCCCAGATGGGGGGACCCTATCCCCCTGCAGATCACAGAGCTTATGCAGGACACAGCAGGCTCTGACAACTTCTGGGATGTTCCTCTTGGCGAGGTGCAGGCAGGTCAGGAGGGCCCTCCAATGGGCTTTGAGATGGCTGAAGGCACACTTGACAACCAGGTGGGACCTGTTGAGCCAGCGGTTGAACAGCTACCTGCTGGCATCCATGTTGGCTGTGTATGATTTCATCAGCTAGCACAGCAAGTGGCAGGACGCATCCCAGAGGATCAGGACGGGCACCTGCACGTCCCTGAGGGTGATGGTGGGCTCAGGGAAGAAGGTGCCCACCTGCATGTGCTGGTATAAGCCACAGTTCTTGAGGATCTGGGCATTGTGCGCCTTATCTAGCCAGCCAACATAGATGTCCTGGAAGATCCCTTGATGGTTGATGAGGGTCTGCAGGACCACAGAGTAGTACCCCTTGTGGTTCTTGTAGTCCTTGACGATGTGCTGTAAAGGTCTGACTTGGAGGTTGTAGGTGATGACCAGTGGCATTCTGTTATTATCTTTCTTGGGCTTCTCCTATAGTAGTTGACTTCTGGGTACCCATCTGGCTCTGTCAATCTGTTTCTTCACTTCTGCAAGTGGGTATTGTAGTTTTAATAATCTTGATACAGATCCTGAAGGTGTCTGTCTCTGTACAAAGGATTGGAGCAAATGTGGTTATATCTTAGGGCTTGACTGTAGACAATGGATCATTTGGTATGTCTTGGATGAAAGTTCAAGAGATGTTAGTAGCTATAGTGATCAGTAGGTTTTTGGTATAGGATGATGTTTATGTGTCCATCTCTAATTTGCACTATAGTGTCCAGAAAGAGGATCTTCTGTGTGAAGTGTTCCAGGCTCAGTTTGATTGTGGAGTGGAAATTGTTGAAATCTCTGTGGAAATCTTCAAGGGCACCCTTATTGTGGGTCCAGATGATTAAGATGTCATCAATGTAGCGTAAATAAAGTAGAGGTGCTTTAGGATGAGATATGAGGAAGTGTTGTTTTCAGTCAGCAATAAAAATGTTGGCATATTGTGGGGCCATGCAGAGACCCATAACAGTGCCTCTGACTTGAAGGTATAAACTATCTTCAAATCTGAAATGGTTGTGGGTGAGTACAAAGTTACAAATTGTGTTGTGAGTGTTGATAGCATAGGGTCTGCGGAGAGAATCCACATAGCCAAATAAGCCTGTTGTAAGTGTGCCAGTGCCTGAGATGATGGGGCATTTGGGGTTTCCTTTTTTATCGGTGTTTGGTAGTAGATAGAATATTCCTGGTCGAGGTTCTGGTGATGTGTCTGTCTTTATTTGTTCCTGTGCTGTTTCAGGCCATTTCTTGAGTAGGTGGTGTAGTTCTTTTTGGTATTCCTCAGTTTGTAGAACGTTGTGTTGGAGAGTTGTTTGTAAACCTCCTGATTGTAATCTGATTTATTCATGATGACAACTGCGCCTCCCCTTTGGAACTATACAGAAACAAATATTTAATAATGGGACATTAAGTCTAGCAGAGAAAAGTATAAACATAATTCAATGTGTGGAGGTTGAAACTAAAGAAATTCAGAATGGAAATAATGCATTTTTTTAAGAGTCAGAGTAATTAACTATAGGAATCATTTATCAAGGATTTTCATGTATTCTTCACTATTTAACATTTTGAAGTTAAAATTGCTTGTTTTTTTTTCTAAAAGATATGCCTTAGGAATTATTTTGGGGCAGTTCTGTGTCTTGTGCCGGACAGGATATCAGACTAGATGGTCATAATGGTCCCTTCTGGCCCTTGAATATGTGAATTTTAGGTCAGGTCCACACTACCACTTAAGTTGATATAATTTATGTCACTCAAAAGTGTGAAAAAGCCACATCCCTGGGCAATGCAAGTTACAGAGACATCATAACTGCTCACACCGTGGCTATATCGGCAGGAGATGCTCTCCTGCCAACATAGCTTCTGCCTCTCACAGAGGTGGAGTAGTTATATGATGGGAAAGATGTCTCCTGTTCACCAGTTGTGCTACAACAGTGCAGTTGCATCAGTGCATCTGTGCCGATGTAGCAGTTCTAGTCTAGAGAAGCCCTCAGAAACAAGTGCTATACCTTATAGTGTAACTATTTTGCTTTTTCCAGTCACACTTTAGAGTAACTCTTCAACTCCATCACCACAAAAACTGCCTTTTCTTTACCACATGCTTTAATGTACTAGAATACACTGTATATTTATAACTTCCATTAATCACTTACTGGAGTTACATATATGTCAACAACATTCAAATTGTGATTAACAGATCTCTAATTCTGCTCCCTTAATGAACAATTAGCTGAGTGTTGCCAGCTCTCTTTACCTCACACTTTCAAATTTACTATAAATAACATAATGTTTCTTCAGGGGGCTCTTAAAAGATACTCTTACATAGTTCCAAATTCTTGCCTTTGGGAGTGGAAAATAGGAAATAACAAACATTACTTGGGTGTATAACCACAAAGCATGTGGTGGACTCAGTTACCAAACCTATTTTCTAACAGCAAATCTGTAATGTTTCTTTCTGAATGAAAATTCGTTTACATTTGAATTCATTAATTAAATATTAACTTTTATCATTTTCATAATAGATCAAACATAGACAAAGAATATTTCCAGTCAGAATAAATCTCCTTTCTTTAGCATGAAAGTTGGGAGGCTGCTAATATATATGAAATTTCATATTCTTAGTAAGCACAGAACAGAGGTAAAATGTGTTTTAAATTTTAAAATAAAATAGAAAATATGGATAAGATTTTGATTAAAATTTTATTGCTGATCACTTATCAGTAATAAAGTAAATCAGTTATGGCTTAATTTGGAGTTACATTTTTTTAGTTTTATGATGCTATTTGATAGTTAAGACCAGTGATGGGGCTGCTTGTGTGTGTATGTGTGTGCAGATATTTGAAATAAAGCATTTCTGGCTGGCTTGGAATTTGTGTTTAATCTTCAATCATGATGGGAGGCTGCATAAACTAAACCACTTTAGAAGGTAACGTAGGTGTAAAAATCTGTTCAGAGTACATTTAGTGCTATTTAATGGAATAACTTGTACTTGAACAGAATTATTGACTAAAAAGCTGTTACTTGTTTCTTAGGCAACCTGTGAAAGTGGTAATGAAAGAAACGATGCATCCATAATATTTTAAGCAATTATTTTTAGCATTGTTACAAAATACATTTGTTTCATACTTTACCAGTGTTTTACAAAAGACTTTGCTTTGACCTGACTGACTGAAGAGGAAATAACCTAGCATGAGGAAACCTTTTCCTTCTTTTTCTTTAGTGGGGGGACAACATAGGAAAAGGTATGACGTGTACTGGGAACTGATGATTGACTGCAAATGAGTTTTCCAACCGCGAGTAGGCACCACGTCTCAACTTCCCTGGCTTTTGTAAAAATCTCTTATCTCTTGTCACACATAGTAAATCTTGATATTAAATCATATATAAAAATATGGATAAAAGGGATCAATCAACATTATATTTTGCAGGGAGGGGGATATGGATTGTCACTGGTTAGGTAAGAGTCCAACAAACTTCACTGACCTAATTAATGTCTCCTTTAAAACCCAGGGGAAACTTTGCAAGTTGTGCACAAAGCAAATCTTTGTAACCACATATTATCATCATTTCAAGAGGGGTAGCTGTGTTAGTCTGTGACAGCAAAAACGAGAGTCCTGTGGCACTTTATAGATGAACAGATTTCTTTGGGTATGAACTTTAGTGGGCTATAACCCACTTTGTCAGATTCATGACGTGGAAACCACAGTTGAGAGGTATATATTCACATGCCAGGATGGGGGAGTGCAAGTGTCAGCAAAGTCAGTTCAGAGAGCAGATGGGGTCTATTCACACCAGTTGATCAAAGAGAAAGAATGGCCCACCAGCTAGGGATCCCCTATTCCTTGGAGCGTGGTTCCGGAGAAGGGACCGCAGGGCTCCCTTCTCCCCAGGACCCCATTGTCCCAGCCTCAGCGGTCCCGGGGAGAAAGGAGCTGGGAGAGCCGGTGGCGGCTTGCCGGTCTCAGAGAGAGCCAGGCCCCGCCTTCCTCCCAGCCTCCACTCCCCCTTGACCTAACTAGTCGACTTAGAGAGTCTAGTGTGGACTATCTAGGTCGACTTCATAAGGTCATCTTTAAAGTGACTTAAGAGTCTTGTGTAGACTCTTTAAGTTGACTTAATAAGGTTGACTTAATAAAGTCAACCTAAGTTTCTAAGTGTAGATATAGCCTAATGGAACAACTATATCAGATTTGAGAGCTGCAAAATTAGATATTGTTCATTCATAAGAATTCAAGTGTTCCTGTTTCTAGTAGAATCAGAAATAGAGAAGCTGCAGCTTTTCTTTTAGTATTGGCACATTTGTGTCCTCACAGCCTTGCGTAGAAAGTGATGCAGTTTCAATGGACCAGACACATCCCTTACCATGTATTCACCTCCCATATATTCAGGAGGCTTGCACAGACAGTGTTATAATTTACCAGTCATCTGACAGGAACCAGATAGTTCAGAGATGCATGAAAATGAACAGTTAGAAAAGTAAGGTAAAGATTTGGACTGTTCTTTATAGACTTATGTGCAACCAGTTTCAAATGACAAACTTCTAATTCCATATTTTAAGCTCTTAAATGAAACAAAGCCTGATTTTTCAGAGGTATAAGTCCAGATATTAGCATAATTTTGCCATGAATCAATAATGTTATAGTTATACATTTCTTATTAAATTAGATACACAAAATAATTTTCAAGAAACTGCAGTTACTTTACTAATACACTAAATTTTCAAATTCCAAAGGGGTAGCCGTGTTAGTCTATTGTAGAGAGACAACAGAGTCCTGTGGCACTTTTAAAGACTAACAGATTTATTTATCGCATGAGCTTTC